>CM051241.1:188416022-188832243 GCA_027917425.1 Gastrophryne carolinensis
ACAGCAGGGGATTGAATCATCAAGCAGGTCTGCTACCTTCATGGGTGCTTATCACTGGAAACTGAGCTCCTATCGCAGGCTACCGTAACAAATACGTTGCGCAACAGTGTTTGGCCAACCCCTGCCAATCGGCTGTTAATCTAGATCTTCCCCAATTTAATCCTTCTGAGCCTGAAAGTGTGGGGTGGATTTGGATTTGGGGTCTGCAATTAGAGATAGGAAAGTCAGACTTGGGGAGGCTGATTCATTAATAGCGACAGGTAGCGACAGATGAGCGTCTGTAGCAGGCATTTTCAGAGCGCCCGCTAGTAGTCGCTTTGCTCAGCCGTGGGTCGCTACTTCATAGCGACTCAGTCGCTGTTCAGTAATGTTGAATACATTGTGAGGAGTCGCTATATGACAGTACAGCGCTGTATGGGAGCGCATGTTAGCGACTGCTCATAGCGACCGACTCACACTTATTCAGCAAAAAAACAGCCTCGCAAATCTCTGGCGCTGAAAAATGCTTGTTTGAAGCCCAGAGCGCAGGAGGCGGTGTGTTTAAAGTCTGTTTTTCAGCATCTATCCACTAGTAACAAAGCGAAAACATATGGAATTACATTGTAACCAAATTGTAACATGAACACTTTAATGGCAGACCTGTAATGTCATTTCTGAAGAAATTTTTAAAAAATCATAAAAATGTGAAAAAACTGCTTTTTCAATGCCAGAAGAGGTCACAGAATTATTTGTGATTTTTTGGCAAAAAAAAAAACAGATTTAAAGTGAAGAAAAGGTTCGTCCATTGAAATGTATTGGAGAGCGACAGGTAGCGAGAGGTCATACCTGGCGCTGTGCAAGGCTGAACGCTGGAGCTGTTCGCTGAGGCTGTGAAAATGATGAATCAGACGCTACATGGCGCTATCCCAGTCGCTAAACAGATTCTGCTTGATAAATGTGGAATTGCGTGCCGTGTCCGGCGTTCACCAGTCGCTATCTGTCGCTACCTCACATTAACCAGGCGCTACCTGACGCTATCCTTTCTTAAATAAGGGCCTAAGTAGAAACTGCATGCAGTGACCGAGCAACGGACTCTTTTGCAGACCGGTTTCAGGGACCTTAAAATTGTGAAATCAAAGACCAGTTCTCAAGTTATGCGGTGCATAAAGTGCAAACATGCAGACGCAAAAAGAAAAAACACACCTGGCTGATCATAGTACACGCTGAGTAAGAACGATGATACAACAAAGTAACTGTGATGCAGGAGGGGAGCGGTCACAAATAATCAGATGAAGAGATAGAGTTGGGGCTAAGTAGGTTAATCCCAGAAGCAGCCTCTGCACAACCACAACCAGACAGGCACCGGCTTCGGTTTCTTTGATAAGAAACTTCTCATCCTTTTCACAGCGCTAGTGAATAAGCTGACACAGCCTTGATTGAATTCAACCACTCTGTGTCCTCTTCCTCCAAAGGACCAAGCTTCTGGCTAGCAGAGAAACATCAACATGGTCCCACTACCCCACCCAGGGCCATATAGTTTTAGAAGTAGTTGAGGTGGTCCATCCAAGAAACATCAGGATAGATCTATTTTTGCACCGGCATAAACAGCAGGAAGTCATAGGAAGTGCAGAAACTGTCTCTGTGATTCCATTAAGGAAGAAAATGAGGTGGATTCCAGAGGAGATAGGTCACAAGATTAGCAGTGAGGTGGCAGAGGAAAGGGAAGAGCAGCACCCTTTTGGGACAGAAATCATGTCCTCCTCAAGGCCAAAGGCCTCCACCCCAAGGCCAATGTGATCAACCTATCTAGGTCTATCTAGAAAGGCATCGCCCATATGGACATTTTTTGCCATGTCGCAGAATGATAGGTCAGTGGTCATATGAAACATCTTTTGTCAGCACTTGAGCCAAGGCATAGACCAATAACCTGAGGACACAGCATCCCATTCCTTGAGAAGACCACATGGTCCAGAGGCCACAGCATCTACTTCCCCTGCTTAATCTACAGCTGCTCCTATGCCGCCCCATCTGCTTCCTCCCATGCTTCTTCACTGGCTTCCTTATAAACAAGCCCAGAAGGCAAGCCTCTGGCACCAACGAAAAGCGAATTCCAAACACTGGAGCCCAAGGGAAATTGTTGGTGCCATTCCCACCCTGTTCCTCAGTGCACTGTAGTCTTCAGATGTCTCCCAGGTGAGCATCAGCAGGCAGCCTTCCATCACAGAGGTTTGGGAGATTAGAGCACAGAGCATGAATGCGAGCCTTGCACAAGTAATTGCCTTCACCTTACTACGTTACAGGATAGTGGACAGTTCATCATTCTATACTTTAATGTTCAATGATCTCCGTCATTACAAAATGCCCAGGCGTCACTATTTCTCAGAATGGCTGTTCCTACCCTGCACCAACATGTGCAGCAGATAGTCCACCTGGCTATGCAGGATTCCCTTACTGTCAGGGTCCACCTGACCACAGGCAAGCGTGGTCAGGGGCATTACATTTCTTTAACAGCCCATTGGGTAAATCTAATGAAGATTGCGTCCACATAATTGTTAACATTTGTGGGAACCACCAGGACCCAAAGCAGGGAAAATCGTCCCGTTCTGTACCCAAACTGATATGCTTAGGAGCCTGTAAGCAAAAAGCCAAAGGGTTGATGTGGGCTCTAGAGAATCAGTTTGAGATTTGGTTTATCCTGATGTGGGTGCGAGCCAGGCAGGGTCATGTGTGACAATGGGTCCAAAACATCTAACAGCCCATAGCAATTGCTTACATGCTGAACCTGGTGGTTCCGTGTTTCAACAACCATGTTTAAAGCTACTGCTGGAGAAGGCCAGAAAAATGTGCCCAAACTTTTGGCGTTCTCACCCCTCTGCCTCCCATTTTGCAGCGATTTAGCAGCTAAGCCTCCTGCCTGTGAACCACCTCCTTTGGAATTTCACCGTATACCTGCCGCAGAGGCTATGCCATCAAAATAGAGCCATAGTGCAGTTCCAGTTTGAGCAGGCCACAGCTTTACATTTGGGGAGTGGTGACAGATGTGTGACTCTATCCTCCTTTGCGGAAGCGACCCAAATGAGACTCAAGGGGGGGAAACTGCCAGCTCAGATCCAAAAGGTCCACATAACCATATATCAATCATATATCGGATATAATAATCAAAAAACTTTATTGAGTAATAGCTTAACACAAACTTAAAAGCAATTTAAAACATAGGGGCTGGGCTGGGAGGTGGCGGACTGTTAATATTAATAGACAATCATACATGATTAATGCAATCTAGAATAAATGTTTACAATGTATATGTTTATGCCCAGGAGTGTCGCCTGTGAAATGTGCCCGTGATAAATGTGCAAAGTGACACCAAGAATAGAAAGAAGTGCTGAGATATTAAAGTTGAAAAAGAGCCATATAAGGCGAGATACAGATTACAGTGTAGAGTGTATAGTGATAAAAGTGCCAAGTGCATAAAGTGCAAAGTGCATTTAAAAGAGGAAAAATGGCGAGGCTCCAGGGCATATATAATCAAAAAGAAATACTACAGTGACGATTAATCAAACATAGTAAAAGTAGTATCAAAAGACAATCTACATTACCACATGATAACAAGGTCCAGTCCTATTCCATCTCACATGCCCAGTGTGCCAGTCCCACTGACGCGTTGCGTGGCAACCAAAATCTGCCACTTCATCAGAGTGTGGGACACAAATGGCCGGCAGTGACACGGCTGTTATCAGTGATGCCTTGCTTCTTGCGTGCCTGCAAGAAAAAACACACTTGCAACTCCAGGCCAGCAAGGAGAATACAAAGGTGCAAGAAGAGCTACTCCCCACACATCTAGCAGATAAAAAGCAGGAACCAGCAATGGCACCACCCGCAGCAAATATACAAGTCTAAAATCAACTTGTCCATTCCAGGGTACAGCAGGCACAGCCGCACAGGCACTAAAACTCAAAAAGAGCCGTGGTGCAGGAGTACATGAACTACAGCTTGTATGCCAGCAGTCTCATCATTCAGAAGCCCCTGGATACGCCTGCCCTGCTGCTAGTGTACAAGCTGAAAGGCTATTCAGTGCAGCCGAGGGGATTCTCATCAGACACATCTGCCTGTTGTGAGGATCAGCTCTGGTAGACAGCAGGATGTTAGCAGTATAGAGGCTCAGAGGCGAAAAGTTCAACTTAAAGTCCGTGTTTATTCACACAAAAAGTCCATAACACAAAATGTCCTTTTTGGGTTACATCACCTTTTCAGGAAAAATGCCACAGAATTGCATCAGACAGGCAATGGCCCTTTTTAGTTTTTGTCCAAGCTTGCACACTTGTAGCCGAATCCACCTCGGGTCCACATGAAACAGCCTGTATAAGAGCTTCCAGTCAGGCACACAGAGTCTCACTCCACAAGTGAGCTCTAGACACAGCCAGTGCACAGCTGACTCCCCAGGCTATTTATGCGGCCCGCAAAACCCGGACCTGGGTAGGGGATGGAGTCCCACCCTGCTCTACTCCATCCCAGCAAAGCCGTCCCGAGTTAGCCTTTCGGCTATACTAAAATAATAGCAGCAGCTGATGCTGGAGAAAACTATACGGCTTGGTGCCTTGGTGCCACATACCTGCCGTCAATGACGGCACCTTGCACCTTACCACACTGTTCACAGAAAATGTGGATCGCCTGATATTTATATAAATCAACAAGGATTGGCTATCCAGGGACTTCCACAACTCACCCGCAGATTCCATGGAATAGATAGCTGTAACATCAAAGATACATTCTGCTGGCGACGCTGCTGTCACTGCGTTTCTGGGGGAGCCCTGTCAGGGCCCTCCGCACTTTCATCCTGAAGCGTCATTTTTATGAACCTCTTTGTGAGCAATTTGCTGCCCACGGAGTTAATTTGGCTCGATATGGCCAGGAGAGGCCTAATTTTTGCCATTGGGGGGAGCCCTCTCAGGGACCTTCACACTTGCATCCTAAAACTTCATATTTATGAAACCTATTGTAGGAAATCTGCTGGGCACAGTGATCCTCTGACTGGATCTGGGTGGGAGAGGAATAATATTTGGACTGAGGGAGCCCTGCCAGGGTCCTCCGCATTTTCATTCTGTAACGTCATATTTATGAAACCTATTGGGGGCAATCTGCTGGCCACATTGTTCCTCTGGCTTGATCTGTACTGTGGCCCTCTAAGGGCTGACAGAATACCCGAAACGCGTCAGAAGGTCTTGTATGTTTTGTGTCACTCTGGGTCTACCTTTGCATTTTAGCACTGCGTTTTGATAATTTTTTGGAGATGATTTTAATATTTTTCATTAAAGACTTAAATTTTTAAGGAGTGCGGACCCACTCTCTTCATCCTTTTGCACAATTGGGGTGTGGGACCACCCCGGGTCGGGCACCCTGTTTTACCAGTGTGCGGATACCCTTTACATTGTTTATCTTTAGCCCTCTGCCTTTGTCTGGGTGGGAGGAATACAAATGTGTGGACTGGGGAGCCCTATAAAAGTGCTCCACACTTTCTTCATCAAAAGTCTATACAACCCTATGTGAACAATATGATGGCTACTGTGTTCCTCTGGCTGGATTTGGACTGGAGGATCCATGCCAGGGCCCTCCACACTTTCTTTATCAAATTTAAAATCTATAGAAGCCAATGTGGTCAATGTGTTGGCTGATGTTGCCATCTTCATCTACCTGGGAGGTAGGTGTGCAAATATTTGGACCGGGGGAGCCCTGCCAAGCCTCTGCACCTTATCCTCTAATATGAAATATATGAAAACCTAGGTAGGAAATGTGATAACTGCTGTGGCCCTCTGCCTTTAAACCGGACCTTTTCATGAAAAGTCCAAACCCTTTAAACACTATTACCCAGCATCTAAAATTAAAAGATTTTACCTTTTTAATAACTTGGATGTTTAAAGGCTCAGAAAATGCAGTAGATGCAGGTAGGTTGATTTTTAATGTGAGCAATCTGTATGTACAGGATAGAGGAAACATATAAGATAGACTCTTATTCAGGGTGAAGGTCCGGATTAATGTGAGCAATCTGTATGTACAGGATGGAGGAAACATATAAGATAGACTCTTATTCAGGGTGAAGGTCCGGATTAATGTGAGCAATCTGTATGTACAGGATGGAGGAAACATATAAGATAGACTCTTATTCAGGGTGAAGGTCCGGATTAATGTGAGCAATCTGTATGTACAGGGGTGGAAACATATAAGATAGGCTCTTATTAAGGGTGAAGATCCGGTTTAAGTGGGCAGTAGGTATGCACATTTTTGGACTGGGGGAGCCCTGCCAAGCCCTCTGCACTTTATCCTCTAATGTGAAATATATAAAAACCTATATAGGAAATATGTTAGCTTCTGTGGCCCTCTACCGTTGTGCTCTATGTGGGAAATCTGCTGGATACAGTGCTCCTCTGGCTGGACCTGGCCAGGAAATGGCCAAATTATTGGACTGGAGGAGCACTACCAGCGCTCTCAGCAATTCCACCCTGCAATGTAAAATGTATGAAACCTTTTGTGTGCAATGTGATGGCTGCTGGGTGCGTCCTGTTAGGGCCCTCTGCTTTTTTAACCTGGCTTTAGTGTGATGTTTGGCTAATTGAAGAACCCGAACTGATAAAACTATAATCTTCCCTGTTATGAGACAATAACTGCGTGTCCTGATGTGTGCTGTGGTGAAGCTGCTGATAATAAAAGATCCAGGTTTTCATGTATTTTGCTTTGGTAAAATACTTTATTTAAAAAAAATGATATGGGGAAGATGGGGCGGCAGTACCGGCATGTCAAGCGCTGGTCTCTGGCAGGTGACATGCCATGTCCCTCTGAAGTGATATAGGCACACAGGTCCCCTCTACTTCCATCCTGGCTCCCAGCCAAGAGTAATACCAGAGCGCCTCTGAGGATTCCTTCATGTGACTATGTCACTGGAGAGGAGGGGGGGTATGAAGGGGGTTTTCCTGGCGTACCCCCTCCATGCCCTGTTACTCTAGTGACATCAAAGTCACATAGGGCAAATTCCAGAGTCTCAGCCTCTTTAGTGTAAAAGCTATTATTACCCTTTGGTAGGATGCCACTCTAGATGCTGGCAGGGCATCTGTAATTGACACCCCGCTTGCATCATTTAAAGATACTTGAAATGGGACAGAGGACACTGGTGCCCCTCGACATGGACTGGATGTGTGCCATAGGGCATAAGGATTGGTGATTAAATGGGTCAGTTCAGCTGCCTTGTTTCGTTGCCACAAGGCAACTTTAACTAGGCTCCAGCCTTGTGGCGATGAAACGCGTCGGCGGTGGCGAGCGGTGGAATGAGGATTTGCTGGACTTTGGCTATTAACCCATTTTTAACGGCATTGGCCTTTTGTTTGACTTTGGTGACCGTCTGATTCCAGGACCGGTGAGACCGTGATTATCTTGTAAAGCTAATTTTCTCTACTGTTTTTGTGAGTGCATTTTGGATTATTTATATTAAAGCTACGGAGTTTTTGCAGAATTACACTATATTTTGCCTTTTTTTGTCCATATGTTTATGTGATTATACTATCTGAGCTTTGCTCGGTAAGGATACTATCTGAGGCAGACGTTCTTGGAAGCTGTACCAAAGGCGTTTTAATCTATCCAAGAGTGCTTTATAAATGGGAAGCAGTTATATGGTCTGAGTATTGCTTGATAAGTAAAGAATCTGAAGCAGACGTCATTTGAAGCTTTAACAACGTTGTTCACACTACATACAAGTGCTTTATTGATCTGAAGCTGGTAAGAGTTTGCACTATCGGTGGAGGATTATCTTGCACATGTTTGTGTGAAGTGCATGCACCGTGGGATACTGTGTATGGTGGCAATTCGTCAGCCAATATACCTAGAACTTTTAGCCTTTCTGTACATCTTTTGGTCTGTGTTTGTATCATTTATTGTAATTGTGTTCTTTTGGAGAGAAGGACATTTCACGTTGAGCAACCCTGTATTACCGTATATACTCGAGTATAGGCCGACCCGAATATAAGCCGAGGCACCTAATTTTACCACAAAAAAAATGGAAAAGTTATTGACTCGAGTATAAGCCGAGGGTGGGAAATGCAGCAGCTACCGGTAAATTTCAGCTACCGGGCGGGTTATAGCTTTACTTTGCTCAGACAAAGCAGTTAGGTACAGTAATGGTGGACTGAAACATGATAGCATTCCTAGTCCTGTCTGGATCTTTTATGTGGATTTGGTCTTGTTAGGAAGTGTAGCTGGGCCTTGCAGAAAGGGAGATGGAGGAGGCTCTAATCGACCCTGACTTTTTGCTGGTGCTATGCACACCCACCTATACCATTTGCATACGGTGTGATGTTTAATATTTAAAATATGGTACCTCCTGGATGCTGGACACCAGAAATCCTCACGAGTGCTCCTGACCTGCTGCTGTCCGGACCCGGAAGAGGTTTTCAGGGGGGGGGGTCGCTCTTCGCGCTCCTGCGCTCCTCGCGCTCATTGGCTCCGCAGACTGTCAGACGGCAGATGGGGCTGCGCGGCCGTGGATGGGCGGATGCGTTCCCTGTAATGTAGCGGTTCGTGACTCCAGCGGGGGTCAGGCTGAGAAGGCTGCAGGGAGATGCGGGCGGAGTTGCGAGGCCGCGGCCGCACACCACAGAATCTAAGGTGCGCGCGCACGGCTGCGCAGCCCCATCTGCCGTCTGACAGGGGCTGCGCGGCCGTGCGCGTGCACCTTAGATTCTGTGGTGTGCGCGCGCGTGCGGCCGCGGCCTCGCACCTCCGCCTGCGTCTCCCTGCAGCCTTCTCAGCCTGACCCCCGCTGGGGTCACGAACCGCTACGTTACAGGAAACGCATCCGCCCATCCATCCGCCCATAAGGTAATCCAGCCCTGCCCCTTTTTCTCCTCCATTGCCACTGACTCGAGTATAAGCCGAGGTGGCCTTTTTCAGCCCAAAAAGTGGGCTGAAAAACTCGGCTTATACTCGAGTATATACGGTACTTTGAAATTCATCTATATAGTAACCCCTTCTTTTTAGCGCGGTTCCCATGTATTAATGGTTTACCATTGTTACAGTACTTTTTTAATAGTAATTACCAGCCCTTATGTCCTTTAGCACAGGTCTGGTGCTGGACCCATGTCGAGGGAAGCTTTTATGCCAGACAGGTGGAACCTGAGTTATCTCCTACATGTGATTCATGTGCCACTGAAGGGGAGAGACATGGCCAGGAAATCACCCCCTATACCCCATTCCAGTGATGTCATTAGTCACATGGGGGAAACCACAAAGGCTCCACCTCTGAACTATAAATGCCCCAATTGTCCATTACATTTCCCCCCCCCCCCCCCCCATTCAAGATATGGCAAAGGCGCTACTTTTGATGCCACTGTCATCAGAAGACCCCAGCAATGTGGAGGAAAACTCTAACGGATGGAGAAGAGGATGCTGTCCCGGGGGAGGGGCAGAACACATGGATCATTAATTAGTTGAATTTAAAATAATCCATGTATTTCACGGCACCCCGATATCAGTTCACAGGGCAGTAATACAACCTGCCAGGACTAGCAGGTGACAGCAGGTCCCACACAATCTCTTGGGCCACTGGGGTGTCTTTCATTGAAAAAATGAAACAAAAATTCCCCAGCTTGCATGCTGTCATTTATCTTACTCCCGCTGATGAAATCTCATCAAATAAAAAACTCTCATTCAAACAAAACAGCACAGTGCAACCCCGGCAAATACAGTAAGTAAACATATATACAGTAAGCAACATTTTGCTATTCTGTTCTGTAAAGCTAATCTACATATCCGTGCAAGGTCTAAGGAGATTTCTGCAAGAGCATTAGCTTTCATTAACAGCCCGAGCAATTAAGTTAGAATACAGATTCAGCCTTTTCCCTAGGTGATGCCTCCTCCTCCACCATATTCAACATGGACTCATGGAGTAAACAATTTCTAAAGGAGCAGTATTGGGAAATTGTGTAATATTAAAAACCCATAAAAACACGTCGGCTAATGAGAGGAGGGGTCACTTATATACCTGAAATGAATAAAACTCCTGCCAAGCTTGTGGTTTACTTCTCCTGGTAGGAATAAAATCCAGGGCTGACAGGTTTAGTGTATCAGGGGTGACAGAGTCACCTCCTGATTTCCTCTTCCTTCTTTTTTTAAAAAAAAACAAGCCTGGCTGGATATTTGTGTGTATAAGTGGCCTCTCCCCCTGTCATCAGCATATAAATAATAGTGCTCCTTTAACCACCTAACCGATACATAAAATGAAGAAGCAGTCCCGAAATTGTCTTGTTTTCTTATTGCAGATCTGGAATCTATGTCTGTCTGTCTGTGTGAATGTTGGTGCAGTAACTCCGGTTTCTGAAATTTTAGCCTGGAGAATCAGTAGATGTTTGTCCCTCTGTTCTAGCAGTCAGACAGGCACATAGGTCGGTGGGAAAGCAGGTTGGTGGGGAGATGGATGGGCAGACGAGTGGATGGATGGTCAGGGAGGTAGGTGGATGGGCAGCAGGTAGGTGGGTGGATAGACAGTGAGGCAGGTAGGTGGGTGGGCAGGACTGTAGGTGGGTGGGTGGCCAGAAGGCAGCTAGGGGGGCATGCAGGCGGGTGGGTAAGTGAGCATGCAGGCGGGTGAGTTGGTAATTGGGTAGGTAGGTGGGTAAATAGGTGGGCATGCAGGCAGGCCGGTGGGTAGGTGGGCATACAGGCAGACGTGTGGGTGGATGGGCAGGCATAATGGCTGCTGGGTAGGTGGGCGGGTTGGTGGACAGATAGGTGGGTGGGTAGGTGAGCATGCAGGTAGGTGGATGGGTAGGTGGACACGCAAGCAGCGGGCGGGTGGATGGTTATGTAGGTGGGCATGCAGGCAGACGGGTGGGTGGATGGATGGGCAGATATGATGGCTGCCAGGTAGGTCAACAGGCAGGTGGGTGAGTAGGTAGGTAGGTGGGGAGGTGGATAGGCAGAAGTGTGGATGGACGGTCAGGGAGGTAGAGTTCCGGCAGATCCATTTTCCTTCTCCAGTCTCTAAATCAATAGGCACATTGCAAGCCAGCCCCAACCCCAATGCCTAGAATTATTGAAGTGTGAAAGCAGAAACACCCCTAAATGTATATGCAAATTGCCAACAGGCCCCCTGAACCCTCATAACTATTAGAGTTACGATTACGGTCCCACTGTGTCCGAAACGCGTCAGAGGATCTTGAGCCTTTCTGCTTGGGTCTGGTTATTACTGTTTTTAGCGGCTGTTGTTTATGAAGATGCTTTTAACTATATTTGAATAAAGGATGGACTTTTAAGGAGGGGGGACACTTTCCCCTTGATGCTGCTTTGTATATGGATTTGAGACTGTCCTGGGCTGAGCACCCTGCTACTATATAAACTTTGGAGTGCATTAACCCTTTCCTCCATATGTTTCAGTATATTTGGGTCCGCATTGCTCCTTCTTGTAGTCCAATCTCCTCTCTTCAGGCTAGCCTAGCTCCCCCTTCCCCCAAACAGCTTCCCTGTGTCCCATTTGGCCCTTGTTTTACTTTATTCTTGCTGTTTTGTGACCTTTTTTTATTTGTGGCTTCTTTTTAGCAGACTCTCTTAATGTCTAATGTGTCGTAGGGCTGGATCTTTACTTTTTCAGCGTTTTGGTCGGCTTCCCTGGCTCGTCCCATGGTGCATTTATATTGAGGAGTTCCGGTTCATACACCTGACTGGCAGTTGGCTAGTGGGTAAGTCTGTTTATTGCTAAAGTGGATCTGCATGTTTATTGTTTATGTCGCATTTGCAATATGTTTTTATTGTGTTATGTGCAGCCTTTGTGTAATTTGTCCAAGTTTCTTGTGTTAGCCAATTGCTCTCCCTGCCCTCCATCACTTCAACTGTGCTCATGCCCCTGTTTGAATGTCCCCTTCCCCCTGTTGCAGTTACAAATGCTTAGTTCAAGCATCCTTCATTACCTTTTGCTTGTTTGGCTCTACTCTTTTGTAATACTTACTATTTTGTCTAGGCTGTTTTGATGTTGTGTTGCCTGTTAGTAATTTAATTTTCATTAGTCTTTTAGGTGATTTTGGTTATCTGTTGCTGCCCTGGCTCCTGGCGCCCTTCTTAAGGCCCCAGACACCTGGCCAGAAGGCTTATAATGGCGCACACGGGTTGGAGTTTAACATGACTTTGGGCTGTTGAAGGCCAGATTTCGCTGTCTGGACCACACAGGGGACACTTCAATACAAGCCAGAGAAGGTTGGGCAAATTATTATGGTATGCATCAGCTTTTATAACTTTGCCTTGAGCGAGAGGGTGGCAGCATATTTGGAGGAGACAACCCCTGCTTCTGCTGCAGAGATTCCTGGCCATCTGTATGCTGGCATCCAGAGTTGTGCGGCCCAAAGCATTCTTCAGCATTTCATGGAAAGCTTTTTTTTCTTGAATTGTTTATTATTTGTCCACTTATGTCCTTGCCTTGTCTGGGTGTGATCAAATAACATCCAAACAAAGTTCAGGTTTTTGGTATTTATTCTCTAATTACTTGTTAATTGTCACAAGATGTTGGGTTATGGCACAACTGTGGATGCGGGTCAACAGAAAGTTGATCTCTAAAGATGTGCCTATCTGGAGTAACTGAAGCTTGGCAACCCCCCACAACCCAAAGTCTAGCATGGCAGGTTAGGGGGATGTTTTTCACCTTTGGGCGTTTGCAGCTTGCTGTGCCTCAAGCCTCTCCAGCCTTTCAAAGGCAATCTGGTTGGCCGCCAGCATTTGAAGGGCAACCTGGTTGGCCTCCGCCAGAGCCCCAACCAGCACCTTCATCTGTTCGTGGTGGCACTGCTGCTCCAAAACCCCTGCAGCCAGGTCTTCATGGAGCAAACTGGCGTTCCATCGCACAACTTTAAAATATCTATTGGCGTTTTGCCAAAAAAGTGGTGCTGTTGGCACCACCAGCTTGCCTAAATACTTTGGCACTGCCTTACTAAAGACAGGTGCCACCTTGCTGCAGGCCGGGGCTGTCTTAATCCTGGGCTCTCTATGTAGCTGGTGGGATGACTTCTACTGGCAGAATGAAGCTGTAGCTGCAGGGCGGAGTGGTGATTGCCAGTGTGATTGGTGCCAGCAGCTGGTGGAGGTGTCCAGTTGATATCCTGCTCATTAATTTCATCCAGGAGAGGTGCCGTCTGTGTGGAGAAAGGTCAACATTCAACATTTTTTCCCAATGTTACCACACAGCCTCCAGGGCCCCAAACTTTACTTTAGGCCCTGGGTGGCTGCGACACCTCCTACTGCAGGGGAGTGTGTGCGGCTCGGCGCTGGCGGGGGCACGCGCCCGCCGCAGGGCATCTTGGTGCAGCTGCGCTGTATGTTGCGGGCGCTTCCCGCCACCCCCCGGCGTCAACCCTTACGGCAAGCCTTTGACTGGCCGGGCGGGGTGCGCATGTGGGGGCGGGGGCGGCGGCGGCCGCACGTCAGCACAGCATGGATTCATAAGGGTGGAGGGAGGGAGCGAGCAGAACGGCCATTTCCGCCCTGGTGAAGTGGTGTTTCCACGGAACGCGTCGGCAGGCTGATACATGGGGGACCCTAGGCGATAGATGTTACTAATACGGTAATGTGATACCTTCCTGATTATACATTGTTGTTAGTGTACTGTGCGGCCAGTGTCTTTCTGTCTGCCTTGAGCAGACATTCATATACAGTGTTTCTAATTCATGTTTGCACAATATCCTCTCTTTTTCTTGATTGTTTATTGCACATAGCACTTTCTTTCTATATCAGGTGTCTGTTATCTGGCACTGGCATGTAACATCATTTAACTGTTTACATTAGATATCTTCAATATCAGGAAGACATTCATTGATGTACATTTATATAAATTTAAAGCCTATTTAGGGGAGTCCCCCTACTTTGTGTTATTGTGTTTATGTTTTTTAACAATGTCACTTGTTTTGTCCATGTGTGTATAATCCCTTTTAGGGGTCTTTTTCATAACAAATAAAATTAGATTTTATTAGAGTACACAGTCTTTTTAAAATATTCTTGTGGGTTGAGTGCGGACAATCTGAGAGCCTGTGAGGGGTTTCCAGTAGCCCCCCTCAAATTGTACTCGCTTGATGTTGTCTCGATGGTAGGCAAACCTGAGGGGCCAGCTGTGGCTGCAGGTGGTGTGTCTTGCGGGCTAGCTGGCTGGGGTGTTGATGTAAAGTCAAGGTAAATGCACTGGTGCTTCCCTACAAGGGCTACAAAGTGGGTCTCACAATTTTGGTCTGCTCACACCCATGTTAGGGGTTACATATAAAGGTTGCCTAATACCGTGGATGTGTGTTGCATATGTTGCACAGGCAAGCAAGGTTGGTGGGAGGCAAGTTTGGTTAGCCTACTCCCCCCTGTGCCAAACTTCAATTTGCTAACAAGTACCACAGTACTTTGCTGCCACTGTCACATGGACCACTGTGGCATGTGTGTATGCGATGCAGGGGTGCCAAAGTGATTTATGTTTGCCAAACTATTTTGCTCTATACATGTTCATCTGTGATTTTTAAAGGGATTTTCAGGGGAAATTATATGTTTTTTTCAACAGAGTCTGGGATTTAACATGAAATGTCTTGCTTGTCTTTTTTTTAGTGTATTCTCTTTATTTTTGGGTGAAATATGTGCAAAAAAAAAAAAAACTATTTGTTAAATTTTTTTTTAATTACCCTTTCCTGCCAGGGGGGACAGTGCTGAGACAGTGCTTTAGGAGATTTTCAGATAAACTACTACTGCTATGCGCACCTTGGAGTGTTCCAAGAAAAACAACCCTTTACATTTGAAATTCCCCCACAAACTATATATTCTCTGGAAGTACACACCTTAAGCTTTCTAGGTGTACCAGGCTTGTTGACGTGGGCGGTTTTCTAGAAGTAATCCCTTGAGGAATTCTTTGGTCCCACGCTGATCACTCTGGCTTCTGCTCTCCTGATGCTGCTGGAAGCCTTGAAAACCTGCTGGGTAACAGGACATAACAGGTTAATTAAAAAAAAAGACATAGGGTCCCCCTCCTGGGGCCACCAGCGCCGGCGCTAAATTGCAGTCTGGGGGGGGGGCATCCACAATGCTGGAGCCCCCACACATAACCCCCCAGAATGCCTGTAAGTCTCACCTTTCCATCGGTCCAGTGATGAGAATCCAGTGTCGCGTTTGGCCGCGGCGCTCTGGCCACTGAATGCCCCCCAAGGCACCCCTGGAAGAGCCCCATACCAAAGGGCATAAGGGCTTGTAACTTTCTTTTACACTGTCTTTGTTTAGCTTGACATAATAAACCTAATCACACGTTACAAACATTCAACAATAGCAAATTATATGAACAAGTTAGTTACATAACGGTCATCACAGTCTTACTTCATTTCTGATACTGCAAGAAATTCACATTTTCACAACTAAATAAAACCAAATTACACAGAAATAAAATAAAAAAGAGAGGTCAGGAGAAACCCGGAAAAGAAAGAAAAGATAAACATGACTTTGGAAATAGAAGAGAAGAAAGATAGAAGAAGAAGGAAGAAGGGATATCTCTCGGCATGTGCTGACCCCTATAGGTCGCTACCAAGCCCTGGTACTGAAACCATGGGGACCATTTTTTACAAAAGTTTCTCATAACAATTGGCGCGTATGGCAGATAACTTTACTAGGTGCCTAAGTGTAAATAGGAATATGCCAGTTAGTTAATAAGCAACCCTTGTACATAGAGTTAATAAGATATTAAACCCTTTTTTGTTTGACATGTGGACGAACATGTGATGGAAGGTTCTCGGAGGTAGCTAGAGGTTAGATACGGAAGATATACCCTGTACTAGTGTTCTATACCCCTGTTCTATACCACAGTGATTACCACATGAATTGTTGAGGAGCAGGAGCATGAGGTAGATCTCCAGCCCGACAGCAGTGACCACCCATAGGAACTCAGTGGAAGAAATCTGGGGAATTCTTGTAGGGGAGTAAGCGCAGCTGGCTGACCCCAGGCTGTGAATGTGACAGGAAGGAAAGTTAGTGAATAGATGTATAAAGCTGTGCGATATGTAATGTCTACCGTTGGAGTCAATAAAGAAGAACCCTGTTTCTATATATTGGATTGTCGATCATCTTTATGAAACTGCACAGTGAGTACAGACATCTCCTGTGGTGGAGCCCCAGCACCCCACCCACACAGACACACCTAGAGCACCCTGGGCCTAGAAGAACCTGCTTCCTGCCGTCCTCATCCAACACCAGGCGTGTGAGGGCTACACCATCCACAGCGGTCCCCTTTTCAGAACAAGTTCAGGCACTAGCTCAAAAGCATTGGGGGGATAATGTGGTCCAGGCCAGTTCCAGAAATTGGGCCGTCGCAACTCCCTGCAGGTCCTCCATAGTCTCCGACAATCCCCTTATGCGCAAGTTGGAGCACCGGGTTCTGTTCTCCTGATCCTCTTGCTTATCCTGGATAGCCAAGCCCATGCTGTCTGCTGATCAACAGGCGGGCTTGGCGAGCGGAGCCTCGTAAAGAACTGTCTGGGGCTATCTGTCGAGTCTCTGGAGTCTTCCAAGGGAGAGGGTGATTGGCTGCTGTGGTGTGTACTCTCTATCCGGGTTGGTGCCATCTTGGTTTTGGCTGGCTCACCTAAGCCTCGATTCAGAGACACATTCGTCTGGACTTTCGTAGCTGTCTGTGTATGTTTTTGTGTGTGTTTTTCCATGCGTATGTTCGTTCCCGCTAATGCGTATATGTGCTTTCGATGGACGGAACTAAATTGGATCATTTTCGTTAGTTCAGATCATTTTCCCATCAAAATCTGATATTTTGCGTTCGTTCAGATAACTTACGTTATTGGGATGGGCTTGCATCTGATTCAGAAAGCTGATTGCCGAGGGGCCACCGCCCTATAAAACCGTTTCACGGGACCATTTTGCACTCGGCTTGCTTGCTTTTGACCATGTTTTGCGGCTTTGTGGAGGAATATGAGCGCCTCTTCCTTTTATTAATTCCTTAGCATAATGACATATATTGCCTCATGAGTTAGCTTGCAACCTAATAAACATTCCATCCACAGCTGTTAAACATGTATTTGCCGACAAATAATTAAAAAAATGTTTTTATACAGGGACCACATGTGCCAGAGTGGCACAACTGAGTGCCGGGGTCCTTCAGTTAGTGGGTGAGATGCAGGAGCTGCGCGACTCGTTAGGGACCACAGATGAAGAATAATCTTCTGGGGCATGTCATTGCTGTGTATATAGTTTAAAATTGTTAATTTATTTATTAATTTATTTTTTTTAATTTAATATGGACATTTTTAAAAAAAAAAATTAAAAAAGTAGTTAAATTTTTAGAAAAAACAAAAAGTGAAATTTTATATTAAAAAAAAACAAAACAAAAAACTTGTTTCTGTGTCATTTCCTTTTCTAAATACATTCATTAAGGGTTGGTTACCACAAAACGAATGCCCCCCCCCAAAAAATGTATATATGAAGATTCGCCTGACCGCGAAGTGATTTAGGTAAGTTTTAGGGGTGGGAAATGCAAGAATATACTGACCGCAAAGTGATTTAGGTAAGCATTGTAGCAAAAGTGAGTGAACCAAATATGTAGGCGAGCACATTAATGAGTTAAGTTTGTAGTGCGCAGGCGTAAGGTCGTAAGGATTTTCGTCTGGACGATTATTTATAGAAAAAGGAAATCTTAATCTAACGGGAAACGTAAAGGATTCGTGGGAGGAGACGATGGAAAAAGGGCAAAAAACGGAAACGTTGTAACATGAGTAACATAAACGGAAAACGAAAGCTGAAAAATGACATTCTCGTTGGCATACGAACGGACGGATACTTTACAGAAGGCTTGCAATGCATGCATAGAATCGCTCGTACACTCATACGCAAGCGGGAAGATTAAAAAAAAATCAGATCGACAAAAAAACAAAAGTCTTTTTATGTCTCTCTGAATCAACCCTCATGTGCAGAAAAGCTTTATCAGCTTTTTTTAGATAATTTCCTGTGCTGTCCCCATGCTCCAGACGAGCACTGCTGGATTCTGCCATCAGGAGGGCTAGGTAGGTGCACAATTAGTGCCCGCTGTTGCTCTCTAATTGCCCGCTGTTGCTCTCTAATTGCCCGCTGTTGCTCTCTAATTGCCAGCTGTTGCTCTCTTATTGCCCGCTGTTGCTCTCTAATTGCCCGTTGTTGCTCTCTAAAAAGGACCCTTGTCCTTGAAGCAGCATGGGGGCTGCGTGCGCAGACATTTTTCACTGAGGTTGGCCTGACTGTTGCCCTGGGTGTTATCTTATGACGTGAGATTTAACCATTTATTTTCTCTCTGCTGGCACTTGCATTTATATCATATATTGTTATTGTCTGCACTTTAAAGTCTTATTGGTATGGGTTTCCCTGTGCAATATTAGGTAGTGTGTTAGGTTTATGTGTTTTTCATGTATTTGCACTTTATATATTGATATTTTTTTATTGTATATTCACTGTTTTTGCACATATTTTTGCCATATATATTATTAATATTTTTGTAGTATTGGTTTCATGAATTTGCACATATATTTACATGTGGTTAGGATTTTTTGTGCCGGCACAAAAAGGATGGGTTATGACTATTCTAGGATAATCAATATTATTCACCCATAGGGCAGTTATTTAAGCGGCCCTTAGGGGCCATATACATTGATATAGATACATTTGGCCATACTGGTTGTTTTTAAATTTGTCTTGTGGTGTATGTATTTTAATTCTTAGTTTTTTTGTACTAATAAAATCATTAATATATACTGTTGATTGTAGTGGTGCTTCCTTTGGGAGATTGGTGTGTTCTTTGCACGCCCACTCCAAATTATTGTGGATTGCATTTTTTGTGGGTGAGCACACAGTTGTATACATTTTGTAGGAGGATTTGGGCGGTGCACCCTTTGTTAGTAAATTGTTGCTCTCTAAATGCCCGTTGTTGCTCGGGCTGTGCTGAGTTAGGTCAGATCCTGCTCAGCCACTCACATGCGCCCCCTCTGGCTTTTAACTTTTAGGGCCAGGGGCTGCACATGGCGCAGCCTCTGAGCCCTGGGTTACAATCCCTTATGCTTGGTGCTCAGGCTGGTTGGCTTTGGGGGGGGGACCCCACATTTTTTTTTAAATAAAAGTGAAAATCACCAAAAATAAAGAAAAAAAAATCCCCCGCTGTCACTTTCCCTGTTTAAATTAATGTCGGTTTAGCAACCAAATAAAAAATAAAACTTTGGTCAAACATTTTTTTATTAGATATAAATTGTATCTAATGCAAAATGCCCCCAAAAAGTTTTGTAATAAACCCGCTGTCAGTTTCAATGTTAAATTGAATGCCAGTTAAAGCTTTACTCTGAGTCTCTGAATCAACCTTATTGTGTACATTTCAATTTGTAGGGTATGAGGGAGATCCACATTTATGCTGCCTATTAATTTGGATCTGCTTACACTTTACCTTTTAACTGTGTGGGCTGGGGAATCCTTGTACTCTGCCTATTAATAATTACCTTACATGTACATAGTACCTACACCATATATAACATAGAATATGTCCTTTTTGAAATCTTAGTAACTTGTGCTCCTACAAAGCAAGCTGCACCCATCATACTTAAAGTGGACCAACACCCAGGATTTTGACTATCCTGGGTTTTGGTCCACTTCGGTGGGGCACCCCTATCGGGGGTGCCCCGCTGTGTGAAACCCCCCAGAACGCCCGTAAATACTCACCTCCCCATGCTCCTACGCGGGCGCTCGTCCAATCGGAGCGCTCAGAGCCGCTGTGGTATGCACGTACAAGCGGCATCCAACCACAGCGGCTCTGAGCGCTGGAGGCCGCGTCTCGCGCTTCCTTCTAACAGGGAGCGCGCCCGCGCCGGCCATTCACAAACAGCCGGCGCGGGTGCGCGCCCTGCTAGAGGGAAGCGCGAGACGTGGCCGTGGCCCGCGCATGCACCGTTGGATCGGGGTTAAGGTAAGGTTTGTGGGCGTCCTGGGGGGTTTCACCCCGCGGGACATCCCGATTTTGGATGCCCCGCGGGGAGGGATCTGATCGCCCCGGGAATCTTATAGATTCCCGGGCCGATCCCCCCTGGGTGTTGGTCCACTTTAAAGTGGACCTAATCCCTCCTTGGCTTTATGCCATAGAGGGTGCTTGTCAGCAGGGACATTAACCTACCACTTTCAATTACCCATGAGCTCCACAGACAGAGATACAAATGTATTTTACTGTGGTTTGCGCTAACCTGTCCATCGGGGACCTGGAAACACCAGCGCACTGCAGATGCCTACTTTTGGAGGATGGGTGTTTGCTGCATGCAGTCTTATCTGGCTCCAATGTTGGCCGAAGCACAGTAAGAAAAGGTAAGGATCTCTAATGTGGGGTTCAAGCATGATAGGAGTTGGTTGAATACTTTAGTGTCGAAACAAGATGATTGTACCCCATTCCCACTCTTATTTGCCAGACGTTGAGTTGTAAGAATTGTTAATCTTGAATTGGCCACTAGATGGCAGTGTGGCACCTGGCTGTCTAATCTAGTCTCACCATGAGCTGGCACTAGTGGGCTTTGTGCATGATCATACACCAGGGCCAGCTGGTATGCAGGGGAAAGCTATTACTGGTAATTATGTTCATTAAATTATATTAATTGCAATATTGATAATGTTTACATAGGTCATAAATTAAAGGATTTCCCTCATTTTCTATCCTTTCTAGTACCATGATAGATTGCAAGCTCTTCCTCCTTCTGTATCCTCCCTTATACCCTAATATATTGTAAGCTCTTCTCCTCCTGTATCCTCCCTTATACCCTAATAGATTGTAACCTCTTCCCCTTCTGTATCCTCCCTTATACCCTAATAGATTGCAAGCTCTTCCTCCTTCTGTATCTTCCCTTATACCCTAATAGATTGTAACTTTTTTTATTAAGTAAAATCAAGCAATCATATACAATATATACAATATATACAAAGTTACAATAATAAATAAATAAAATAAAATAAATAATAACTAAACAAAAAGAAACAGGCCTAACAATTCGGCATATAATATCCATTATTGTATATACAATCCTATCTACAACCTAACACTACACTATACACAATTCAGCAGGAAGACTAAGAGACCCCGTCACCTGTTCATGCAACCGTTCTTCAAAAATCTGTCGTTGTTATAAAAAATCTATGGGTGATAAGAGACAGAAAAGCCCACCCAGAGGGAAGTCATGAGGACTAAGGAGGCCTGATGTTCCTCCACGCCTTCATCCAGGCCCCCCGTTCCCACCTGTCCCTCTCAAGCACCCGGATCTTGCCCACCTCATGCAGGATGTCATGCACCACCACCGGGACAGGGAGGACTTTCTTCCTAATGCAGAGCTGGCACCGTGCATTCCACGTGAAATAGCGAATCACTAGACTAACTAGATACAAAGTGTCCAAACAAAAATCCCCTCTGTTCTTGAATGCCCCGTACACCCACTCAGCATAGGAAAGCTGGGAGAAGAAGGGGGCACCGAGGGCCAACCCCACCTGTTTACACACATCTACATTAAAGGGACACCGGAGCAGGAAGTGGTCCATAGTCTCCACCTCATCCTGACACTCCTCACGGAGACAAATTATCTCTGGCAGGCTGCGACTCTTCCGGATCCCCCTAAGGTAGAGTTTTCCTTGGAAGGAGAGCCAGGCTATATCCCGGTATTTCAAAGGAATTCTTGAGGAGTTAATAAGCCTCAAACCCTCCCTCATGATGGAGCCTGGGCAATCCCTGAGGGACAATGGCTCATGAAAAGCCAGACCCAGGACCCGACTCACCAGAAGCTTCCTCGGAGTAGATCTCATGTCCTCTGCCGTCAATTGCCATTGCCGAAGTACTTTCAAGCACGGGGCAACATAGGCCGGGAGCTGAGCCTGAGGAACTCGAGGGCTTTTCACCCGGCCACCATTCTCCCAGTCTCGCAGGAAGGGCTTAAACCAGGACTGGAAAATACCCACCCAGCCAGGCGGGCTCTCTGCCAACATGCTTCCAAAATTATGTTTCAGAAACAAGAGAGAGAAAAACACTACTGGGTTGACCATCCCTAGGCCACCCTCCCGCCTGGATAGGTAAGTGACATTTCTTTTCACCAGGTTCATGCGGTTTCCCCATAACATCTGGAAAAACACGCTGTAGACCCTGGTGTAGAGAGACACTGGCAAAACACAGACGAAGCTGACGTATAAAAAGATGGGGATCAGGTAGGTCTTGATAAGGTCAACCCTTTCCCTGAGAGACATTTTCCAGCTCTTCCAGACTGCAACCTTGGCATTGGCAATTTCCAGCCTGCTCTCCCAGTTTTTTTGGCCATAATCACCAGGACCGAAATTAATGCCAAGGATCTTAATTTCCTGCTGGGGCATTGGGAAGGCGTCCGGAAGTTCGAAGCCCTCACCCTCCTCACCCATCCAGAAAACTTCACTCTTCTCATGATTGACCTTGGAGCCCGACGCTTCTGTATACTGTGCTATTAGAGAGGCCACCTCCTCTGCCTCATTTGTCCCAGAGACAATCACAGATACATCATCAGCATAGGCAATGACCTTCAAAGGAGGCTCACCAGGCACACTCAGAGGAACCCCACATAACATGCTGCTCTCGACCCTCCTTATAAAGGGATCGATCGCAAACACATACAGTAGGGGACTCAGGGGGCATCCCTGTCGCACACCAGAGCCAACTTTGAAAGGCCTTCCAACCCAACCATTAACAAGAGGGAAGCTCTCAGCCCCTTCATACAGGGTTTGTAGCCAATTAATGAACCGCCCTGGCAGGCCGTACTTACCAAGAAGCAGCCATAGGTACTCATGATTGACCCTATCAAAAGCCTTTGCCTGATCTAACGCCAACAAGTACTTTCCCCAGCCTGCAGCCCTGCATCGCTCCAAGGCCTCCCGGACAGCTAAAACCGCAGAGAAGGTGCTCCTACCTTGGATGGAGCAGTGCTGATGACGGGAAAGCAGTTGCTCCGCTACTGACGACAAGCGCCAGAACAAAATCTTTGCCAGTATCTTTCTATCGACATTGAGAAGGCTGATGGGGCGCCAGTTCTCAATCATCGAAGAGTCCTTTCCTTTTGACAGAAGGATCACAGCCGAGCGCCTCATGGAGGGAGGGAGGGAACCCTCTGCCAGACAGCAATTAAAGACCTCCACCAAATGTGGTGCCAGGATGGTCTTAAAACATTTATAAAATTCAGCTGTCAGACCATCTGACCCGGGCGACTTTTTGATGGCAAGGTGATCAATCGCACTTACCACCTCATCGGCAGTGACCGGCTCTGTCAAGCTAGTGATAGAACGGTCACCATTTTCCAATCCTGGAGTAGAATCCAGGAAACTTTCCATCTTTGCCCGGTCAAGAACCTTTCTGCCCAGGAGGTCAGCATAAAAGGACCTAATAATCTCCAGGATCCCAGATTTAGATCTCACCAGGGAACCTGTGCTATCCTTCAGACCAAGGACAGTCTTGAGAGCTGCAGCCTGTCTGCAATTCTGATAGGGATCGGGTGAGTGGTATTTCCCATAATCCCTTTCCAGAACCAGAGAAGCATGCCGGTCATACTGACACTTCCTGAGGAGAAGCTTGACTTCAGAGATTGCCCCTTGATCTCCACCATTCGAGACAAGGATGTCAAGTTTCCTCCGCAAGCGCTGGTAGGCAATGTATTTATTAAGCTGTTTTCTTTTTCCTAGGCCCCTGAAAAGCCCAGCAATTCTCATTTTGGTCAGCTCCCACCACTCAGACCTGCTGCTGCAAAAATCCTTAATGGAAACCTGTGCCTGAAAAAAATCCTCAAAAGATTGTCTTACCCCCTCCTCCTCAAGGAGAGCCGAATTCATCCTCCAGATGCCCCTTCCTCTAGGGGGTGTGTCAGAGGCATTCAAGACCATCGATAGCAAAAGGTGATCGGAGAACTCGACCGCCTGCAGCCGCGGAGGCTGAGAAGCCGAGCCCTCCTTCAAAAAAAACCTGTCTATTCTACTCTGACTGCTACCTCGCTGAAAAGTGAAGCCCGTGAGGTCTGGGGAGTGCTTAATGTGCACATCTTCCTGACCTGCCTCTCTAACCATGCTATTCAAAAAGAGACTATCGCAGCCCAGCTTGCCTTTGAAGCCTCTCCTGTCCATGGGCCTAGTCACGGTGTTAAAATCACCTCCAAAGACTACTGGCCGGGCCGTAAAAAGGAACGGCTTGATCTTTGTAAGGAGGCATTTCCTGTCCCACTTAGTTTGGGGTCCATAGATATTTATTAGGCGCAGGTCCTGCCCCTGTACAATGATGTCCAAGACCATGCACCTCCCGATCTCCACCTCAATGACTCGCCGACAAGTTACCATGTCGGTTTTAAAAAGCACCGCCACTCCGCTGTAAGGCTCGGCCGCAAGAGACCAAAAAGAGGGTCCGTGCCTCCACTCCCGCTTCACAGCGTGAAGGTCGGCCAGACTGGCCAATCTGGTCTCCTGCAAAAACAAAATGTCAGCATCAAACTGGCTGAGAAAAAATAAGGCCATAAAACGAGCGCTTACAGATTTAATGCTGGCAACATTAATGGTTGCCACCTTTATCGGAGGGGGAACTGCCATCAGAGTCATTCGGGAGAATGTCTCTTAGCCTTCCCTCCGGCCTCACTATCTGACCCTAAACGCTTACTGGAGGAGACTGGTGTTTCCTCCTCCATATCTGAGGCCTCAGAATCAAAAGAAGAAATCTCTATTGAGTCCTCAGAAAGCACCTCAAACCGGTTGAAGAGCTGCACCCCATGGCTCTTCCCCGGTTCTGGCACTCCATTGTCCTTTTTTCTTTTCTTTTTGGTAGCAAACCTGAGAGCAAGGTAATCCTGATCCTCGGGGGAGAGTCCAGACCACGCTGTCTTGGGATCTGAACTCCCACCCTGCTCAGAAGGGGGTGCAGGATCAGGATCACCTAGCCCCAGCCTGCGAGGTTTTACAGCAGGGGCCACAATTACTGGGACCCCCTTGGTACTTGCAGTGCCAGCCCCCCGGGCCGCCTCAGCTATTAAATTACTAGATCTTACATTGGTGGTTGCTGACTTGGGGGCAGACTGTGGATTCACCTTAGGGGCCCCTGCAGATGGTACAGGAGCGGGCGCAGGGGCCTCAGGAACCCCCAGCTGAGTGGGGGGAGGGACTGTAGACGGGACAGCATGGGAATGTTCCTCCCTATCCAGCCGCAGCATTTCCTGCACCACTTCCCTGTCCAGGTTGTGCCAGGCCTCAGGACACTGACTATAAGGGTGGCCGAGCTGGTTACATAGATTACAGCGGATGGTATTGCAGTCCTTAGCCAAGTGTCCCAAGCCCTGGCACAACGAGCACCTAAGAAGCGAGCAGGAGGAGCTGAAGTGACCCTTGGCCCCACATTTATGGCAAACCTTGGGCTGACCAGGATAAAAGATGGTCAGCCGGTCACGGCCAATATAGGCAGAAGATGGCAAGTGGGTGACCTGGTTGCCATTCCTGCGGAGCCTCAGGGTCACTGACCAGCCCCCAGTTCAGATATCCCGATCGTCTAGGATCTTCTTCAGGGGAGTGAGAACATCACCATAACGCTTCAGCCAGACAGTCAAATCAGAAGGGGGAATGGACTCATTTCTAACCAGTATGGTAACATTTTTCACGAGCTGCTGTCTGGAGACCTGGATGGGAGTTAACCCCTTCCAGGCAGGGTCTTGCTTCAGCAGCTCGTACCGCTCCCAAAATAAATCCATCCCTTCTGGTCTGACGAAACTCAAGTCATGTTCTGCCCTCCCCACTGGACTGATCAGGGCAAAAATGTCTGCGGCTGCGAATCCCATGCCAAGGATGAGATCCACCACCGCCCGCCGGGTGATAACTGGCCCCTCCCCCTCCCACCTAAGCTGGACCAGGTTGCGCCTATTGAATCCGCTGGCAGGGGCGTTGGCCTCACTGGGCACAGATGCCCTTTCACCAGCAGCTTCTCCACCACGCCTGGCAACCTGAGCATAGGACACAGGGGACTGCACTGCAGCACCAACAGCATTATTGGCCCTACTCTCTGTGCCACCTCGCTGGATAAAATACAGGGCAGGGCGGACAGCAGGGGCCCCAGCATTAGGTGGCACAGTCTTCTTATTGTCCACCTGAGGTGCAGGTGAGGGGACAGTCACAACATCAGCAGCAGTCACAGCATCAGTCACAGCAGAAAGTCCAACAATAGAATTAACCCCTGTGGACTCAACCCCAGACACAGCAGCAGTAACAGGAGCAACAACATCAGTAACAGCACCCAAAGCAGCTGAAGCAGAAACAATAGAAGCCCTGCCAGCAAGACCCAAACCTGCGGGTGAGTCACCCATGGCCCCAGGCCCACCAAGTACGGCGCACCCAGGAACCCGGATGGGTGCCAGGATGGTACTTACGGCTGGCGCCACCTCACCCTTTTCAGAGCAAGGAGCGCCACAGTCTTCTATACCCCCTTACACAGCGCCTATGGCGCACTCCGCATGCTGGCTGGACAGATGGACGTCGTCCTTAGCTGGCATGGGCTCCTCAGGCTGGCGGCTGTCCTCTGGAAGATCTGCTCCAGTAGGGGCTTCCTGGATGCCCAGGGATGTCACGCACTCCTGATGTGTTGCCTCAGCAAGAAAGTCTTCCAATGCTGGTTCCGGGGCTCCCGGCTCTGCTACTGCTGCAACTTTGGGTGGAGGTACAGCTGGAGAATCCTCCACCATCGGGGTCTCATCCACATGGTCGGCCTCTTCCTCCTTCACAGTGGGGCCTGAGCGCTGCATGGATTTAAATCGCTCCTCATTTTTATATTTTTCTTTAAAGGCCCCACTGCTTGCTTTAAGGGACGCAACAAGCTTTTCCTGCTGCCGACATGCTGATTCAAGCTCAGCTAAGTCTGCTTTACTTGCCCGCCGATCCAGTCCCCGCGTCTTGCTGGTGTCCATTTTCTTTTTCTTTAATGAGATTTTCATCTTACACAGCTTCTCCTCCTCCTTCGCCACCATGCACAAATTACTGCATACACGGCTGCAAAAAGCTGACAAACTCTCACCGGGCTGGGGCACCGTGGTGTTACTAGTGCCGCTAGTGGAAGCAGTCCCGGGATCCGGAGGTTTAATATTCCTTCGGGGGTACCGGCGCGACTCACCCCCGGAATCATCCATGCTGCCTGGGGAGGCACTCCCAGGAAAGCCCAGGCTTCACAGGCCTCAGGTAATTAGGAGCAGTTGTGTGCTCTGGCTCTCACAGTGTGTGACCACACCCACCTAATTACCCTAATAGATTGTAAGCTCTTCCTCCTTCTGTATCCTCCCTTATACCCTAATATATTGTAACTTTTTTTATTGAGTAAAATCAAGCAATCATATACAATATATACAAGTTACAATAATAAATAAAATAAAAATAAAATAAATAATAACTAAACAAAAAGAAACAGGCCTAACAATTCGGCATATAATATATAATATCCATTATTCTATATACAATCCTATCTACAACCTAAACACTACACTCTACACAACTCAGCAGGAAGACTAAGAGACCCCATCACCTGTGCACGCAGCCGTTCTTCAAAAATCTGTCATTGTTATAAAAATCTATGGGTGATAAGAGATAGAAAAGCTCACCCAGAGGGAAGTCATGGGGATCAAGGAGGCCTGATGTTCCTCCACGCCTTCATCCAGGCCCCCCGTTCCCACCTGTCCCTCTCAAGCACCCGGATCTTGCCCACCTCATGCAGGATGTCATGCACCACCACCGGGACAGGGAGGACTTTCTTCCTAATGCAGAGCTGGCACCGTGCATTCCATGTGAAATAGCGGATCACTAGACTAACTAGATATAAAGTGTCCAAACAAAAATCCCCTCTGTTCTTGAATGCTCCATACACCCACTCAGCATAGGAAAGCTGGGAGAAGAAGGGGGCACCGAGGGCCAACCCCACCTGTTTACACACATCTACATTAAAGGGACACCGGAGCAGGAAGTGGTCCATAGTCTCCACCTCATCCCGACACTCCTCACGGAGACAAATTATCTCTGGCAGGCTGCGACTCTTCCGGATCCCCCTAAGGTAGAGTTTTCCTTGGAAGGAGAGCCAGGCTATATCCCGGTATTTCAAAGGAATTCTTGAGGAGTTAATAAGCCTCAAACCCTCCCTCATGATGGAGCCTGGGCAATCCCTGAGGGACAATGGCTCATGAAAAGCCAGACCCAGGGCCCGACTCACAAGAAGCTTCCTCGGAGTAGATCTCATGTCCTCTGCTGTCAATTGCCATTGCCGAAGTATTTTCAAGCACGGGGCAACATAGGCCGGGAGCTGAGCCTGAGGAACTCGAGGGCTTTTCATCCGGCCACCATTCTCCCAGTCTCGCAGGAAGGGCTTAAACCAGGACTGGAAAATACCCACCCAGCCAGGCGGGCTCTCTGCCAACATGCTTCCAAAATTATGTTTCAGAAACAAGAGAGAGAAAAACACGACTGGGTTGACCATCCCTAGGCCACCCTCCCGCCTAGATAGGTAGGTGACATTTCTTTTCACCAGGTTCATGATGTTTCCCCATAACATCTGGAAAAACACGCTGTAGACCCTGGTGTAGAGAGACACTGGCAAAACACAGACGAAGCTGACGTATAAAAAGATGGGGATCAGGTAGGTCTTGATAAGGTCAACCCTTTCCCTGAGAGACATTTTCCAGCTCTTCCAGACTGCAACCTTGGCATTGGCAATTTCCAGCCTGCGCTCCCAGTTTTTTTGCCCATAATCGTCAGGACCGAAATTTATGCCAAGGATCTTAATTTCCTGCTGGGGCACTGGGAAGGCGTCCGGAAGTTCGAAGCCCTCACCCTCACCCATCCAGAAAACTTCACTCTTCTCGTGATTGACCTTGGAGCCAGACGCTTCTGTATACTGTGCTATCAGAGAGGCCACCTCCTCCGCCTCATTTGTCCCAGAGACAATCACAGATACATCATCAGCATAGGCAATGACCTTCAAAGGAGGCTCACCAGGCATACCCAGAGGGACCCCACATAACATGCTGCTCTCGACCCTCCTTATAAAGGGATCGATCGCAAACACATACAGTAGGGGACTCAGGGGGCATCCCTGTCGCACACCAGAGCCAACTTCGAAAGGCCTTCCAACCCAACCATTAACAAGAGGGAAGCTCTCAGCCCCTTCATACAGGGTTTGTAGCCAATTAATGAACCGCCCCGGCAGGCCGTACTTACCAAGAAGCAGCCATAGGTACTCATGATTGACCCTATCAAAAGCCTTTGCCTGATCCAACGCCAACAAGTACTTTCCCCAGCCTGCAGCCCTGCATCGCTCCAAGGCCTCCCGGACAGCTAAAACCGCTGAGAAGGTGCTTCTACCTTGGATGGAGCAGTGCTGGTGACAAGAAAACAGTTGCTCCGCCACTGACGACAAGCGCCAGAACAAAATCTTTGCCAGTATCTTTCTATCGACATTGAGAAGGCTGATGGGGCGCCAGTTCTCAATCATCGAAGAGTCCTTACCTTTTGACAGAAGGATCACGGGCGAGCGCCTCATGGAGGGAGGGAGGGAGGGAACCCTCTGCCAGACAGCAATTAAAAACCTCCACCAAATGTGGTGCCAGGATGGTCTTAAAACATTTATAAAATTCAGCTGTCAGACCATCTGACCCGGGCGACTTTTTGATGGCAAGGTGATCAATTGCACTTACCACCTCATCAGCCGTGACCGGTTCTGTCAAGCCAGTGATAGAAATGTCACCATTTTCCAATCCTGGAGTAGAGTCCAGGAAACTTTCCATCCTTGCACGATCAAGAACCTTTCTGCCCAGGAGGTCAGCATAAAAGGACCTAATGATCTCCAGGATCCCAGATTTAGATCTTACCAGGGATCCTGTACTATCCTTTAGACCAAGGACAGTCTTGAGAGCTGCAGCCTGTCTGCAATTCTGATAGGGATCGGGCGAGTGGTATTTCCCATAATCCCTTTCCAGAACCAGAGAAGCATGCCGGTCATACTGACACTTCCTGAGGAGAAGCTTGACTTCAGAGATTGCCCCTTGATCTCCACCATTCGAGACAAGGATGTCAAGCTTCCTCCGCAAGCGCTGGTAGGCAATGTATTTATCAAGCGGTTTTCTTTTCCCTAGGCCTCTGAAAAGCCCAGCAATTCTCATTTTGGTCAGCTCCCACCACTCAGACCTGCTGCTGCAAAAATCCTTAATGGAAACCTGTGCCTGAAAGAATTCCTCAAAGGATTGTCTTACCCCCTCCTCCTCAAGGAAAGCCGAATTCATCCTCCAGATGCCCCTCAGAGTCAGAGGCATTCAAGACCATCGATAGTAAAAGGTGATCGGAGAACTCGACCGCCTGCAGCCGGGGAGGCTGAGAAGCCGAGCCCTCCTTCAAAAAAAACCTGTCTATCCTACTCTGACTGCTACCTTGCTGAAAAGTGAAGCCCGTGAGGTCCGGGGAGTGCTTAATGTGCACATCTTCCAGACCTGCCTCTACCTGCCCAGCTTGCCTTTGAAGCCTCCCCTGTCCATGGGCCTAGTCACGGTGTTAAAATCACCCCCAAAGACTACTGGCCGGGCTGTAAAAAGGAACGGCTTGATCTTTGTAAAGAGGCATTTCCTGTCCCACTTAGTTTGGGGTCCATAGATATTTATTAGGCGCAGGTCCTGCCCCCTTACAATGACGTCCAATACCATGCACCTCCCGATCTCCACCTCAATGACTCGCCGGCAAGTTACCATGTCGGTTTTAAAAAGCACCGCCACTCCGCTGTAAGGCTCGGCCGCAAGAGACCAAAAAGAGGGTCCGTGCCTCCACTCTCGCTTCACAGCGTGAATGTCGGCCAGACTGGCCAATCTGGTCTCCTGCAAAAATAAAATGTCAGCATCAAACTGGCTGAGAAAAAATAAGGCCATAAAACGAGCGCTTACAGATTTAATGCTGGCAACATTAATGGTTGCCACCTTTATCGGAGGGGGAACTGCCATCAGAGTCATTCGGGAGAACGTCTCTTAGCCTTCCCTCCGGCCTCACTTTCTGACCCTAAACGCTTACTGGAGGAGACTGGTGCTTCCTCCTCCATATCTGAAGCCTTGGAATCAAAAGAAGATATTTCAATAGATGAGTCCTCAGAAAGTGCCTCAAACCTGTTGGAGAGCTGCACCCCACTGCTCTCCCCCAGCTCCGGCACTGCATTACCCTTTTTCCTTTTTTTCTTTGTAGCTAGCCTGTAAGCCAGGTAATCCTGATCCCCAGGGGAGAGTCCAGACCACGCTGTCTTGGGATCTGAACTCCCACCCTGCTCAGAAGGGGGTGCAGGATCAGGATCACCTAGCCCCAGCCTGCGAGATCTTACAGCAGGGGGCACAATTACTGAAACCCCCTTGGTACTTGCAGTGCCAGCCCCCCGGGCCGCCTCAGCTATTATATTGCTTGGTCTTACATTAGTGGTTGTTGACTTGGGGGCAGACTGGGGATTCACCTTAGGGCCACCTGCAGATGGAACAGGCACAGGGGCCTCAGGAACCCCAGCTGAGTGGGGGGAGGGACCGCAGATGGGGCAGCATGGGAATGTTCCTCCCTATCCAGCCGCAGCATTTCCTGCACCACTTCCCTGTCCAGGTTGTGCCAGGCCTCAGGACACTGACTATAAGGGTGGCCGAGCTGGTTACATAGATTACAGCAGATAGTATTGCAGTCCTTAGCCAAGTGTCCCAAGCCCTGGCACAACGAGCACCTAAGAAGCGAGCAGGAGGAGCTGAAGTGACCCTTGGCCCCACATTTATGGCAAACCTTGGGCTGACCAGGATAAAAGATGGTCAGCCGGTCACGGCCAATATAGGCAGAAGATGGCAAGTGGGTGACCTGGTTGCCATTCCTGCGGAGCCTCAGGGTCACTGACCAGCCCCCGGTCCAGATGTCGCGATCGTCCAAAATTTTTTTCAGGGGAGCGAGAACATCACCATAACGCCTTAGCCAGACGGTCAAATCTGAGGGGGGAATGGACTCGTTTCTTACTAGGATGGTGATGTTTTTTATGAGCTGCTGCCTGGAGACCTGGATGGGAGTTAACCCCTTCCAGGCAGGACGTTGCTTTTGCAGCTCGTACCGCTCCCAAAACAAGTCCATCCCCTCTGGTCTAACGAAGCTCAAGTCATGTTCTGCGCTCCCCACTGGACTGATTAGGGCAAAAATGTCTGCGGCTGTAAATCCCATACCCAGGATGAGATCCACCACCGCCCGCCGGGTGATAACTGGCCCCTCCCCCTCCCACCTAAGCTGGACCAGGTTGCGCCTATTGAAGCCACTTGCAGGGGCGTTGACCTCACTGGGCACAGACATCCTCTCACCAGCAGCTTCTCCTCCGCGCCTGGCACCCTGGGCATAGGACACAGGGGGCTGCACTGCAGCACCAACCGCATTATTGGCCCCACTCCCTGTGCCACCTCGCTGGATGAAATACAGGGCAGGGCGGACAGCAGGGGCCCCAGCATTAGGTGGCACAGTCTTCTTATAGTCCACCAGAGGTGCAGGTGAGGGGACAGTCGTATCATCAGCAGCAGTCACCGCAGCAGTCACAGCAGCGGGCTTAGCAGAAAGTCCAACAATAGAATTAACCCCTGTGGACTCAACCCCAGACACAGCAGCAGTAACAGGAGCAACAACATCAGTAACAGCACCCAAACCAGCTGAAGCAGAAACAATAGAAGCCCTGCCAGCCAGACCCAAACCTGCGGGTGAGTCACCCATGGCCCCAGGCCCACCAAGTTCGGCGCACCCAGGAACCCGGATGGGTGCCAGGATGGTACTTACATCTGGCGCCACCTCACCCATTTCAGGGCAAGGAGCGCCACAGTCTTCTATATCCCCTGACACAGCGCCTATGGCGCACTCCGCAGGTTGGCTGGACAGATGGACGTTGTCCTTAGCTGGCATGGGCTCCTCGGGCTGGCGGCTGTCCTCTGGAAGATCTGCTCCAGTAGGGGCTTCCTGGATGCCCAGCGATGTCACGCACTCCTGATGTGTTGCCTCAGCAATAGAGTCTTCCAATGCTGGTTCCGGGGCTCCTGGCTCTGCTACTGCTGCAACTTTGGGTGGAGGTACAGCTGGAGAATCCTCCACCATCTGGGTCTCGTCCACATGGTCAGCCTCTTCCTCCTTCACTGTGGGGCCTGAGCGCTGCATGGACTTAAATCGCTCCTCATTTTTATATTTTTCTTTAAAGGCCCCACTGCTTGCTTTAAGGGACGCAACTAGCTTTTCCTGCTGCCGACATGCTGATTCAAGCTCAGCTAAGTCTGCTTTGCTTGACCGCTTATCCAATCCTCTCACCTTGCTGGTGTCCATTTTCTTTTTCTTTAATGCGATTTTCATCTTGCACAGCTTCTCCTCCTCCTTCGCCACATTGCACAAATTACTGCATACACGGCTGCGAAAAGCTGACAAACTCTCACCGGGCTGGGGCACCGTGGTGTTACTTGCGCCGCTGGTGGAAGCAGACCCGGGATCCGGAGGTTTAATAGTCCTCCGGGGGTATCGGCGAGATTCACCCCCAGAATCCTCCATCTTGCCTGGGATAATCCTCCCAGCAAGGCCTCAGGCTTCTCAGCTCACAGCACACAGCAAACAGCTCACAGCTCTCCAGCTGCAGGTAATCAGGGAAGAACCACTCACAGCAGGAGGTGACCGCACCCTCCTGATTACCCTAATAGATTGTAAGCTCTTCTACTTCTGTATCCTCCCTTATACCCTAATAGAGTGTAAGCTCTTCTCCTTCTGTATCCTCCCTTATACCCTAATAGATTGTAAGCTCTTCTCCTTCTGTATCCTCCCTTATACCCTAATATATTGTAAGCTCTTCTCCTCCTGTATCCTCCCTTATACCCTAATAGATTGTAAGCTCTTCTCCTTCTGTATCCTCCCTTATACCCTAATAGATTGTAAGCTCTTCTCCTTCTGTATCCTCCCTTATACCCTAAGAGATTGTAAGCTCTTCTCCTTCTGTATCCTCCCTTATACCCTAATAGATTGTAACTTTTTTTATTAAGTAAAATCAAGCAATCATATACAATATATACAATATATACAAAGTTACAATAATAAATAAATAAAATAAATAAATAATAACTAAACAAAAAGAAACAGGCCTAACAATTCGGCATATAATATATAATATCCATTATTCTATATACAATCCTATCTACAACCTAACACTACACTATACACAGTTCAGCAGGAAGACTAAGAGACCCCGTCACCTGTGCATGCAGCCATTCAGAGCTGCTGGCACCGTGCATTCCACGTAAAATAGCGAAACACTAGACTAACTATATATAAAAGGTCCAAACAAAAATCCCCTCTGTTCTTGAATGCTCCATACACCCACTCAGCATAGGAAAGCTGGGAGAAGAAGGGGGCACCGAGGGCCAACCCCACCTGTTTACACACCTCTACATTAAAGGGACACCGGAGCAGGAAGTGGTCCATAGTCTCCACCTCATCCTGACACTCCTCACGGAGACAAATTATCTCTGGCAGGCTGCGACTCTTCCGGATCCCCCTAAGGTAGAGTTTTCCTTGGAAGGAGAGCCAGGCTATATCCCGGTATTTCAAAGGAATTCTTGAAGAGTTAATAAGCCTCAAACCCTCCCTCATGATGGAGCCTGGGCAATCCCTGAGGGACAATGGCTCATGAAAAGCCAGACCCAGGACCCGACTCACAAGAAGCTTCCTCGGAGTAGATCTCATGTCCTCTGCTGTCAATTGCCATTGCCGAAGTATTTTCAAGCACGGGGCAACATAGGCCGGGAGCTGAGCCTGAGGAACTCGAGGGCTTTTCATCCGGCCACCATTCTCCCAGTCTCGCAGGAAAGGCTTAAACCAGGACTGGAAAATACCCACCCAGCCAGGCGGGCTCTCTGCCAACATGCTTCCAAAATTATGTTTCAGAAACAAGAGAGAGAAAAACACGACTGGGTTGACCATCCCTAGGCCACCCTCCCGCCTAGATAGGTAGGTGACATTTCTTTTCACCAGGTTCATGCGGTTTCCCCATAACATCTGGAAAAACACGCTGTAGACCCTGGTGTAGAGAGACACTGGCAAAACACAGACGAAGCTGACGTATAAAAAGATGGGGATCAGGTAGGTCTTGATAAGGTCAACCCTTTCCCTGAGAGACATTTTCCAGCTCTTCCAGACTGCAACCTTGGCATTGGCAATTTCCAGCCTGCGCTCCCAGTTTTTTTGGCCATAATCGCCAGGACCGAAATTTATGCCAAGGATCTTAATTTCCTGCTGGGGCACTGGGAAGGCGTCCGGAAGTTCGAAGCCCTCACCCTCACCCATCCAGAAAACTTCACTCTTCTCGTGATTGACCTTGGAGCCCGACGCTTCTGTATACTGTGCTATAAGAGAGGCCACCTCCTCCGCCTCATTTGTCCCAGAGACAATCACAGATACATCATCAGCATAGGCAATGACCTTCAAAGGAGGCTCACCAGGCATACCCAGAGGAACCCCACATAACATGCTGCTCTCGACCCTCCTTATAAAGGGATCAATCGCAAACACATACAGTAGGGGACTCAGAGGGCATCCCTGTCGCACACCAGAGCCAACTTCGAAAGGCCTTCCAACCCAACCATTAACAAGAGGGAAGCTCTCAGCCCCTTCATAAAGGGTTTGTAGCCAATTAATGAACCGCCCCGGCAGGCCGTACTTACCAAGAAGCAGCCATAGGTACTCATGATTGACCCTATCAAAAGCCTTTGCCTGATCCAACGCCAACAAGTACTTTCCCCAGCCTGCAGCCCTGCACCGCTCCAAGGCTTCCCGGACAGCTAAAACCGCTGAGAAGGTGCTTCTACCTTGGATGGAGCAATGCTGGTGACAAGAAAGCAGTTGCTCCGCCACTGACGACAAGCGCCAGAACAAAATCTTTGCCAGTATCTTTCTATCGACATTGAGAAGGCTGATGGGGCGCCAGTTCTCAATCATCGAAGAGTCCTTACCTTTTGACAGAAGGATCACGGCCGAGCGCCTCATGGAGGGAGGGAGGGAACCCTCTGCCAGACAGCAATTAAAAACCTCCACCAAATGTGGTGCCAGGATGGTCTTAAAACATTTATAAAATTCAGCTGTCAGACCATCTGACCCGGGCGACTTTTTGATGGCAAGGTGATCAATTGCACTTACCACCTCATCAGCCGTGACCGGTTCTGTCAAGCCAGTGATAGAAATGTCACCATTTTCCAATCCTGGAGTAGAGTCCAGGAAACTTTCCATCCTTGCCCGGTCAAGAACCTTTCTGCCCAGGAGGTCAGCATAAAAGGACCTAATGATCTCCAGGATCCCAGATTTAGATCTTACCAGGGAACCTGTGCTATCCTTCAGACCAAGGACAGTCTTGAGAGCTGCAGCCTGTCTGCAATTCTGATAGGGATCGGGAGAGTGGTATTTCCCATAATCCCTTTCCAGAACCAGAGAAGCATGCCGGTCATACTGACACTTCCTGAGGAGAAGCTTGACTTCAGAGATTGCCCCTTGATCTCCACCATTCGAGACAAGGATGTCAAGCTTCCTCCGCAAGCGCTGGTAGGCAATGTATTTATCAAGCTGTTTCCTTTTTCCTAGGCCCCTGAAAAGCCCAGCAATTCTCATTTTGGTCAGCTCCCACCACTCAGACCTGCTGCTGCAAAAATCCTTAATGGAAACCTGTGCCTGAAAGAATTCCTCAAAGGATTGTCTTACCCACTCCTCCTCAAGGAGAGCCGAATTCATCCTCCAGATGCCCCTTCCTCTAGGGGGTGTGTCAGAAGCATTCAAGACCATCGATAGTAAAAGGTGATCGGAGAACTCGACCGCCTGCAGCCGGGGAGGCTGAGAAGCCGAGCCCTCCTTCAAAAAAAACCTGTCTATCCTACTCTGACTGCTACCTCGCTGAAAAGTGAAGCCCGTGAGGTCCGGGGAGTGCTTAATGTGCACATCTTCCAGACCTGCCTCTCTAACCATACTATTCAAAAAGAGACTATCGCAGCCCAGCTTGCCTTTGAAGCCTCTCCTGTCCATGGGCCTAGTCACGGTGTTAAAATCACCCCCAAAGACTACTGGCCGGGCTGTAAAAAGGAACGGCTTGATCTTTGTAAAGAGGCATTTCCTGTCCCACTTAGTTTGAGGTCCATAGATATTTATTAGGCGCAGGTCCTGCCCCTTCACAATGACGTCCAATACCATGCACCTCCCGATCTCCACCTCAATGACCCGCGGGCAAGTTACCATGTCGGTTTTAAAAAGCACCGCCACTCCGCTGTAAGGCTCGGCCGCAAGAGACCAAAAAGAGGGTCCGTGCCTCCACTCCCGCTTCACAGCGTGAATGTCGGCCAGACTGGCCAATCTGGTCTCCTGCAAAAATAAAATGTCAGCATCAAACTGGCTGAGAAAAAATAAGGCCATAAAACGAGCGCTTACAGATTTAATGCTGGCAACATTAATGGTTGCCACCTTTATCGGAGGGGGAACTGCCATCAGAGTCATTTGGGAGAACGTCTCTTAGCCTTCCCTCCGGCCTCACTATCTGACCCTAAACGCTTACTGGAGGAGACTGGTGCTTCCTCCTCCATATCTGAAGCCTCGGAATCAAAAGAAGATATTTCAATAGATGAGTCCTCAGAAAGTGCCTCAAACCTGTTGGAGAGCTGCACCCCACTGCTCTCCCCCGGCTCCGGCACTGCATTACCCTTTTTCCTTTTTTTCTTTGTAGCTAGCCTGTAAGCCAGGTAATCCTGATCCCCAGGGGAGAGTCCAGACCATGCTGTCTTGGGATCTGAACTCCCACCCTGCTCAGAAGGGGGTGCAGGATCAGGATCACCTAGCCCCAGCCTGCGAGATCTTACAGCAGGGGGCACAATTACTGAAACCCCCTTGGTACTTGCAGTGCCAGCCCCCCGGGCCGCCTCAGCTATTATATTGCTTGGTCTTACATTAGTGGTTGCTGACTTGGGGGCAGACTGGGGATTCACCTTAGGGCCACCTGCAGATGGCACAGGCACAGGGGCCTCAGGAACCCCCAGCTGAGTGGGGGGAGGGACCGCAGACGGGGCAGCATGGGAATGTTCCTCCCTATCCAGCCGCAGCATTTCCTGCACCACTTCCCTGTCCAGGTTGTGCCAGGCCTCAGGACACTGACTATAAGGGTGGCCGAGCTGGTTACATAGATTACAGCGGATCGTGTTGCAGTCCTTAGCCAAGTGTCCCAAACCCTGGCACAACGAGCACCTAAGAAGTGAGCAGGAGGAGCTGAAGTGACCCTTGGCCCCACATTTATGGCAAACCTTGGGCTGACCAGGATAAAAGATGGTCAGCCGGTCACGGCCAATATAGGCAGAAGATGGCAAGTGGGTGACCTGGTTGCCATTCCTGCGGAGCCTCAGGGTCACTGACCAGCCCCCGGTCCAGATGTCGCGATCGTCCAAAATTTTTTTCAGGGGAGTGAGAACATCACCATAACGCCTTAGCCAGACGGTCAAATCTGAGGGGGGAATGGACTCATTTCTTACTAGGATGGTGATGTTTTTAATGAGCTGCTGCCTGGAGACCTGGATGGGAGTTAACCCCTTCCAGGCAGGACGTTGCTTTTGCAGCTCGTACCGCTCCCAAAACAAGTCCATCCCCTCTGGTCTAACGAAGCTCAAGTCATGTTCTGCACTCCCCACTGGACTGATCAGGGCAAAAATGTCTGCGGCTGTAAATCCCATACCCAGGATGAGATCCACCACCGCCCGCCGGGTGATAACTGGCCCCTCCCCCTCCCACCTAAGCTGGACCAGGTTGCGCCTATTGAAGCCACTGGCAGGGGCGTTGACCTCACTGGGCACAGACATCCTCTCACCAGCAGCTTCTCCTCCGCGCCTGGCAACCTGGGCATAGGACACAGGGGGCTGCACTGCAGCACCAACAGCATTATTGGCCCCACTCCCTGTGCCACCTCGCTGGATGAAATACAGGGCAGGGCGGACAGCAGGGGCCCCAGCATTAGGTGGCACAGTCTTCTTATAGTCCACCTGAGGTGCAGGTGAGGGGACAGTCACAGCATCAGTCACAGCAGAAAGTCCAGCAATAGATTTAACCCCTGTGGACTCAACCCCAGACACAGCAGCAACAGGAGCAACAACATCAATAACAGCATCTAAACCAGCTGAAGCAGAATCAATAGAAGCCCTGCCAGCAAGACCCAAACCTGCGGGTGAGTCACCCATGGCCCCAGGCCCACCAAGTTCGGCGCACCCAGGAACCCGGATGGGTGCCAGGATGGTACTTACGTCTGGCGCCACCTCACCCTTTTCAGGGCAAGGAGCGCCACAGTCTTCTATACCCCCTGACACAGCGCCTATGGCGCGCTCCGCAGGTTGGCTGGACAGATGGATGTCGTCCTTAGCTGGCATGGGCTCCTCAGGCTGGCGGCTGTCCTCTGCAAGATCTGCTCCAGTAGGGGCTTCCTGGATGCCCAGCGATGTCACGCACTCCTGATGTGTTGCCTCAGCAAGAAAGTCTTCCAATGCTGGTTCCGGGGCTCCCGGCTCTGCTACTGCTGCAACTTTGGGTGGAGGTACAGCTGGAGAATCCTCCACCATCTGGGTCTCGTCCACATGGTCGGCCTCTTCCTCCTTCACAGTGGGGCCTGAGCGCTGCATGGACTTAAATCGCTCCTCATTTTTATATTTTTCTTTAAAGGCCCCACTGCTTGCTTTAAGGGACGCAACCAACTTTTCCTGCTGCCGACATGCTGATTCAAGCTCAGCTAAGTCTGCTTTGCTTGACCGCTTATCCAATCCCCGCGCCTTGCTGGTGTCCATTTTCTTTTTCTTTAATGCGATTTTCATCTTGCAAAGCTTCTCCTCCTCCTTCGCCACATTGCACAAATTACTGCACACACGGCTGCGAAAGGCTGACAAACTCTCACCGGGCTGGGGCACCGTGGTGTTACTAGCGCCGCTGGTGGAAGCAGTCCCGGGATCCGGAGGTTTAATAGTCCTCCGGGGGTATCGGCGAGATTCACCCCCAGAATCCTCCATCTTGCCTGGGATAATCCTCCCAGCAAGGCCTCAGGCTTCACAGCACACAGCTCACAGCTCACAGCTCTCCAGCTGCAGGTAATCAGAGGAAGCACACACAGCAGGAGGTGACCGCACCCTCCTGATTACCCTAATAGATTGTAAGCTCTTCCCCCTTCTGTATCCTCCCTTATACCCTAATAGATTGTAAGCTCTTCTCCTTCTGTATCCTCCCTTATACCCTAATAGATTGCAAGCTCTTCCTCCTTTTGTATCTTCCCTTATACCCTAATAGATTGCAAGCTCTTCCTCCTTCTGTATCCTCCCTTATACCCTAATAGATTGTAAGCTCTTCTCCTTCTGTATCCTCCCTTATAACATAATAGATTGCAAGCTCTTCCTCCTCCCGTATCCTCCCTTATACCCTAATAGTTGTAAGCGCTTCTCCTTCTATATTCTCCCTTATACCCTAATAGATTGCAAGCTCTTCCTCCTCCCATATCCTCCCTTATACCCTAATAGTTGTAAGCTCTTCTCCTTCTGTATTCTCCCTTATACCCTAATAAATTGCAAGCTCTTCCTCCTTCTGTATCCTCCCTTATACCCTAATAGATTGTAAGCTCTTCCTCCTTCTGTATCCTCCCTTATACCCTAATAGATTGTAAGCTCTTCTCCTTCTGTATCCTCCCTTATACCCTAATAGGTATGTTAGCTCACTCTCCTGAGTCCTTCCTTATACCCCAATAGATTGTGGGCTCTTATTCTTTATGTATACACTCTTTTACAATTCTTTCCTAAAACAGAAAGTATTTACATGCTGCATACAATCCAAGAAAAGCAGGATTTCTCCCTGAATCTCCCAGTAGTCCATTGCTACCCAACCCTCTCCTCGAGAGCCACCAACAGGTCAAGTTTTGCGGCTCTCCATACAGACAACTCCATAGCTCTGTCTGAGCACCAATTACTTCTAATGTGGATCTGTGTGGAGATGTGGCCTGTTGGTGGCTCTCAAGGAGAAGGTCAGGGAACATTGCAGTAGGCAAAGCCATGCAAATTATTTATTTACATCTCTAGAGCTATTTCCAGATCTTATACATCAGTAGATTGTAAGCTCTTCCTCCTTCTGTACCCCCATTATTCACCAACAGACTATAGGCTTTTCTGTATCCTTCCTTATCCCCTAATGAATTGTATACTCTTTCTCCTTCTTTACCTTCCCCTATACTTTAGTATAGCCAGAAATCCACACATATCATCAATCTTTACATTTTGGGGATGGGGCTAACAGTTTGCTGTTGATCGCTGCCTTGAGGAAAGGGCCAGGGTCCCTGAAACGTTGGCACTCTATTAGCGATCAGCCTCTTATAATCCACGGGTATACATGCATTTGCTTTATGACTATCTTTTTGAGATACGCTGGTGTATTATGCATAAGGTGTCCATATGTTCATTGTGTTGCTTTGATTGATGATCTGTGCATGTATATGGGGCATTAACTGTTCACTGGGCTTTCCTTATGTACTTGAATGATATTGATGTTATGCTGTTTAATAATATTATAGATTCCTTGACTACATTTCCCATAGCCAGATCATTTACATAACCCTCAGGAGGACCTTAAAATGGACCAACACCCAGGATTTTCACTATCCTGGGTGTTGGTCCACTTCTGCGGGGCGCCCCGATCGGCCCCAAAAAACTCACCTCACCGCCGACGGACAAGCTGAGGCCACTGGAGGCCGCCCCTCGTGCGTCCCTCTTACAGGGAGCGCACACGCGCCGCCCATTCACAAATGGCGGCGCGGGCGCGCGTCCTTCTAGCAGAGAGGCGGCGGCGGTGGAGAAGGTAAGGTTTGTGGGCGTCCTGGGGGGTTTCACGCAGCGGGGCATCCCGATTTCGGGAGGGAGCTGATCGGCCCGGGAATCTTATAGATTCCCGGGCCGATCAGCGGTGGGTGTTGGTCCACTTTAAGTGACACCTCTAGTCATAGTCACATGACACCTCTAGTCATAGTCACACGGGCCGCCGGCCCGCTGACAGCGCAGCGTGCCTGCCCGCACCCACCATGCCGGCATTTTTTAAAAAAGCAAACACTTACCTGCATGGTCGGAGCGTGGAGGCCGGCGCCGCTCTCAGGCGCCCTCTGATGACACGCCCTCTGATGACGCGTCCTCTGATGACAGCTGAGAGCGGCACCGGCCTCCACGCTCCGACCATGCAGGTAAGTGTTTGCTTTTTAAAAAAATGCCGGCATGGTGGGAGTGGGCAGGCCGGCTGCGCTGTCAGCGGGCCGACTTCCGCCGCCCGCTGACAGCGTAGCCGGCCTGCCCGCTTCCACCATGCCGGCATTTTTTTTTTTTTTTGTCAGGGAAAATTCGATCAGCACGAACCCAAAAAAATTTGGGTTCGTGCTGAATCAAATTTTCCCTGAAATTCGGAGCGAATTCCGGTTCGTCCGAACCGGTTCGCTCATCCCTATTAGTCACTATTATAGATTCATACATACTTTATCCCTGTTCCAGAAGGTGCACTTCAATCCCGAGGTTATGTATAACTGTTACCAGACTGCAGCTGGTTCCTATGTATCCTTTTTTGTTCTAGGAAATGGATGGTCATTTGTTACTGCATATGTTATGATGTGTAAATACACTTTTTTACTTGCAACCTATTACTTGTAGTGTGTTGTGTATCCTTTGCATGTTTAGTTCAGTTGCCTGTGCAGCTAAACCCAATATGGGGCTGAAACCCAATCATCCAGGATTTTCACTCACTGTGGTGCTTTACAAGTGCATCCCGATTTGGGATGCCTATGTATGTGAAACCCAGTGGTTCATCTTGATCCATGCTCCCACAGCACAGAACTCATACGCCTCCTGCTGGCTACTCCCCTCTATTGTGTGCACCCAGCATGGATGCACATATCAGATGGAGGGGTGTTGGGGATGCAGCCGGAGTGTTTCTAGTTGAGTGTTTAGTGAAACGAGGGGGTTTTACACAACAGAGCATCCCATATTGGGATTCCTCAGGGGAGAGCTTTCATCCGGCATGTGTTTGGTCCACTTTAAGAAACATAAATAACAGAGTGGACATAATAATAATGGAGGCAAGGATGGGTGCAGTTGCGTGTTAGGTGCTGATAATGTCAGATGGAGATGAGTGAACTTCTCAAAAATTCGATTCGGGCGATTCGCTGAATTTCTCAAAGAAATTCGGGTTCGCCCGAATCGAACTTGAGCGAATCGCTCATTTCTGGTGGGAGCGGGGAGGCCAGCTGTGCTGTCAGCGGGTGGCGGAAGCCGGCTTCCGCCGCCCGCTGACAGTGCAGCCGGCCTCCCCGCTCCCACTATACAGCAAACACTTACCGGCATGGTGGGAGCGAGGAAGCCGGCTTCCTCTGATGACGCGTCCTCTGATGACAGCTGACAGCGCAGCTGGCCTCCTTGCTCCCATCATGCCGGCATTTTTTTTTTTTAATTTCAGGGAAAATTCGGTCAGCACGAACCACTAAAAATTCGGGTTCTTGCTGAATCGAATTTTCCCTGAAATTCGGAGCGAATTCAGGCTTGTTAGAACCGATTCGCTCATCCCTATTGTCAGGCATGATATAAAATGTGTGATATTCTTTCCTTGTCAGAATTGTGCATTGGGTCCATTTTCAGTTACACACCAGCGTAGCAGAGGGAAGAAGTGCCTGTGCATCATAGAAGGTGAGCACGTCCTCTATATTCCTTTATATGTCTATTCAATCTCTATTGTTTGGTCTTTGGCCCAGCAATTACGTCCCTTCAATCCTTCCCTCTTTTCCCAGGGCTGCCATTGGAGAATATGCTGCTGGATTCTGATCCTGTCCTGAGAGAGGCTGAGGGGCCCTTAATAGAATTATTTATGATGGCCAAGCCCCTGACATGATGATATACTGGCCAGGCAGTTAAAGCTTTCACAAGGTGTAGATAGCGGCATGTGCAATAAAGCTGTCCGGGGAAACAATCTACAGTATCTCCAACATTCCCAAACAGGCTCTGGTCATGTTGGCCACACGCCTTACAATACATCCATACAACCTGTGTACAGCCCCAAGTATCCAAACAGGAAGAGAATAGATCTCTTCAGTTCCCAGAGAGCAAACACAAGATGTCCTAATATGGTTCTAACCAGGTTCTAACTATAGGGGTGCAGGCCCTTCATTGGTTCCTCTCCACCTTTTTAATCAGAATTGAGCTCATTTGGCATCATCTAGAGAAAGGAAGCACCAACTGTCTCTGCTGTATCTTTATGTATAAGCCCTCAAAGGGACCCATTAAGTGTTCACACCAGAGCGCACAAGTCTTAAAAGGGCCACAGCACTCAACCCTGTTAGCTTGCAGCCAAACCTATAATCTGTCTCTAAATCTGGTTAAAAACAGAGGTCTCGGTCCACACATATCTGCAGAAGTATGCTTAAAGTGGACCAACACCCAGGATTTTCACTATCCTGGGTTTTGGTCCACCTCCTTGGGGGCACCCCGCTGCGTGAAAACCCCCAGATCGCCCTAAATAACTCACCTCACCGCGCTCCTACGCAAGCGCTCGTCCAATCAGAGCGCTCAGAGCCGCTGTGGTATGTACGGACAAGCGACGGACAACCACAGCGGCTCTGACCACGCTGGAGGCCGCATCTCGCGCTTCCCTCTAACAGGGAGCGTGCCCGCGCCGGCCATTCACAAACGGCCGGCGCGGGTGCGCGCCCTGCTAGAGAGAAGCGCAACATGCGGCCGTGGCCGGCGCATGCGCCGTTGGAACGGGGATAAGGTAAGGTTTCTGGGCATCCTGGAGGGTTTCACACAGCGGGGCATCCCGATTTCGGATGCCCCGTGGTGAGGGATCTGATCGGGAATCTTATAGATTATAGATAGATAGGCTGATCCCCCCTGGGTGTTAGTCCACTTTAAGCTGTGCAGCCACTGGAGGTTATAGGGCAAGCTCAGGTAAGCCTGCACCCAATGTATCTGTTCCATTGTATGTTCCCTAGGGGGCTCTCAGAGATTAGAGTTAGGACTACACCTGTTTTTAACTAGATTTAGAGACAGGTTATAGGTTTGGCTGCAAGCTAAGAGGGTTGAGTGCTGCGGCCGCTTTAAGACATGTGTATCCTAATTGCCCTGCTCACGTGCACCTCCCAGGTTAGTTATAAAATGGTCTGTGCGGCTGCCACCCCTCCTTTGTTTCCTTCGCATCAGGACCTCATCACATTTCATTATGGCACTGGTTCTAACCTTGAATAGTTCTATAAAACTCTAAAAGAAATAATGTTTTCTGGAATTGAGCCTTATAAAGCACCCCCCGAGTCTATAGGACTAGGGTACTAGATTGTAAGCTCTTTGCCCTTCTGTATCGTCCCTTATAACCTTATAGATTGTAACTTTTTTATTGAGTATAATCAATCATATACAATTTATACAATATATACAAAGTTACAATACATAGATAAATAAATAAAATAATAATTTCTAAACAAAAAGAGACAGACCTTACAATTCAGAATTACGATAACAGTTCTATATACAATTCTATAAACAATTCTATATACACACAACCTAACACTACACTATACACAATTCAGCAGGAAGACTAAGAGACCTGTGCACGCAGCCGTTCTTCAAAAATCTGTCATTGTTATAAAAAAATCTATGGGTGATAAGAGACAGAAAAGCCCACCCAGAGGGAAGTCATGAGGACTAAGGAGGCCTGATGTTCCTCCACGCCTTCATCCAGGCCCCCCGTTCCCACCTGTCCCTCTCAAGCACCCGGGTCTTGCCCACCTCATGCAGGATGTCATGCACCACCACCGGGACAGGGAGGACTTTCTTCCTAATGCAGAGCTGGCACCGTGCATTCCACATGAAATAGCGGATCACTAGACTAACTAGATATAAAGTGTCCAAACAAAAATCCCCTCTGTTCTTGAATGCCCCGTACACCCACTCAGCATAGGAAAGCTGGGAGAAGAAGGGGGCACCGAGGGCCAACCCCACCTGTTTACACACATCTACTTTAAAGGGACACCGGAGCAAGAAGTGGTCCATAGTCTCCACCTCATCCTGACACTCCTCACGGAGACAAATTATCTCTGGCAGGCTGCGACTTTTCCAGATTCCTCTAAGGTAGAGTTTTCCTTGGAAGGAGAGCCAGGCTATATATCGGAATTTCAACAGAATTCTTAATGAGTTAATAAGCCTCAAACCCTCCCTCTTGATGGAGCCTGGGCAATCCCTGAGGGACAATGGCTCCTGAAAAGCCAAACCCAGGACTCGACTCACCAGAAGCTTCCTCAGAGTAGATCTCATTCTTCTGCTGTCAATTGCCATTGCCAAAGTATTTTCAAGCACGGGGCAACATAGGCCGGGAGAGAAAAACACGACCAGGTTTTACCATCCCTAGGCCAACCTCCTGTCTAAACAGGTAAGTGACATTTCTTTTCACCGGGTTCATGCGGTTTCCCCATAACATCTGGAAAAACACACTGTAGACCCTGGTGTAGAGAGATACTGGCAAAACACAGACGAAGCTGACGTATAAAAAGATGGGGATCAGGTAGGTCTTGATGAGGTCAACCCTTTCCCTGAGAGACATTTTCCAGCTCTTCCAGACTGCAACCTTGGCATTTCCAGCCTGCGCTCCCAGTTGTTTTGGCCATAATTGCCAGGACCAAAATTAATGCCAAGGATCTTAATTTCCTGCTGGGGCACTGGGAAGGCATTTGAAAGTTTGAAACATCAGGCAGGCCAGCCTGGTATCCTGCAAAAACAAAATGTCAGCATCAAACCTGATGACTACATGCTCCAGTGCCTGTGCAATGACCACAGAGTTGCCCATATCATCACCAGTGATGATTACTGGGTGGCCACGCTGCTGGATCCCCGCTATAAGGACAACATCAGCTCCGTGATAACAGCACTAAAGAGGGATTGCAAAATGAGAGAGTACAAGCGCCCTCTGGTGGACGCACTATTGACTGATTGGGTGGGCTTTCTGTCTCTTGTCACCTGTAGATTTTTGATAACAATGTCAGATGAAAAATGGCTGCGTGCACAGGTGACAGCAGCGGCACAAGGCCAAGGACAAGGAGGAGCAGCAGCAAGTCGCCAACGCAGCAGGGGCATCGGTACCACCTCAAAGTGAGCATAGCCACAATGTGGGAGAACTTATTCCATTGTCCGCCGTGTCTACCACCATCGGATACAGCCTGTAGTACCAGGAGGCAGACTTTCTGGGTTGCTAAATTGGACACGTGGCCAGAGCTTGCCCTCTATGACTTGGAGGTGCTGGCCTGCCCTGGGGCAAATGTCCGATAAGATAGTGTGTTCAGTATTGCATATGGTGTCATCACCGACAGGAGGATCCACAGGCAACGTAGACATGCTTGAGATGAACAAGGCGTGGATCCCATGGGACTTAAGCACCTGAGTGAGTGGTTTAAGTGTTTTGCTACCTCGTCCTCCTCTGCCACATCCACCTCCTCCATCTTATCCGCTTACACCGCCACATCCACCTCCTACACCTCCTCCCCCCCCCCCCCCCGACCTCTGACACATGTAAAAAATGTATTATTTTTATTCATTTATTTATGAATATATTTATTGATGTATATTTATTAGTTCAGGTCACCATTGACTTCAATGAGGCTCGGGTTCGGGCCAAGTCTGGGGACCCGAACCAGACTTTAGCTGCAAGTTTGGCCAAACTCCTCGAACCTGAATTTCAGCAGGTTTGCCCATTGCTAATTTTAACCCCTTCTCTCTTCAGTATCTTCTCTGATACCCTAATAGATTGTAAACTTTTCCCTCTTCTGTATCCTCCCCTAAACCTTAAAGTGGACAAAAACCCGCTAGCAACCCCTGAATTTCTCCCCCCATGAGGAGCACCTTTTGCCAATTTTTGTTGCTCCTGCTTCACTCTAATCCCAGATAATGGCGCCTGTTTTACCTGTAAAGCTCCACCTCCTCTATTCATTGCCACTGCTGTGTGTGGCACACCTATGCAATAACTGATCTCCTGTCATCTCAAATCGAGGGGCAGCAAAAATAAAGTGTTCCAGGACAATTTGAAGAACAAAAATATTTATTTTAAGTTCCACACCCTAAGAGGGAAGCATTGGCAGGGGCTTTAGCCAAATGTATTTCACAAGTTCAGTGGGTTTTGGTCCACTTTAATAGACTGTAAGTTATACCACATTTGTTATCCTAATAGATTGTAATCCAAGCACCTTAACTCAGAGTTAAAGCTTGACTTTTTCTGAAAATACATAAAATTATTAATCCCAATCCCAAAACCACATGCCAGGTTGTGGCACCCCTCACCGGCAATGCATTTCTGGGGTAACTCCTTATTCATGCTGCCCTCTGAATAACCTAAAATCATAATATAATGGTAACAAATAGGGTGAGGTGGGGATAATTCCATGACCCCGCTCTTCAGTCACAGAAAGATAAGCTAATAACTCTGAGTATCAAGTATAATCAAATTATATTAATAAAAGGGAATCTAAACCTAATGGCAATAATTAGCCAGCAAGCAGCTCACCTGATGCTTGTCTCATATGCCTTTCCTGCTGTGTGGGATAGAAGCTGTAGCAGGGCTCAAAAATATGCAATTTTTTCAATTTAATTTCTCCAGGACCATGCAAAAAAGTGGTCCTGCAGCTAAACTATCCCTTGGAGCCTTCAGTTCGAGCAAGCACGGCAAGCCACAGTGGTCCAACAGCTGTCTCTAAACACAGCAGAGCTTTGTCAAAACCCATAAAGCTGCAACGTGACATGTCCTTTCCCAGCTCAGCCACAACCTCAAAAATTGAAAGTGATTGGCAAGTCAAAAGTTAAAAAAAAAATATCAAAAGTTTACTCTAGCAACAAGAGTCCCTCCAGCGTTCTCCATCCTGCTATGTCTGTGTCCTCAGTCAGTTTTCAGTCTCCAGCCCGCTGACCTGCTCCTTCAATCAACCTTCAGTGGACCAAGAACGGAAACACCCCCACTCCCTCCCTAGAAGTCCTGATCAGCTGCCTCTCTCTGCAGCTATGAAACCCCGTCCTCCTCCCTCCTGTCTGGTCACATTATGTGCTGGCAGGCTGGAGATGCTCTTAGCCTGCAAAATAGTGCGAGTAGGAAAAAATTCTGTCTCCTCTTCACCCATCCATTGGTGTTACTTTTCAATATTGGTATGTGTCCCTCCCCATGAGCCCAATATGGGGGATGAGCAGCCTGTCTAATGATTGGCACCACTAGCAGTGTCAGTAATACCCACTGTGTCAGGGCAGTTAAGGCCCTCTTGAGAAAAAAAAACATTTTTATGTAGTGTCCACTAGTTCAAACCACTTGTGTCACTGCTCTGTAATACCTATTTTTATTGGAGTATCCACTGGGTTGAGGCAGTTAAGGCCTTCTTGAACAAAAAAACATTTTTGTGTTGTGTCCACTGTTTCAAACAGCTTGGGTGTCAGTACGCTTTAATATCAATTGTTATTGAAGTATCCACTGGGTCAAGGCAGTTAAGGCCCTCTTGAAAAAAAACATTTTTGTGTAGTGTCCACTGGTTCAAACCACTTGGGTGTCAGTACTCTTTAATAGCACTTGCTTAAACCACTTGGGTGTCAGTACTCTTTAATACAAATTGTTATTGGAGTATCCACTGGGTCAAGGTAGTTAAGGCCCTCTTGAAAAAAAACATTTTTGTTTAGTGTCCACTAGTTTAAACCAGTGGGTGTCACTGTTCTGTAATACCATACAATTGTTCAGTTTTTATAAATTTAATATTAACTATTTAATTGTGGGTACACCTGCATTATACTCTTTTGAACTTCAATAAACAATGTAATTGTTGGCACACCTGGCAATATACTATTTTGAGCTTTGATAAACTATTGCATTGTGGCACTACTGGCATTAGACCCTTTTTGAACTATTTAATCATTGGCACACCTTGCATTACACCCTCTTGGGCTTTGATAATCTAGTAACTTGCTGGCACACCTTGCATTATACAGAGAAAGAGGACTTCAGACTGCATTGTTATCTGTGGCAACGTAAACACACTGTTCACCTATAACATCTTCCACAGATATTCTGGGTTCTAATATATACAGACACCTATTGTAGGGAAATGATATATACCAAAGCAGTACCTTGACTCTTCCATTCGTATGCTCTTTTACAACTCCAGTTTTGGCTCCTGGAGGCTGACTCTGTAAGTGGCTGATTGGTAAGTGGTGAGTTAAAGCAGGAACTCCTGTGGTAAGCTTTGGGAAACTGGGCTCATTTGGTAAGTAAAATATTACAAACTGTAGTTGGTTTATTTTTGTGAATCAGTGTGTTAATGCTGGCACAAATTTAAACAGAAGAAAAAAAAAAGATTTTTTTTCACTCTCTCTCTCCTGGATTCCTGCTGAGGCCTAATTGAAGCAGGTGTGTTATAAGGAATTGTACAGCTCTTGGAGCTTGCTACTGGAGGCTGATTCTGTAAGTGGCTGCTTGGTAAGTGGTGAGTTAAAGCAGGAGGAGTTAAAATCAGAAGTTTCAAGCAGAAGTGCTGAAGCTGTAAGTATCTACCTTTGATTTCAGAGTGTTATTTTAAGTGTTGTAAATTCTTCACTCGGTGTTCCAACAAATTGATACAATGTGTTCCATGCCTAACAATGCTGTCCAGTGTACATCTTGTGCTATGTATGCACTTTCTGATCAATCGGTCGATGGTGGATATTTATGCCCCGGATGTCTGCGAATTGCTGATTTGGAAGCCGTCATTCACGATCTAACTAAGCGATTGACAACACTGAGAGACATTGTTGTCATGGAAAAGAGTCTGGATCTCACTGATCTGGCACTCCATGGGTCAGGGGAGGAGGAGGGTGTTAGGAGGGGGGGGGAGGAAAAGCAGGAAAATGAGGCAGCTAGCTGGATAACAGTTAGAAGGCAGGGTAGGGGTAAAAGTTACAGGGAGGCTAGCCCTGAACAGGCACCTCCCAACAAGTTTGCCTGGTTGGCAGATGAGGAGGGTGTTAGCTCAGGGATGGCACAGTTGCAGCAAGACACATCTGTCGGCTCCAGTAAGAAAGGGAGGGGAAATGGGAGAACAGGGCAGGCAAGACAGGTGCTGGTAGTGGGTGACTCTATTATTAGGGGAACAGACAGGGTAATCTGTCACAAAGACCGGGATTGCCTTTCTGGGGCAAGAGTACGGCATGTAGCAGAGCGGGCTGACAGATTATTGGGAGGGGCTGCTGTGAACCCAGCGGTCATGGTACATATTGGCACAAATGACATAGGAAGAAGTAGGTGGAAGGTTCTTAAAAATGATTTCAGGGACTTAGGCCGTAAGCTTAAGGCAAGAACCTCAACTGCAGTATTCTCAGAAATACTACCAGTACCAAGAGCCACACCAGAGAGGCAGCGGGAGATTAGAGGGGTAAACAGGTGGCTCACAAATTGGAGTAAAAAGGAGGGGTTTGGGTTCTTAGAGAACTGGGCCGACTTCACAGTGGGCTACAGGTTCTTTGGCAGGGATGGAGTGCACCTCAATGGGGAGGGTGCATCTGTTCTGGGGGAGAGGATGGCTAAAAGGTTGGAGGAGTGTTTAAACTAAGCATGGGGGGGGGGGAGGGTAAAAGCAGTTACAAAGGGGAAGGTAGGAAAGAAAGTGACAGTGGGTGTAGACATGAAACTGGGTGTGGAGAGGGGGGAGGGGTTAGCACATCTAGGAGGAAAACGGGCAATATACAAAATTATCAAAATTATCATAAGCATTTGAAATGCATGCTTACAAATGCTAGAAGCTTGACTAATAAAATAGATGAACTAGAACTGATAATAACAGAAGAACAATATGACATAGTGGGGGTAACAGAGACCTGGCTGGATGAAAGCTATGACTGGGCAGTAAATCTACAGGGATACTGTGTGTTTAGGAGAGACCGTAACAAACGCAAAGGGGGTGGAGTCTGCTTAATTGTAAAATCCTCTCTACAACCCGCTCTGCGGGAGGATATATGTGAGGGTAATGACCATGTGGAGTCTGTATGGGTAGAAATACATGGAGGGAAAAACAAATGTAAAATACTGATGAGGGTTTGCTACAAACCTCCAGATATATCCGAAGCCACAGAAAATATGATGCTAAGGCAAATAGATAGAGGTAGTGATTATGGGGGACTTTAACTACCCAGATATAGACTGGGATGCTGAAACGTGTTTCGCATAAAAGTAAAAGTTTTTTATCTAAAACAAAAGACGGCTTCCTTTCCCAACAAGTACAAGCTCCAACAAGGGGGAAGCCATATTGGACCTAATACTAACCAATGTACCAGACAAAGTAATAAAGGTACAGGTTGGGTGACACCTTGGAAGCAGTGATCATAATATCATTAATTTCCAATTAGCAGTCACTAGGGTGCCTTATCAAAAAGGCAAAGTTTAACCAACTTAGAGATGCGCTAATCTGCATTGACTGGGAAAATGTCCTTAAAAAGAAAAGCATGGACGCTAAATGGGATACTTTCAAAGGAATCCTTAATTTTCATTGTGACAGATATATACCTTACAGGAATAAAACTATTAGACACACATGTAAACCGATGTGGCTAAAAAGGTTAAGGGGGCAATAAACAAAAAAAAAAAAGGCATTTAAACGTTTAAAGCAGGAAGGGACAGCGGAAGCGCTAAAAAACTATAAAGAAGAAAATAAACAAAAAAGAGAGTAAAACTAACCCCAAATTATTCTTTAGCGACATAAACCGTAAAAGGCACAAACCTGAGGGTGTGGGCCCCCTGAAAAGCAAGGAGGGGACACCTATAGAGGGAAATGAGGAGAAAGCAAATTTACTAAACAACTTCTTTGCTTCTATATTCACAAAAGAATGTGACATGCCGAGTGAAATGCAGAGGAATAACCGAAACCCTCCATTAAATGTCCCTGGTCTAACCAAGGAAGAAGTCCAGCACCGTCTCAAGCAGATAAAAATCGATAAATCACCGGGACCAGATGACATACATCCTCGTGTTTTAAGGGGGTTATGTACAGTAATAAACAAGCCGTTATTTCTAATACTTGTGGACTCAATAACTACAGGGTCTGTTCTGAGGGATTGGTGCTTGGCAAATGTGGTGCCAATATTCAAAAAGGGATCTAGGGGGGAACCTGGGAACTATAGACCGGTAAGCTTAACATCTGTGGTGGGCAAGCTGTTTGAAGGTTTCTTAAGGGATACTATCCTGGAGCACCTTGGGGAAAATGACCTTATTACTCCATATCAGCATGGATTTATGAGGAATCGCTCCTGCCAGACAAACCTAATCAGCTTTTATGAGGAGGTAAGTTCAAGATTGGATCAGGGGGAGTCATTGGATATCATATATCTTGACTTTTCTAAAGCATTTGATACAGTGGCACATAAAAAGCTGGTACAAAAGATGAGAATGCTTGGACTGGGGGAAAACGTGTGCAGATGGGTGGGAAATTGGCTTAATGATCGGAAGCAGAGGGTGGTTATCAATAGTACACACTCAGATTGGGTCACTAGTGGAGTACCACAAGGGTTAGTTCTGGGACTAATTCTCTTCAATATATATATAAATGACATTGGGTATGGATTAAACAGTAAAGTCTCAATCTTTGCAGATGATACTAAGCTGTGTAAAGTAATTAAAACAAAAGAGGACAGTAGGCAGCTACAAACAGATTTAGATAAATTGGAAGCATGGGCAGTTAAATAGCAAATGAAGTTTAACACAGATAAAGGTAAACAACTGGAGTGGCCCCCAACCACCCCTACTCTCTATCCCCACAGAGACTGACAATTGCACTCAAAGTATCAAAATCTTATTAATTTTCTTATAACTGTTGGTTAAAAACATGAATTAAAAACAAACATACTGTGCCATAAACTTGATACACCACCAGGGGGAGCACTTGCTCTGGATCTATCTACAAACAGTGACCAATCATCACTATCTATCTAAAGCATATATCTATATAAAGTGTCAGTGCTATTAGAGTGCATCCATCTCAAGTAGACTATAGCCACATAAACAAACATGTGCAAGGTAATAAATCCCAATCAGATTTTAAAGTGCAATACCGCAAAATATAACAAGTAAAAGAAAGTGCTTACATAGATGAGATGCAGAGAGCCCCCCCCCGGGTTGCGACCAACGCGTTTCGAGTCTGAGCAACTCTTGCTCACGGCCAGTCATCTAATACTTCTCTCTGTGTTTTTTTTTACACTTAAAGTGGACCAACACCCAGGATTTTGACTATCCTGGGTCTTGGTCCACTTCAGTGGGGCACCCCCGATCGGGGTGCCCCGCTGTGTGAAACCCCCCCGAACCCCCCGAACAACTCACCTCTCCCCGCTCCCAGCGCCGACGTACAAGGTAAGATCTTGAACGTCGCAGACGGCCGGCGCGGAGGCGCGCACGCCTACAGGGGCGCGAGGGAGGCGGCGGCGGCCGAAGATAAGGTAGGTGAGTTGGGGTGTTTGGGGGGGGTTTCACCCCGCGGGACATCCCGATCTCGGATGTCCCGCGGGGTGGGGGGTGATCGGCCCGGGAATCTTATAGATTCCCGGGCCGATCACCCGTGGGTGTTGGTCCACTTTAACCCCTTGTGAACTGATAAGGGGTCCATGAGATCCCTATACCAGTTCACAAGGCTGGGGGGCTGGCAATTCACCTGCGGCTAGCGGGTGACTTGCCGTTATCCCCCGGCACCCCAATTACCTGCCTCCCCAAAGCCCGGGGGGGGGCATAAGAGCCCGGGCCATGGCTATGTGGGCTTGTAGCCTGCAGGGTGGGGGGGGCACCAAAGCTGGTCCAGGGCCCTGTTCTACAAGCCCCCATAGCTGGTCAAGGGCTGGTTATGATGGGTAAGGGGGACCCCATATAATTTTTTAGGGGAGTTTTAAGGGTTTTTAACCCTTAAAATTCCCCAAAAAATGGGTCCCCCGCCTCCCAGGAGGGGGGACCCTATGTCATTTTTATTTTAAATTAACCCCTTATGTTTATAATGTGGATAGTAGTAGTATTTTATTTGTAAATGTTATAAAGTGCTATTTTCAGTTTAGGGGTCGCCTAGGCAAGAATGGGGAGGCTACCGATACATATGTGGTACCGTTGTAATTGGGAGAAATTGGGCTTTCACATGCAATATGGTTTTCTCTAATAAAGTAAATGTTTTATTTAAAATTAAGGAGACAATTGTCTAAAAAATATTTATTTATTTATTTATTTTTTGTTTTTTTACACAAAAATATATAAAAAAAACAGTAGAAAAATTACAACCAAGACATTTCACGTTAAAGCCTAAACTCTGCTGCAAAATATATATCTATAATTTTCCTGGAAATTCCGGCAAAAATCACGGTTAAACATGGCGCAGAATGGGGAAAAATGACCTGTCAACAGAGGGTGACAAAACTTAAAGTAGGCTGGCAATTAAAAGGGTTAACCAACTCTTCCCTTGACAGTACCTATGCATGTTGGGTATCATTCTGTTTGGGGCATGTTGCTTTTTGAGAATTTACTTGTTACTTCTTGGCTTGGAAAATGTGGCTTGATTCTTCCGTTTTATTCTTTTTAGGGAAACTTTGTGCAACCAAAGAATACATTGAGGGATTACTTCCAGAAAACTAAGCCCACATAAACAAGCTTGGTACGCCTAGAAGGCTTGAGGCGTGTACTTCCAGAGAATATATAGTTTGTGGGGGGTATTTCAAATGTAAAGGGTTGTTTTTCTGGAAAAACTGCAAGGTGCGCATAGAACATAGCGCAGTTGTATTTTATTGACAAACTTACATTTAAAAAAAAAAAAACACTACAAATTGCAAATACATTTTTAATTTTACGTAGAGGTGTTTAATATTAGCATTTTGTTTTGTTTTTTTATTAAATAAGCACTGATATATTGTATTTCCAGCCTTTAGTATCTTATATGTGTAATTGTTGCATTATGAACTCTTAGATGGAATCCTGGCGCCCCCCGGTGTCAACAATATGTATCTTTAATAAAATCATTGTTATTAGTATTTTCAGAGGGTAGTGCCACTTTTTTCCTTAGTCCTGGTAACCTTTTTTGGGTGTGTGGGGACCCTATCATTTTGTCTGTTTTGCTATTGCAATTTATTTACCAGTCCTAGTGAGCACACCACCTTATATTGCTTTCCATTAACTGGTGCTGTCCACTATATATATATTTGTTCCTGTTACTATGTTACTATGTAGTTTTCATTTTATTTAGTTCCTTTCCTTACTTCCCTAAGCCCCTCATTTGTCAGAAGTAGTTTATTCCTATGTAAGGAAGAATTAATTAATGTAATCCAAAAAGTCCTTTTTATTTTCCCTTACCCTATTAAATGCAAGAGTTCACAGGAATACAAGTTTATAATCTGAAAGTAGGATTTTCTATAAATTTTATAATTCACAACCGAGTTCAAGAATGTCACAGGAGGTCTTCATCAAATCATAGACATAAACGGTCATCAAATTGATGATGTACACTTAAGGTTTGGATTCCACTTGATGAATTACTGTGCCAGTCCTTTTTGAAACATCTTCTTTTGCATATTCCAGTTGTGTCCCAGCTAGGATATCCACAACCTCTCCTGGCTCTCTTTCCGCTGGAGGAGAATCATTAGAGTCAGGCATGATGTAAAGATCTCCTTATTTATCTTCATCTAAAAGATGATACATGTATAGAACAGGGTCTTTTTCATGTCATGTATGTGTTCATGTTATATAAAACCATGTTTTCATGATTGGTGCTCTGGCTAAAACCATCCCTTGCCATTCATCTTTGGAATGTCTTCTGTTTCAACCATATGTTCCACAGCTTTACCAATAATTGGGGTCAATTCAGAGCCTGGTGAGAAAACTCCATTCTTTTTTGGGAGAGAAAACTTCCACTTACTTTCATTGTCTAGGGGGTGTGAATTTTCACCTGGCTCTGAATCGACCCCAAGGTGAATGGCAATTTCCCTTCCAAAAAAGAAGTGAGTTTTCTCACCAGGCTCTGAATCTATCCCATTGTGTCAGCCAAATAGATATCGCTTAACCTTGGATGAAGCAACTTAAAGCAAGAAATAAGGTAGAGATAGAATGTCCACGTTGGGTGTGGGTAGGCGGCTTCTTTTGTCAGTGATGACACACCCCTTCGGGGCTGAATACACTTGATGCAGGGCAGGCCCGCACCTTCAAGGCAGAGGGCAAGCTCTTGCCATGTTTTCAGTTTACCGACTAGCCTGCTGGAACTCAACTATTGCCTGCTGCTATGAGGCAGTGGGCGGGAAGAAGTTCCTCTGTGGTGCACATAGGCGCGCAGCAGGGTGTGAACACCCAAAGTGCGCTTTATGCAGCAGCCTCGGCATGTCTGGGCAATCGTCCAAGAAGCTTTGCACCACCAAGATGAGCACATGTGCCAGCCAACAGATGTGCCTCAACCCAGCTTAGCCCAAGGCGGCTACTAGGTTCTGCACCCTGTTGCACACCATCCTTGCTGGGCTTTAGGTTCAGTGGCAGCAACCACTCATCTGTCTGCTCCTGGGTGCCAGTCTACAGCTCCTGGGTTGTCTTTCACCCAAACAGATGAGTTTCAGCATCCCCTGCTACCATTTCTCCATAGCTGGACTCCAAATAGTGGTGCAGGGGCTGACTGGATGAGGAGGCAGGATATGAAGAAGCAGAATAGGTGGCAAAAGAAGGCAACAAGTGATGTCTGGCAATCCGGTGTCATAGAAGTATATGTGCCAAAGCGCTTCACGGCTCGGGCCCGGCCGCCACTACATTACCCCAGTGGACGGTTAAAGAGCTGTAACATCCCTGCCCATGCTTAGTTGTCCACATGTCAGTTTGTATGTGGACCTTGCGACATATAGTATTGCGCAGTGCATGTCTTATTTTCTCCACAAAAGTTGTGGCAGATGGGAATAATATACTTTTGGGTAGCCGCAGCCATAAGATTTTTATTAGCACCGCGTTCTAACTAACTGAGATAACCGTCCCCCTTGCCATAAGATTTTTAAAGCTCTCCAGCTCCACCAGATGGGAACATTTCAAAGGCAAGCAATTTTTAAATGCTTGCATTCAAGCCGGGGCTTACGACTGAGATGGGCCAAACCTCTACTTTTTGTCCATTGTTTGAGGAATAAAAAGCTGAATGGGATGGTGTGCACACGCTTGGTGGTGGTGGTGGTCTCACATCCTCCCTTGGGGGGGAGGCAGGTGGCCTTGTTGAGGTGGTGTTGGTGGTTCTGCTTGCTTTGCATGTTCCTGGCCATGGATGTGGTGAAGATTATTCAGTGTCCCACCCTCCTATAATTTTTAGTTTGCACAGCACCACAAAATATGAAAGAGCTCAAAAATAAACAATAATTATAATAACAATGTTATTTGGTTTGCTTTGCAAATTACCATAGACTTGTCATCTGTGCACTATTTAAAAAAATGCTGTGCTGGTGAGATCCTTTGGGACAGCTTTTTCAGTGCTCGGTCCCTGGGCGTGGTGGGCAGTAGTAGAAAGGGGCTGTTCGCTGATTTACTGGCTGTCTGGGGCTGCGTGGCCACCACCTGTTCAACTGATAGCTGACTGCCTTCAGTTCACGTTGGATTGACTTCATCCTCACCTCTCATATCGACCACCCACTCCTCCCTGCTACCATCATACTCAGCGCCACTGTAGCTTTCTGCCTACTCAGCTTCCACATTGCAGAAATGAGGCACTTGGGTTTCGTCCTCAACGTTGATGCCCTGTGATGCTCTGATGTTGACGTCCTCATCCTCCAACACAAGTCGTTGGGCATCTGGTAACCTCTATGTCTGCAACTGGGGCAGGGGCAGGTGGATGATCCACAGAATCCCCACAGAGCATTAGTGAATGCCTTATAACTTGGCTGAGACAGCCTTGCTGATTTGAAAGGGGTGAGGTGGACATAAAAAAAGGGAGAGGGGTGGCAAAATAATAATAATAATAACCATGTTTTCCTGGGCCTAGAACGTGGAAGGTTATTCAGTGCCCCACTCTCCTGCAATTCTTAGTTTGTACAGCACCATGGAATACAATAGCGCTATATAAATAAACAATAATAATACTAATAATGTTTTTTGTTTGCTTTGCAGGTCCCTGGTGAATTGGAACTTGAGATTTGGGGCCTACAATAATATACTGCAAAAGTCCTCTCCATCCAGCCCCATCACCAGCAGCAGCACCACTGCGACATCCCTGTCCTTTCTGATTTCTGCATTTTTAACACTGATGACAGTGGCCTGTCCCCCTCAGTATATCAGCACGTGGCCTGTAAAGGAAAATTAGCAGATATTTTTTCTCACCCCCTCAGTATATGAGCAGCCAGGGGTGGACTGGCCATAGGGCATACCGGGACAATGCCCGATAGGCCGCCACATCCCCTGTCTTGGTCGGTTTCCAAGTCTCTGGCTTCTTGTGGCTGGGTGAATTGGAGGCACTGCAGGCTACCCAGAGTATCTGGCGGCCCGCAGCAGCTCCCATTCACCCGGTCCATGACTAAAAGCCGGAGCCGTCGGCCATTGCAGGAGAGGTGGTGGCCTTCCTATGATGTCCAGGTGGCGCACAACGTCAGCCCTGCCTGAACTCTCATGCTGTTGCTGTGTTGCCACCGACATCATTTTTTACTCCTTTTTGCATCAAACATCTTTGTTGTGATTGGCATAGGCCGCTGCACAGAGCCTCGGATGATGAGCGGGCAAGCAGCCCCAGCTCAGCAGCGGCCCTCAGCATCCAGCGGCAGCGGTGGCATCCCTGGGCTTCCATTGGCGGTGGAGCTGGGGGTAGCATCCCCGGCTCCCAGAGCTGGCATCCCTGGGCTTCCAGTACCAGCATCCCCGGCTTCCAGTGGTGACAGGACAGCGAAGGTGAGTTTGGCAGGGGGGGTACTGCCACTCAGCCCAATATGGGGGGTACTGCCACTCAGCATGTTATGGGAGGCTCTACCACTCAGCATGTTATGAGGGGGATTCTGCCACTTAGCATGTTATGGGAGAGGGGGATTCTGCCTCACAACATGTCATGTTCCGCCTCAGAGTCTGTTATGGGGGAATTCTGGCACTCAGCCTGTGATGGGGGGGGGGGGGGGATTCTGCAAACTGCGTGTTGTAGGGGGTGTGGATACCGAGCCGGACACACTGCAGATGGGCCGGTCTGACCAGAAAAGCCCCGAGCTGTTTTTAACCCTGTGCCCCTGTGAGCAGCCTGACCCTGGAAGTAGCCTGAAAAGGACAATTAGCAGAGGTTCCTTTGTCCCTAGCTGTCTCTCAATATGTGTTTATGGAAGGGCAATGAAATGGACAGTTAACTTTAGAAATAGACTCCCCCCTTACTCATACGGCCAATAAAATATCTGTTCTCCAAATTCTTAGTTTTCTGTTATTATTTTGAGTACGTTCCCTTGTCCATTTTGTGCAGGGAAATCGCCCAATTTTCATTTATGTATGTATTTCTTAATTTTTTTTATTTTCTGTTATTATTTTGAATACTTTCATCAGCCCATTTTGTGCATGGCAATCTCCCTGGTGTTCCCCTCGATTTGCAGTCCTCTAGTCCTTGCTACCCCCATTTTACAGCCATCTTTGGTTTCCCAAATTCAGGTCCCCATTGACTTCAATGGGGTTCTGGTCCAGTCTAGGGACCTGAACTGAACTTTAGCTACAAGTTCGGCCGAACTTGTCGAACTGGAACTTCAGCTGGTTCGCTCATCCCTAATCATAAATACCTTTATAAGAATACACCCAGATTAAAAATAATTAAAATCTGATGTCACCAGAAAACATGATCTTTCAGGTTGTATTAGATCCAAACTCCCACCATGTAGATTGATAAACATCAAGGGAGCACAAACATATATTTTAAGAGAGGTTTATTGAACCGGACCAACAGCCTGTCACAGAAGGGTAGAAAGGTGAAAAAGAAAGGTAGCGGCCATTTTGGAACTTCCTCTCCCAGCATCTCAGCTAATGCTGCTGTCTGAATTCAACTGACATAACTGACAATGCACAATAACAGAAAGCCCAGCAGCACTTCCTGTTTGCCGATGGCCTGCAAATACATGAGCCGCCATTTTGTTTCTAAAATTTACTACAGCAGGAGTTAGAAAAAAGGTAAATGAATTTTAATGTGCAACAATTTAAATTGCCCTGGGGAGGGATGCATATGAGCACTGGTTGTTGTGTTGGTCTGGTTTAAGTCATTTTTGACTTTTGGTCTGCTTTAAATTCTGTTTCGAACCAATTATCACCCAGTGAGTGGCGTTGCCTGTGAGCTGTGCAGTGATGTGACTAGTGGGTGATGTTTCTGGGTGAGAAACAGCTGCAGAGGTTGATATTACTGATATTCTCCATGATAGTGTGTATATAGTCCTGGAGTCACTGACTGTCAGCCAGTCCTGATCCAGGAATTCAATGATATACTGCTCAGCCAGTTTATGGACTGCCTTTGTGTCAGGATGATAAATAGAGACTATCAGTGGGGTGACAGCTACTGTCTGTGTATGGAGGCTGCTGTGCAATAAAAGTCTTATTGTCGTATTATCCCATGGGACTGCTTTCATATCTGATCTCTGCTAACAGCTCAGAGATAAATGCATGCCCTATGTCTCAGCATGGCAGCCAATGATTGGTTATTTATTGGCATTTATAGGTTGCAGCTTTGCATGCATATATTTTTGTAGTGTTTCGGTGGATAAATATGGGAGACCCCGTACCATCCAAGGGTCCAAAAGACATGTATTGGCCATTTGCACTATCCACAACCAACCATGAGACCAAAACACAGTGTCCAGTAGCCTATTAATGCCAACCTCACATCCTCTACAGCATCCTGTGTACCACCCATACCATCTACAGGCCCCTCTATAGCATACTGTGTTTCACTCATACCACTTGAAGACCCCTCTATAGCACACGTTCTACCATCCATGCCATCTCAAGACCACTTTATAGCACCCTGTGTACCACCCATAACACCTAAAGGCCACTCTCCACATGTTGTGCTGCCTATACTACCCTGTGATCTACCGATACTATCTAAGGACCCCATATTATCTACAGGCCACCATACCACCTAGAGGTCCCTATATACCATACATTGTACCATCCATACCATCATAAGACCCCCTTTAGACCAGCTGGTGATCCACAGTACTAAATAAAGTTCCCTTATCAATATAGGCACCATCTATTTTATCTAAAGGTCACTCTAGATCACCTTGTGTACCACCCACTATCTAAAAGGCCACTATACCACCTACCACTTCTTTATAAATCCCACTTAAAGTCCCTATGTATCACCCTGTGATCCACCAATTCTACATAAAGTCCTCCTAACTATACAAAGTACACCACCTTTACCATCTAAAGCCCCCTCTAGACCAGGCCCTTCAATATACTATCTAAAGGCCCCTACAGCACCCTGTGATCCACCAATACTACATAAAGTCCTCCTAACTATACCAGGTAGACCATTTTACCATCTAGTCCCTTCTAGACCAGGCCCTACTTTGTAAAGGCCCCTACAGCACCCTGCGACACACTCATACCGTCATAAGGGAATCCATTCTACCTACGGACTTCTTTATACCACACATTATATAACCCATACAACCTAAAGACTCTCTATACCATCCTGTGATCTACCCAAACATATAAAGACCCTATTTTAGCACCCTCTCTGCCAACAATACCTAATACCTAAAGGTCCCTCTGTATCACACTTTGTACCACCATTAACATCATAAGGTTCCTCTAGATTACCCTGTGATCTATAAATACAACATAAAGTTCTCTCATCACTACTAAGTGTACCCCCTTTTCCATCTAAAGGCTCCTATAGACTACCCTGTGATCTACTCATGCTATCTAAAGGCCCCTGTTTTTCACCCATTCTGTTTAAAATACCCTGCGATCCATCCATACTATCTAAAAATTCACTCTGGACCACTGTGATCTGCTCATGCCATCTACAGGCCACCTATACTACATAAGACTCCATTATATGACACTTTGTGTCATCTATACCACCGAAAGCCACTCTATACCATCGCATGCCATCTAAAGGTCTCATTATAGCACCCTGTGTTTCATCCTTACCATCTGCAGACCACCCATACCACATACCGCACCCCTCTACTCCACACTTTATCCCATCGATACCTCCTAAACGCCCGTCTAGTCCACACTGTGGTCTATCATTACTACAGGACATAACAGTGATCCAGTGCCCGCATATAGCATGAAAGATCCCCTCCCTATCAGCCATAATGAGCCCTCCTATAGCATGAAAGCCTATCATTGCTGTGAATCTTCCTGTCGCCTACAAGTGCCTGTGCCATGATGTTCTAATGGACAATTAATGGCCATACCCATTAATGATACCATTTTCCTTTTGTCCATGCAGTGTATTAGTAATGGCTAGGTCCACCATTCTCAGAACTCATCTGGTACACATTGAACTGACAGTGCAGCAGAGCGCTGATTGAGCTCAGTAAAGAAACCAGTTTGAGTGAGTTGAGTGAAGGTCAAGACTGGAATTTCGATTGGTCTGTTTAGTCTTCAAACAATCAACAAGTTTGATGTGATCATAAAGAACATGATGAGACGTTTAGCCGTGACACTTTTATACGCGGTATATGGCATGTGCGGTTAATGTTTAACGTTCCAATTACTTCCTCATTTTACTATTTCTGGATTTCTGAAGATAAAATGCTGTAGAGGTTGGAGGACCGCTGGGGAATTTGTGGTCCTGCTTAATCAGGTTGTGGGACAGAATGCAGCTCCATGTCAGGTTTGGGATCAGTGAGATTAGTAATCTTTTGTAACGCGGTGCTGTACACAAGCCCCACAGTGAAAATCCAAACTCACCTCCCACATACAAAAGCAGATCTGAGGTCTGATGAGAGCACACAACTGCCAGGAGCTGTAGCATGAAGCCTTGGCACAGGCAGGGTGATGGATGCTGAAATCTAGGAGGTACATAGCACTTGCTGACCCCTTTAATTCAAGCCACTTTAAATTGAATCAAATGCCTTTCATCCCTTTTCATCAGCATCTGATTTGAATTTCCCTCCAATTAAAGATCCATAGAAAGCTCAAAATCAGGCATGGAGAAATAATCGCTCACTGAAATGAAGCAGGCACCCTACTGAAAGAGGTGTGGCTGCTGCACAAATGTGCCTCATTGGGGGACCTCCCTGTATTCTCCCTCAAACCCTAGTATATAGCTCTTCATTCTTATGTATCCTCCCTTATACCCTAATAGATTGTAAGCTCTTCTCCTTCTGTATCCTCCCTTATACCTTAATAGAGTGTAAGCTCTTCTCCTCCTGTATCCTCCCTTATACCCTAATAGAGTGTAAGCTCTTCTCCTTCTGTATCCTCCCTTATACCCCAATAGATTGTAAGCTCTTCTCCATCTGTATACTCCCTTATACCCTAATAGATTGTAATCTCTTCCCCCTTCTGTATCCTCCCTTATACCATAATAGATTGTAAGCTCTTCCCCCTTCTGTATCCTCCCATATACCCTAATAGAATGTAAGCTCTTCCCCCTTCTGTATCCTCCCTTATACCCCAATAGATTGTAAGCTCTTCTCCTTCTGTATCCTCCCTTATACCTTAATAGAGTGTAAGCTCTTCTCCTCCTGTATCCTCCCTTATACCCTAATAGAGTGTAAGCTCTTCTCCTTCTGTATCCTCCCTTATACCCCAATAGATTGTAAGCTCTTCTCCATCTGTATACTCCCTTATACCCTAATAGATTGTAATCTCTTCCCCCTTCTGTATCCTCCCTTATACCATAATAGATTGTAAGCTCTTCCCCCTTCTGTATCCTCCCTTATACCCTAATAGAATGTAAGCTCTTCCCCCTTCTGTATCCTCCCTTATACCCTAATAGATTGTAAGCTTACACCCTAATAGTGTGCAGGCTCTTTTCTATTCTGTAACCTACTTTATATCCTAATAAATTGTAAGCACCTCCTCCTTTTCCATTCTCTTTTATAGCACAGTAAATTGTAAGCTCTTAATATAATCTCTTATACCCTAAGGCTGGTTTCACACCAGCGCGGATGTGGAGCGTGAGCGCTTTCGGCGCGTGTCCCGTGGTCGCCTGTATAAATTTGGTCATAGTAATCTATGGACACTTTCACATGTACTTTTGCATTCTCTGAGTGCTTCGCAAAAGCCCTGGCAGCAGCGTCCCGAGGGTGCAGTGCTAGCGATCCCCTTCATATGAGTGGAGAGCGCTTGGAACACCCTCCACAAGCTGCACACAGAGATTGTGGGGCGCTCCCTGGAAAGCACAAACACTCTGCAATCAATGTGGTGTGAAACCAGCCTAACAGATTGTAAGCTTTGCCTTGTGTATCATCCATAATACCATAATAGATTGTAAGCATTTCCTACTCTGTATCCCCCTTTTTACCCCAATAGATTGTAAGCTCTAAATTCTCCTATATCTCCTCTTATACCTTAATAAATTGTAAGTTCTTCTCCATTGTGTATCCTCCATAATACCATAATAGATTGTAAGCTCTTTCTACTCTGTATCCCCCTTTTTACCCCAATAGATTGTAAGTAGAGATGAGCGAACTTCTCAAAAATTCGTTTCGGGCGATTCGCCGAACTTCTCAGAGAAATTCGGGTTTGTCTGAATCGAACTTTTGCGAATCGCTCATCTCTGGTGGGAGCGGGGAGGCTGGCCGCGCTGTTTTTTTTCCATTTCCCGGCTTGGTGGGAGCGGGGAGGCCGGCTGTGCTGTCAGCGGGCGGCGGAAGCCGGCTTCCGCCGCCCGCTGACAGCGCAGCCGGCCTCCTCGCTCCCACCATGCCGGTAAGTGTTTGCTGTATAGTGGGAGCGGGGAGGCCGGCTGCGCTGTCAGCGGGTGGCGGAAGCCGGCTTCCGCCGCCCACTGACAGCGCAGCCGGTCTCCCCGCTCCCACCATGCCAGCATTTTTTTTTTTTTATTTCAGGGAAAATTCGGTCAGCACAAACCACTAAGAATTCGGGTTCATTCCCTGAAATTCGGAGCGAATTCAGGTTCGTTAGAACCGATTCGCTCATCCCTAATTGTAAGCTCTTATTTCTCCTATATCTCCTCTTAATACCTTAATAAATTGTAAGTTCTTCTCCATTGTGTATCCTCCATAATATCATAATAGATTGTAAGCTCTTTCTACTCTGTATCCCCCTTTATACCCCAATAGATTGTAAGCTCGTACTTCCCCCTATATCCTCTTATACCTTTATAAATTGTAAGCTCTTCTCCAATGTGTATCTTGCCTTAAAGAGGACCAAAATCCTAGACCTGGTTTTAGAATCCTGATCTGTATTCTATCCTTACCATAATAGATTGGAAATTCCTTTTACATTTTTGCCCTCTTTTCCACCGTGGTGTGGAACCCCTTTACTGGACAACTATTCAGATTTTCTCATGCATTTTGGGATAGATCATTTTGGAGTGTTCGGTGCTGAGTGCTGGCATAGCCTATATTCATTTATACTACTTATGACCTGTGTAGGGGCCCATAATATAGCGAGATGTTGAATAAACAGCCATTCCCCTCTGGTTACACCCCGCCATTGTTTGCCACCTTTGTGACATCACACTTCTTTACAGCAAACAATGGGAAGTGTAATTTGTGCATTGTAATTAATTTACAGACAGGGGAACTGAAAATGAGCAGTGTTAAGGGTGGAGCTGCCTTGTTTATCCATCAAGAGGATCCATTACAAACGTTTTCCTCTGTTTTCCAGGTAAATAGTGACCAGCGACCTGTAATGAATGTGATTGTCAAGAGGGAGTAAGTCGCAGTGCAGGTTCTTGATTCAACACAGACTGACTCTAATGACCTCTCTTCACTATATTGTCCCTGCTGTGTGCTGAGCGGCTGTATCAAATGCGGAACAGGTGTACTGACCAGGAGCTCGGACTTTTCCAGGAGCTTTGAGTCCAGAGTTCCAGCCTTACATTTTCTGTCTCAAGACAGGTTCACTTTTTCTCCATCTGTCTCTCTCTGTATATATAACATTTGGGGTTTTTAATGGGCTTCGGATCTGGGCCAAAGCTAGATCTTGCCAATTCGGTCGACTTCCCCATTCCAGATAGATTCCGGTCAAACTATCCCACATGCCACCCACCAGTGTCGCCAGGCGTCATACCACCCCACACCCTGTGAACTGGTATAGGGGTCTCTTGGACATCAAGAAAAATGGGTCTCCACCTAGTCCAAATCAGGAAGCCAAGCATAGGGTCTAGTAAGCCAGGACTTAGGGCCGAACTACAGGCACCTGGTCCAAGTTTTTACCAGTACCCTATGGCACAAGTCTTAAGGGTAATGGCAGTTGTGAAGTGGTAAGGGGTCCAAGAGACCTCTACACCAGTTCCTATCTTAGAGGGACTGGAGTAATTGTAATTGTGTTTAGGGGAAAATAGATTGTAAGCTCTTCCTCCTCCTGTATCCTCCTTTATGACGTAATATATTCTAAGCTCTTCTCCTTCTGTATCCTCCCTTATACCCTAATAGATTGTAAGCTCTTCACCTTCTGTATCCTCCCTTATACCCTAATATATTGTAAGCTCTTCTCCTCCTGTATCCTCCCTTATACCCTAATAGATTGTAAGCTCTTCTACTTCTGCATCCTCTCTTATATTCTAATAGATTGTACGCTCTTCTCCTTCTGTATCCTCTCTATATCCTAATAGATTGTAAGCTCTTCTCCTTCTGTATGCTCCCTTATACCCTGATATATTGTAAGCTCTTCTCCTTCTATATCCTCCTTTATACCCTAATAGAGTGTAAGCTCTTCTCCTTCTGTATCCTCCCTTATACCCTGATATATTGTAAGCTCTTCTCCTCCTGTATCCTCCCTTATACCCTAATAGAGTGTAAGCTATTCTCCTTCTGTATCCTCCTTAATACCCTAATAGAATGTAAGCTCTTCTCCTTCTGTATCCTCCCTTATACCCTAATATATTGTAAGCTCTTCTCCTTCTGTATCTTCCCTTATACCCTGATATATTGTAAGCTCTTCTCCTTCTATATCCTCCTTTATACCCTAATAGAGTGTAAGCTCTTCTCCCTCTGTATCCTCCCTTATACCCTGATATATTGTAAGCTCTTCTCCTCCTGTATCCTCCCTTATACCCTAATAGAGTGTAAGCTCTTCTCCTTCTGTATCCTCCTTAATACCCTAATAGAATGTAAACTCTTCTCCTTCTGTATCCTCCCTTATACCCTAATATATTGTAAGCTGTTCTCCTTCTGTATCTTTCCTTATACCCTAATAGAGTGTAAGCTCTTCTCTTTCTGTATCCTCCCTTATACCCTAATAGAGTGTAAGCTCTTCTCTTTCTGTATCCTCCCTTATACCCTAATAGATTGTAAGCTCTTCCTTCTTCTGTATCCTCCCTTATACCCTAATAGAGTGTAAGCTCTTCTCTTTCTGTATCCTCTCTTATACCCTAATAGAGTGTAAGCTCTTCTCCTTCTGTATCCTCCCTTATACCCTAATAGAGTGTAAGCTCTTCTCCTTCTGTATCTTCCCTTATACCCTAATAGATTGTAAGCTCTTCTCCTTCTGTATCCTCCCTTATACCCTAATAGATTGTACGTTCTTCTCCTTCTGTATCCTCCCTTATACCCTAATAGATTGTAAGCTCTTCTCCTTCTGTATCCTCCCTTATACCCTAATAGATTGTAAGCTCTTCTCCTTCTGTATCCTCCCTTATACCCTAATAGATTGTAAGCTCTTCTCCTTCTGTATCCTCCCTTATACCCTAATAGATTGTAAGCTCTTCTCCTTCTGTATCCTCCCTTGTACCTTAATAGATTGTAAGCTCTTCCCATTCCACAGTGCAGCCCTCCCTGTGCAGTGATAATTGGCTCTGATATTTAGAAAGGTGGGTGGTCACAGGTGATGTCCCCAATGAGTGGGAAGGTTGTTTCAGGTTTATTATCTTCTCTTAGTAAATGAGATAAGACGGAGGTGCTCAATGTCTCTGGAAAAGGGGTCATTGTGCTGATGGAGTGAGTGCGAGGATGGATAAGCAGGAGTTGGGCCGTCCTATAATCAGCTGGGCTGCCCCTCCTGTCCCTTTAAGAGTGTAAGTGAGGTATAAAAGCAGCAGGTAGGATGCAGCGAGAGTGACTGTGGTGTGTGTGTGGCACTGAGTGACGATGACCGGCCAGCATTGCTGGGGATACGGCGAGGAGGACGGTAATTCTCTAATAATCTCATTCTGCGCATTCCTGGCTGTATTAATGGGGCACGGCGCTCTCTCTGGGGCTGATCTGTGGGACACGGGCACCAAGCTGCCCAATAACAGCGATCAGAGCAACGCCACTATCCCTGCGCTATATCAAACGCTATCCAACACCTGCTGCCATCATAAGTGAGGTTTTCCAACTTGTTGAAATAATGTTTTACTTAATATTGTTAAGCACTGGATGTAAAATGTTTTTATGATGCACTCTAATTTTTAAGTTTTCCAGTTTTGTCCACTATGGGATCCATCACACAGCGCAGAGAGCTAAAGTCCTCTCCAGGTCTATAGAGTGACATGTATTTTTCCTGTATGCTATATAACGCACAGAGAGCCATAGTAAATACCCCTACTGGGGTTGATTTATTAATAGCGACATGTAGCGACAGTTGAGCGACTGTAGCAGTATTTTCACAGCGCCCGCTAGTAGTTGCTGTGCTTGGTCGTTGTTCGGTTGTTGACAGCGACTCAGTCGGTGTGGCGTAATGTTGAATAAAAGGTTACGAGTCGCTATTTGACAGGTTCCTCGATTTGCGCATGATAGCGGCTGGTCAGAGCGACCGGCTTCCACCATATTCATCAAAACATCACGCTCAAAAAATTCAAGCGCTGTGAAATGCATGTTTAAACCCCAGAGCGCTGGCGGCGATGTGTTAAAAGTAGTTTTTTAACCCCCAAACAATCATATTTTTGGAAACCAAAAAAAAAATGTATTTTAAATAATTTAGTAATATGAATACATTAATATCAGACCTGTAATATCAATTCTGTACAATTTTATTTTTTTTTTACCTTAAAAAAATTATCTAAAATGGCAGAAGTGGTCACAGAATTAAAAAAAAAAACAAAAAAAAACATTAATAACAATTAATTATTAATATTTAAAGATTGTTCCATTGAAATGCAGAGCGCCAGGTAGCGAGAGGTCATACCTGTCGCTGTTCAAGGTCAGACGCTGGCGCTGTGGGCTGAGGCTGGAATAATGATGAATGAGTCGCTATATGGCGCTATCTCAGTCGCTAAGCAGGATTGGCTTGATAAATGTGTGATTGTGGTGGGGAGCCGGCGTTCTCGTGGCGGGGCCCGTCATTACCGGCCGCTCACCAGTCACTACCTGTCGCTATTCCTTCATGAATAAGAGTCGCTATGAAGTAGCAACCCACGGCCGAGCACAGCGACTACTAGCGGGCGCTCTGAAAATGCTACAGACGCTCATCTGTCGCTACCTGGCGTTAGTGATGAATCAGCCTGCCCATTTAATACCAGCAACTAAGGTGTAGAGCTGAACTATGCAATGTATTTAAAATTACCGGTACTATAATTTTTTTTTAAATGTACTTTTGTTAATAGCTACTTTTGTTTTACTATTTTTTCCTGATATTTTTTATTTTGTTTGTCTATTTGTTAAATAGTTTAATTTATTTTTATCTGCTGTTTTAATGTATTTGTTTATTTTTTGTTCCTATTATTTATTTTGTATTGTTTTATTTTCCATTATATATTTAGTTTCTTTCTTTATATATTTTTTTACTTGTACTTGTTCTGTTTATTGTTTGTACTTGTATTATTATTTTGTATTTTATTTTTTTAATATTTATTTAATCTTTTGTTGCTGTTTCATTTGTATTATTTCATTTTTATTTAATACCTTTTTCCTTTTTTTCTTTTTGCTTGTAAACTTTTTTGTTTCTTGTATGATTTGACTTATTTTTATTTATTAATTCAATATGTTTAAATATATATATATATATATATATTACATTCAACTTTCTATAATTATTTTTTCTTTCTATTTATTCTAATATTAATATTCCTATTTTAATTATTTTATTTTCCTTTTTTTAATATTTATTATTGTGGGATGTTTTTAACGATTTTCAGAATGAGAGGTGGTGAAGGATCTACATGATCAGTGACGGGGAGGCCGATTCATTAATAGCGCCAGGTAGCAACAGATGAGCGCCAGTAGCGTGATTTTCACAGCGCCCGCTAGTATTCGCTGTGCTTGGCCGGGGTTTGCTTGTTGACAGCGACTCAGTCGGTGTGCGGTAATGTTGAATACGGGGTTAGGGGTCGATGTTTCACAGGTTCCGCGTTGTATGGGTGCGCCTGACAGCGAATGGCCAGAGCGAACGGCTTGCTGCAGATTCATTAAAAAATCACGCTCAAAAATTTCTCGCGCTGTGAATTCCTTTTTTAAACCCCAGAGCGCTGGCGGCGATGTGTGTAAAGTAGTTTTTAACCCCCAAACAACCATTTTTTTTAAATGTAAAAATTATACAAGTTTTTCTAAACATTTTGTAATATGAATACATGAATATCAGACCTGAAATATCAATTCTGCACAATTTTTTATTTTTTTTTACCTTAAAAAAAATATCTAACATTGCAGAAGTGGTCACAGAATTTTCGCCGGTAAAAAAAACAAAACAAAAAAACATTAATATCAATTAATTATGAATATTTAAAGATTGCTCCATTGAAATGCATTGGAGAGCGCCAGGGAGCGACAGGTCATACCTGGCGCTGTGATGGGATTAGCAGCGGCGCTGTTCGTTGCAGTCGGCTACATGATGAATCCCGCGCTAGCTGACGCTCTCACCGGCGCTAGCCTCATTTAGCGTGATAAATGCGTCATTGTGTCCGCCGCCGGGCGTACTTGAGTCGGTAGCCGCCGTTAGCTGTCGGTACCTGGCGCTCGTCAGACACTACCTGGCGCAAGCCCTTGATAAATAAGGCCCATAGAGAGGGTTCATACATATGTGGGGATGCTGACATGTTATGAACAATGGAACTTGGGTGATACATTCAGGTTTCCTCGCAGAGCAAACAGGCAGCTGTCATTTTCCTTACCCTGGCTGTTAGGGAACTACAAGCATCAGCGTGCTATGACATTCTTGCTTTGCAAGATCGTTTACTACTGCTTTTCCCTGTCTCCAAACACCCAACACAACTATAAAATGACAGAGGGAGACTGGCAGGCTGATTCATTACTAGCGCCAGGTATCGGCAGATGAGCGTTTGTACAGCAGCGCTAAGAGCGACCGCTAGTGTTCGCTTTGATCGGCCGTGAGTCGCTATTACAGAGCGCCTCAGTCGCTGTAATAACCTGACCGGCATTGATGAATTTGATATATGTCGGTCGCTCTAACACCAGTACAGCGCTAAATGGTAGCGACTGCTCAGTGTGACCGACTCACACCATATTCATCCAAAAAAACAACCTCACACAGCGCCGGCTGTCAAAATTGGGTCGCTGGAGGCCAGAAGCTGTGTGATTAAAGTCTGTTTTTGAACACATATCCACCAGTAACCAAGCGAAAACACATGGAATTACATTGTTATTACATTGTGACATTAACATTTTAATGCCAGACCCGTAATGACAATTCTGCATAAAAATATTTAAAATCCAAAAAGTTTTCAAAAATGACTCTTTATAGGTCAGGAGAGGTCACACAATTTTTTGAGAAATTTTTTTTTAAAGAAATCCCTGTTTAAAGAGAAGAAAAGTAACGTCCATTGAAATGTATGGGAGAGCGACAGGTAGCGACAGGTAATACCAGGCGTTCTGGAAGCCAGAGCTCCGGCGCTATACGCTGAGCCTTGGGTAATGATGAATTGTACGCTACATGGCGCTGTTAGAGTCACTCACCAGAATTGGCTTCATAAATGTGGTATTGCGTACAGCGCTACCTGCCTCTATCCCTTCATGAATAAACCCCATAGTGGGATTGGGAAAAGAACATCTACATGCTACTACAAGTACCAGCATGCCCTGGCATTTCATTTTAGGATCTAGGAGCAACCTCTCTCTGCTTCATCTCCAAAAGCCCAGCAAAAACATACAAATGGCAGGCCATGATACATGGAGCCCTACAGGCTGATTCATCATTAGCGCCAGGTAGCGTCAGATGAGCGTCTGTAGCGGCATTTTCAGAGCGCCCGCTAGTAGTTGTTGTGCTCAGCCGTAGGTCGCTGCTTCATAGCGACTCAGTCGCTGTGCAGTAATGTTGAATATATTATGACGAGTCGCTATTTGACCAGTACAGCGCTGTATGGGAGCGCATGTTAGCGACTGCTCATAGCGATCGACTCACACCATATTCAGCAAAAAAACAGCCTCACAAATCTCTGCTGCAGAAAAATACTTGTTTGAAGCCCAGAGCGCAGGAGGCAGTGTGTTTAAAGGCTGTTTTCCAGCATCTTTCCACTAGTAACAAAGCGAAAACATATGGAATTACATTGTAGCAACATTGTAACATGAACACTTTAATGGCAGACCTGTGCAGTAATGTTGAATACATTGTGAGGAATCGCTATTTGACCAGTACAGCACTGTATGGGAGCGCATGGTAGCGACTGCTCATAGCGACCGACTCGCACCATATTCAGCAAAAAAACAGCCTCACAAAAAAAATACCCCGTTTAAAAAGAAGAAAAGGTTCGTCCATTGAAATGTATGGGAGAGCGACCGGTAGCGAGAGGTCATACCTGGCGCTGTGCAAGGCTGAACACCGGCGTTGTTCGCTGAGACTGTAAAAAATGATGAATCAGACGCTACATGGCGCTATCCCAGTCGCTAAACAGATTCTGCTTGATAAATGTGTAATTGCTGCCGTGTCCAGCGTTCACCAGTCGCTACCTCTCATTAACCAGCCACTACCTGACGCTATCCCTTCATGAATAAGGGCCCTAGATCGGAAAATGGTCACAGACACAGACAAGCCTTGAGCCAATGTGGGAATGCTGACATGCTATAAACATTGGGTCACCTGGTGCTGCAGTTCCATGTCGCATTTCTTTGCACAGACATACAGCTGTCACTCACCTCTTTGCTTTGGCTGTTGGAGAACTACACGTACCAGCATGCCCTGGCAATGCATTGCAAGATCTTTCACAGCAAGATCTTTCCCTGCCTGGCTATCCAGCCATCTAATGCAACATAACAACGCCGGCGCTGTTCGCTGAGGCTGAGAAAATGATGAATCAGACGCTACATGGCGCTATTCCTTAATGCAACATAACAGATGGCCAGACATGCTGGGCGCAATAGTGAAACTGCCAAAAGAAGATCTAAATGATCACAGACACATCCTTATTCCAATGTGAAAATGCTGATATGCTATAATCCGTGTGGCACAGGATGCATAACAGGTTTCTTTGCACAGCACACGCCCATAAATCATTTAGCTCCGCCCCATAATAAGTCTGAATTTCTGTCTGAAACAAGGAATGTTATAACTTTTAAAGTGGACCGACACCCTCCCCTGATCGGCCTGGGAATCTATAAGATTCCCGGACCGATCAGCTCCCTGACTGCGGGGCACCCCGATCTGTGTGAAACCCCCCAGAAAGCCCCGAAAATCCTACCTGATCCTCGTTCTAGCGGCGCATGTGCAGGCCGCCACCCGCGCGTCCCTCTAGCAGGGCACGCACCCGCACCAGCCGTTTGCGATTGGCCGTCCCGGGTGTGCTTCCTGTAAGAGGGACGCGCAGGAGGCGTCGGCGGCCCGCGCTCAGCTTGTCCGGCGCTGCCTCTCCTTGTCCGGCGGCGGCAATTGGACGAGCGAGTCACGTGGGAGCGGGGTCGGGTGAGTTTTCGGGGCTTTCTGGGGGGTTTCACACAGCGGGGCACCCACGATCGGGGTGCCCCGCGGAAGTGGACCAAAACCCAGGATAGTCAAAATCTTAGGTGTCGGTCCACTTTAAGGCAAAGGCATTCCATGCTGCGTGAATTGGTTATGGGAGTTCTTCTATGCCCGGTAAAGAGATCCACTGACCTGCCTGATACCGGAGATGGAGGTCAGGGCAACGGGTGATTGAGTTTCCCCGATCGGGAGGATGAGATGACAATGGAGACTTTCTTAGAAGTTACTGAGGAAGTCATGCTTCCTATATGACGAGACGAGCGGCATTGCTGCAATTCACCTCCCTGTAGCCCGGCCTGATTATATGACAGTCCCGGAGCATCGCTGCCATTGTCTGCATGGACAGTATGGGTTTGTTCTCTGCTAACTTTGTCCTAAAGAGGACCTGTCACTTCCTCTGTCCAAAAAAAACCCCCTTGCCTGCCGGGATCCGCTGCCCTGAAAACAGCGAGGACGCTTCATAACGAATAAACTGTAGATGGGAATTATACTGTACGCATCGACGGGCAGGCTGATTCATCACTAACGCCAGGTAGCGACGGATGAGTGTCTGTAGCAGGCATTTTCAGAGCGCCCGCTAGTAGTCACTGTGGTCGGCCGTGGGCCGCTACTTCATAGCGACGGGCAGGCTGATTCATCACTAACGCAAGGTAGTGACAGATGAGCGTCTGTAGCGGCATTTTCAGAGCGCCCGCTAGTAGTCGCTGTGCTCGGCCGTGGGTCGCTAGTTTATAGCGATGGGCAGGCTGATTCATCATTAACGCCAGGTAGCGACGGATGAGCGTCTGTAGCAGGCATTTTCAGAGCGCCCGCTAGTAGTCGCTGTGCTCAGCCGTGAGTCGCTAGTTTATAGCGACGGGCAGGCTGATTCATCACTAACGCCAGGTAGCGACGGATGAGCGTCTGTAGCAGGCATTTTCAGAGCGCCCGCTAGTAGTCACTGTGGTCGGCCGTGGGTCGCTACTTCATAGCGACGGGCAGGCTGATTCATCACTGACGCCAGGTAGTGACAGATGAGCGTCTGTAGCGGCATTTTCAGAGCGCCCGCTAGCAGTCTCTGTGCTCAGCCATGAGTCGCTAGTTTATAGCGACGGGCAAGCTGATTCATCACTAACGCCAGGTAGCGACAGATGAGCGTCTGTAGCAGGCATTTTCAGAACGCCCGCTAGTAGTCGCTGTGCTCAGCCGTGAGTCGCTAGTTTATAGCGACGGGCAGGCTGATTCATCACTAACGCCAGGTAGCGACGGATGAGCGTCTGTAGCAGGCATTTTCAGAGCGCCCGCTAGTAGTCACTGTGGTCGGCCGTGGGTCGCTACTTCATAGCGACGGGCAGGCTGATTCATTACTAACACCAGGTAGCGACAGATGAGCGTCTGTAGCGGCATTTTCAGAGCGCCCGCTAGTAGTCGCTTTGCTCAGCCGTGGGTTGCTACTTCATAGCGACGGGCAGGCTGATTCATCATTGACGCCTGGTAGCGACAGATGAGCGTCTGTAGCAGGCATTTTCAGAGCGCCCGCTAGTAGTCACTGTGCTCAGCCTTGGGTCGCTACCTCATAGCGACTCAGTCGCTGTTCAGTAATGTTGAATACATTGTGAGGAGTCGCTATTTGACCAGTACAGCGCTGTATGGGAGCGCATGTTAGCGACTGCTCATAGCGACAGCCTCACTAATCTCTGGCGCTGAAAAATGCTTGTTTGAAGCCCAGAGCGCAGGAGGCTGTGTGTTTAAAGTCTGTTTTTCAGCATCTATCAACTAGTAACAAAGCGAAAACATATGGAATTACATTGTAACAACATTGTAACATGAACACTTTAATGCCAGACCTGTAATGTCATTTCTGAAGAAATATATAAAAATTAAAATAAATGTGCTTATTCAATGCCAGAAGAGGTCACAGAATTATTTGAGATTTAAAAAAAACAAAACAAAACAAAAAAAACAAAAACACAGTTTAAAGACAAGGAAAGGATCGTCCATTGAAATGTATGGGAGAGCGACAGGTAGCGAGAGGTCATACCTGGCGCTGTGCAAGGCTGAACGCCGGCGCTGTTCGCTGAGGCTGTGAAAATGATGAATCAGACGCTACATGGCGCTATCCCAGTCGCTAAACAGATTCTGCTTAATAAATGTGTAATTGCGTGCCGTGTCCGGCGTTTACCAGTTGCTACCTGTCGCTACCTCTCATTAACCAGGCGCTACCTGACGCTATCTCTTCATGAATTAGGCCCTAAATGTGACTGGGCCCTGGTGCAAACATGAATTGGGGGCCCATCATGACTCACGCAGTCACCTTTTCATTTCATTATTAAAGGAGCACTATTGCAAAAAAATGGCCCAATGATAAAGATCCACATAAATCTGCTGGATGGCGGGAGGCGGGGTCACTTATACACCCGGCATCAGGAAATATCCAGCAGGATTGTTTCTTTCCTTCTTTCAATGAAAGGATGAGGAAATCAGCGGAGGACAGGTTCTGATCACACAATGTCACAATACACCTCCTTTAATGTCAATTTACAGCAGCTCTTCCGGCCTCATCCCTGCCCACTTCTTACCACCTCACCTCTGCCCACATCTTCCAGCCTCACCTCTGACCACATCTTCCAGCCTCACCTCTGCCTAATTCCAGCCTCACCTCTGCCCACATCATCCCCTCTCAACTCTGCCCATATCATCCCGCCTCACCTCCGTCTGCGTCTTCCAGCCTCACCTCTGCCCGCATCTCCCACCTCAACTCTGCCCACATCTTCCAGCCTCACCTCTGTCCACATCTTCCAGCCTCACCTCTGTCCACATCTTCCAGTCTCAACTCTGTCCACATCTTCCAGCCTCAACTCTGTCCACATCTTCCAGCCTCAACTCTGTCCACATCTTCCAGCCTCACCTCTGTCCACATCTTCCAGTCTCAACTCTGTCCACATCTTCCAGCCTCAACTCTGTCCACATCTTCCAGCCTCAACTCTGTCCACATCTTCCAGCCTCACCTCTGCCCACATCTTCCAGCCTCACCTCTTCTCACATCTTCCCCTCTCAACTCTGCCCATATCATCCCGCCTCACCTCCGTCTACGTCCTCCTGCCTCACCTCTGCCCACATCTCCCACCTCAACTCTGCCCACATCTTCCAGCCTCACCTCTGTCCACATCTTCCAGTCTCAACTCTGTCCACATCTTCCAGCCTCAACTCTTCCCACATCTCCCGCCTCAACTCTTCCCACATTTCCTGCCTCACCTCTGCCCACATCTTCCCGTCTCACCTCTGCCCACATCTTCCAGCCTCACCTCTGCCCACATCTTCCCGTCTCACCTCTGCCCACATCTTCCAGCCTCACCTCTGCCCACATCTCCCACCTCAACTCTGCCCACATCTTCCAGCCTCACCTCTGTCCACATCTTCCCACCTCAACTCTTCCCACATTTCCTGCCTCACCTCTGCCCACATCTTCCCGTCTCACCTCTGCCCACATCTTCCAGCCTCACCTCTGCCCACATCTTCCCACCTCACCTTTGCCCACATGTTCCAGTCTCAACTCTGTCCACATCTTCCAGCCTCAACTCTGTCCACATCTTCCAGCCTCAACTCTGTCCACATCTTCCAGCCTCAACTCTGTCCACATCTTCCAGCCTCAGCTTTGTCCACATCTTCCAGCCTCACCTCTGTCCACATCTTCCAGCCTCACCTCTGTCCACATCTTCCAGCCTCACCTCTGCCCACATCTTCCAGCCTCACCTCTGTCCACATCTTCCAGCCTCACCTCTTCTCACATCTTCCCCTCTCAACTCTGCCCACATCTTCCAGCCTCACCTCTGTCCACATCTTCCAGTCTCAACTCTGTCCACATCTTCCAGCCTCAACTCTGTCCACATCTTCCAGCCTCAACTCTGTCCACATCTTCCAGCCTCAGCTTTGTCCACATCTTCCAGCCTCACCTCTGTCCACATCTTCCAGCCTCACCTCTGCCCACATCTTCCAGCCTCACCTCTGTCCACATCTTCCAGCCTCACCTCTTCTCACATCTTCCCCTCTCAACTCTGCCCATATCATCCCGCCTCACCTCCGTCTACGTCTTCCTGCCTCACCTCTGCCCACATCTCCCACCTCAACTCTGCCCACATCTTCCAGCCTCACCTCTGCCCACATCTTCCAGCCTCACCTCTGTCCACATCTTCCAGCCTCACCTCTTCCCACATCTCCCGCCTCAACTCTTCCCACATTTCCTGCCTCACCTCTGCCCACATCTTCCCGTCTCACCTCTGCCCACATCTTCCAGCCTCACCTCTGCCCACATCTTCCCGTCTCACCTCTGCCCACATCTTCCAGCCTCACCTCTGCCCACATCTTCCCACCTCACCTTTGCCCACATCTTCCCACCTCACCTCTGCCCACATCTTCCAGCCTCACCTCTGCCCATATCTCCTGCCTCAACTCTTCCCACATTTCCTGCCTCACCTCTGCCCACATCTTCCCGTCTCACCTCTGCCCACATCTTCCAGCCTCACCTCTGCCCACATCTTCCCGTCTCACCTCTGCCCACATCTTCCAGCCTCACCTCTGCCCACATCTTCCCTCCTCACCTTTGCCCACATCTTCCCACCTCACCTCTGCCCACATATTACCACCTCACCTTTGCCCACATCTTCCCGCCTCAACTCTGCCCATATCTCCTGCCTCAACTCTTCCCACACTTCCTGCCTCACCTCTGCCCACATCTTCCTGCCCCACCTCTGCCCACATCTCCGACCTCAACTCTGCCCACATCTTCCAGCCTCACCTCTTCCCACATCTTCCAGCCTCACCTCTGCCCACATCTTCCAGCCTCACCTCTGCCCACATCTTGGAGGTAGACCAATAGCAGAGGGAGTGACCAGTCATCACTATAGACAGGAAATCTGGAAAAGGCAGAGAATGTTGTCCTTGCTGAAATGCGTCTAATTTTCCTCCAGGTCCCTCTGAGTGGCACCGCTACTTCCCCATCGCCCAGGGGAACCGCCAGTCACCCATAGATATAGTGCCCAACCAGGCCGTCTTCAATCCCAGCCTGAAGCCCCTGGTGGTGGAGTATGACCAGTGCGCCTCCATTAACCTGTCCAACAATGGCCACTCCGTCATGGTGGAGTTCGATGACAAGGACGACAAGACAGGTGAGACCCCTGATCTGTCTGCAGGCATATGCCTGGGGGAATTTTACACCAAGCTCTATTACACATATCTAATGATAAAAGAATGGGCAATTAATCAATTTTCACACGAATCCATATTGATGTTATGATCGATAAATGAATGGACAATCAATCAAAATTTACACCAATCCCTATTGATTTTCTTACCGATAAATGAATGGACAATCAATCAAAATTTACACCAATCCCTATTGATTTTCTTACCGATAAATAAATGAACAATCAATCAAATTCACACCAATCCCCATTGATTTCATGATTGATAAATGAATGAACAATCAATCAAATTCACACAAGTCCCTATTCATTTTATTTTGATTAAAATATGTTTAAACTATTAATACCACATTACAGCAATTAATTCCTATAGATTTTCTGTTCAATAAATGAATGAACAGTCAATCACATTTTACACTAGTCCATATTGATTTTGTGACTGATGATAAATTAACAATGAAAGTTAACACCAATCTGTTAATACAATGAATTATCAGTCAAATTAATCTCTACTGATATTTTGATCAATAAATTAACAATTGATGTGATGTTAAATAAACCCCTGTAGATTTTTGATTGATAAATGATTAAACACTCAATCAAATTCACACTCATCCCCATTGATTTTATGATTGATAAATGAATAAACAATCAATCAAATTCACACCAGTCCCTATTCATTTTATTTTGATTAAAATATGTTTAAACTATTAATACCATATTACAGCATTCCCTATTGATTTTATGTTTAATAAATGAATAAACAATCAATCACATTTTACACCAGTCCATATTGATTTTGTGACTGATGAATAAATTACCAATGAAAGTTAACACCAATCTATTAATTAAATTATCAGTCAAATTAATCTTTACTGATATTTTGATCAATAAATTAACAATTGATGTGATGCTAAATAAACCCCTGTAGATTTTTGATTGATAAATGATTAAACGCTCAATCAAATTCACACCCATCCCCATTGATTTTATGATTGATAAATGAATGAACAATCAGTCAAATTCACACAAGTCCCTATTCATTTTATTTTGATTAAAATATGTTTAAACTATTAATACCATATTACAGCAATCCCTATTGATTTTATGTTTAATAAATGAATAAACAATCAATCACATTTTACACCAGTCCATATTGATTTTGTGACTGATGAATAAATTACCAATGAAAGTTAACACCAATCTATTAATTAAATTATCAGTCAAATTAATCTTTACTGATATTTTGATTATTAAATGAACAATTGATAAAATGTTAAGCAAACACTGCAGATTTTCTGATTCATAAATAATTAAACAATCAATCAAATTGGACAGCAATCCCTATTGATATTTTGAACAATAAATTAGTAATCCCTACTGATTTTAGTTTTCACTGATAAACGCATAGACAATCAAATCACTTTTATTCCTATCCCTGTATATTTTTAATTGATAAATTATTAAATTAATATCACGCCAATCCTTATTGATTTTTGATGGATAAATGAATGTTCAATCAAATATTACACCAATCCCTGTTGATTATTGATTGATAAATGAATCTCTATTGATTTTTATAAATGAATGAATGTTCAATCAAATTTTGTATCAATTCCTATTGATTCTTTAATCACGATCTGTCACATTTTGCACCATTTTTTCTGATCAATTCAGTTCTTAAAATCCTTCTAAAAGAACTGAGATTATATAATCCTGAATCGCCCCTTCTGGAGATCCTCTGTATCGCCATCACTGATCACATTCACTGCTGAGCTGGAGGATCTGCTAATCGGGTGGAGAAACTGATTGCAGGGAGGTACCCTCCTAATGTACAGTAATTATTGGTTCAGCTTATTAGGGATTTTGGTAACTGATGAGATCAGACACACATGACGAAAGGAGTAGCTACAGGAGAGCCAATGACAGCAGCTGCAACCTGCCTCGTATGGTCAGGGGGCCACATTATGTATCTCCTGGCCATTATGTATCTGCTGCTTAAGTCTTAAGCAGAAATTTTGACTTCGCACATTGCTGATCGCCCTTCCATTGGCCTACATGGGAGGGAACTGGAATTCGATCACGTGACATGGCCGCTGTCTATACAGGGCCTGGGATAGGAACATTGCCACAAGCATAAGCCCTCAATAACCCCCACAATTCTAGTGCAATGGCCTTGATTCAATAAAGGAGGAAAAAAATTCTTATGGTAGTAAAAAATTAAATTAATGAGAAAAAAGCCTGAGAATGTCACTGTTGCTGAATCACTAGAAAAAAAAAAAAACAATGAAAGTCAATGGCAGCTTTTACTACAGTGTAGAAAGAAGTAAACAGTTCTCTACTTTTCTTAGGAGTAAAAAAGTGCCATTGACTTTCATTGTTTTCTTAGCTGGTGATTCAGCAACAGTGACATTCTCAGGCTTTTTTTCTCATGAATTGAATCTTTTACTACCGTGAGAATTTTTTTCTACCTTTATTGAATCGAGGCCAATGAATCAAAAACTGGGTACTACTCCCAAAGATAGGCACATCGGGCAGTAGCCTAGAGGTGCCGCTGATAAGAGTACTTTAGTAAATTGAGATGGTTTGTCTATCTCAGGTCTTTACACCCCGAGCCCTGTCCTGCAGGGTGGGTGTCCCCTCACCTTGTTATCGTGATGATCATTTAAAGTGTTGGCAGTACTTTTCCATGTTGGCACAGGCTTTGTTACATCCTGGTATTGCTTTCTTATGTGCAGTAATCAGCGGGGGACCCCTGAATGACTCATACCGGCTAAAGCAGTTCCACTTCCACTGGGGCACGAAGCATCACGAAGGATCCGAGCATACAGTAAATGGAAAGTCTTACCCCTGTGAGGTAAGGACAGGCAAGCGGAATAGGGACCCGCGACACATGGCATGGGATGGAATTACCCACGTAGGGGTGGAACCCAGCAGTTCCACATACTGCTGGTGGGGAAACTTGGCTCTGAGGGACAGGTTTCTCCTCTAACAGCTGAAACCCCCACACCGATTACTTATACTGATAGCTGCTTCTCCTCCTTGGGGCACCAGAAGTTCTTCTGCTACCTGCTAACCTCCCAGACAGTCCAGTGGCATCTGCAGATGGATTCTGGCGAAAACACACCTATCGCTGGTTCCCCTCTAAAGAGAGGATGCAGCAGCCCCAGCTGTTCCTCAGATAAAGGCTTCGCCCCTCCAGCAGCATGTAGGTGAAGACCCTGATCACAACCTGCCTAGCCCAGTCCAGCTACACTTTAGTGGACAATGCATGTATATTTGTGTATATACCCGTATACTGTGTGTGTGATTAACACCCCAGACGGAGCATAATTAAATCCTACTGTAATATATATATCCTAGTGGTTAGGGGGATGATCCTGTGATCCGATTTCCAGCTGGTACATGACTTGTGGGGCAGTTGTGGCCTAGAGGTAAGGGAGCGTACTTGCAACCGGAGGGTTGCAGGTTCAAATCCAGGGACATGACTGAAGTGCTCTTGAGCAAGGCACCTAACCCCCACAACTGCTCCCCCGGCTCCATCGCTTCCGGCATGTGTACACTCACTGCACGGATGGGTTAAATGCGGAGGACGAATTCCTATGTATACAAAAATTAAAAACAATTTAAATTACTTGAGCAAGACACCCAGCTGCTCCCCATGTGCCACCATTCTTGCGTCAGCGCACCGCTCTGGGCACATGTGCACTTGTTGTGGTTCACTGGTGGGTTTGTGTTTGTTCTCACTGCACGGATGGGTTAAATGCACAAGCACACAAATAAACACATATTATTTATATAATGTATATGGCCATTTTCAGGAGTGTACTCACCTTTGTTGCTAGGGCTTTAGGCATTAATGGCTGTGAGTTGAGTCATTTTGAAGTCACACGATTATGCAAGCTGTACATTGTCTGAATGACATTACATCATAGTCGGTGCACCGGTGAGTTTGCGCGCGCTATTTGGAGCGTCGGGCTTCCGTCTGATTCATTGTTGCGCTTTCGTTTTAGCGTCAATTTGTGCACTAGCATTCCACATTGTGCCAATTTGCACCTGAAATTTTCCACAAGCGTCCTTCTTGCGCACCAAACTATCTCCTGTGCCTAATTTATGATATGTTTAGAGGGCAGAAAAGCATGCGCAAATGTGCCAATTTGAAGAGTGAATTTCCCCCAGCAAACAGGTGGAGTAACAGGCTTATTTCATTGCAAAAACACATGGTGGCAGCATGAACCCTTTTTTGGGTTTGGGTTCCTACAAAGAAATTATAAAAAGTTTTCAAACAACACAAAAATTAAGGTCCAAACAACAAAAGTGGGGATATTGGGCCCCAAAGTAGATACATATATATATATATATATATATATATATATATATATATATATAATTTTTTTTGGGGGGGGGTTATCACTTATTTCAGGGTATCACTGATAATAAACCATCAAAATAACATGTCAATTGATCTCCCCACCTCATCAACCAGCTACACGTTCCATGGGTCAAAGTGCCCACTTCATCAGGCACTGCCCTAGCAATGGCACCCAGGGGGGCTAGGTGCTTTGCTCAAGACTACTTCAGTCATGTCCCTGCAACCCTCCGGTCACAGGCTGCTTCCTTACCACTGGGCCATGACTGCCAATTAGCTGGCAACACTAGAAAAATTCAAAACTATCCTGGGTTTTGGTCCACTTCTGCGGGGCCCCCCGATCGCCCCGCTGTGTGAAACCCCCCAGAACGCCCCAAAAAACTCACCCCGCTCCTACACGGGCGCTCTTCCAATCACAGCGCTAAGAGCCGCTGTGGTATGGACGGACAAGCAACGGACAACCGCAGCGGCTCTGAGCGTGCTGGAGGCCACCTCTCGCGCTTCCTTCTAACAGGGAGCGCACCCGCGCGGGCCATTCACAAACTGCCACCCTGCTAGAGAGAAGTGTGTGAGGCGGCCCGCGCATGCGCCGTTGGAGCGGGGAGAAGGTGAGGTTTGTGGGCATCCTGGGGGGTTTCACACAGCGGGGCATCCTGATTTCGGATGCCCCGCGGGGAGGGAGCTGATCGGCCATGGGTGTTGGTCCACTTTAAAGGGATGGATGATGTAAATCAGTGGTCCCCAACCCTTCTCCTCAAGGCCCACCAGCAGGTCATGTTTTGCGGATCTCCACATAGTGGCTCTTTAGCTCTACTGCTGCATTTATTATGTCACCTGTGCATCTGTGTGGAGGGCTGCAAAACCTGACCCATTGGCGGCCCTTGAGGAAGAGGATTGGGGACCCCTGATGTAAATGGTTTAGCAATAAAACGTTGGGGATTTATTTTAACCTGAAACTCCTTCCTTTTACCCCCACAGCTTCACCTGGTTCACTGGAATGCCAAATCGTGCGGCACTTTTGGAGAGGCCGCGTGCGCATCGGACGGTCTGGTAGTGATCGGAGTTTTCCTGGATGTGAGTATAGAGATGGGATCACTAGATAAACAGGTGTCCCCTGTATCAGAATGGTTGTGAGCAATCTCTAGGGGTTCCCTCTTCTCCTGACCATTTCTAGAGGCAGCGTGTTGGAGGAGCTGCCCTTTATCAAACAGGTTGTCAGCAGGGATAAATATCTGTCATTCCAAATGAAACCATCCAATCACATCTGCCCTACAAAAGGTTATTTCGTAAAATGAAGGGAGCATCTCCACCTTACTGGATCACTGAATAAGAGAATTTCTCCAACATATATGGAGAGGTTTTCCACACTACTCCACACTACTCCACACTACAAATAAATAAATGCAAATGTGCAATATTTTATTTTGCCACTTGACCCCTAAGACCTGCTGTGCTGTCACATTGGATTTTTATGCTGAGCAGTGTAACTTCCACCAATCAGCTTTGCCTACAAATCATTTATAACTCTGTAAACACCGGAGTTCCCCTTTAATGTCTTTGCAGGTTGGAGAGGAGCACCCGGGACTGAACCGCCTGACGGACGCTCTGTACATGGTGAGATTTAAGGTAAGTGACTTGCTTCTTCTTGATCTTCTTATTCTTTAGGGACAACAAAATGACTCATGGATTTGTGGGAAACCACAGATTTCTATTACTTCCGGAGGTTTTGGGGGGCCGGCTGGACATTTATCAACATTTTGTGCATAATATGTTTAACTGTGATTTTTGCAGGAATTTCCAAGAAAATTATATATTGTTTTTTCAGCTTGGGTTTGGGCTTTAAAGGGAATGAAAACCAACATGGCATGGCATCTTTTAGACCCCAGGGCCGGCGGCTAGCCGCCCCTGGAAGAACATATAGTGGGATGCCCCGCTGTGTGAAACCCCCGGGGGTCGCCGGTAAACTCACCTTTCCCGGCAGCTCCGGAGTCGCGGTGATCGCCAGCCGTCACATCCCTGGCTTCCTATTTGAATGGATGGGTTCGGGAGCGGGCTTGCCCTGTGTAAAAACGGGGACGCGGCCAGCCAGCGTTTGCATTTCACCTGGCACCTTGAGATCAGCCAAATGGAGGTCTCAAGAGTTCCGGATAGGCCTGGGTGTGGCCTCGGCAGTGGAAACCTTGCTAGGGGGGGCCCAGCATAATAATAAAATACAAAATACACACACAGACAATGGTTGTCATGCGAGGCTGGCACAGTGAACACCCACGGCCAAACATTTAGCCAAAAAGCACTCAAAATGTAATTATCGCATATAGTTATGGCACATGACACATAATTTAGCAAAAATGCACGCATAAGACTGTACACAATAAATAAAAAGCAACTGCAATTTATTTATTTTATTTATTGTGTACAGTCTTATGTGTGCATTTTTGCTAAATTATGTGTCATGTGCCATAACTAGGGATGAGCGAACCGGTTCGGACGAACCGGAATTCGCTCCGAATTTCAGGGAAAATTCGGAGCGAAATTGGGAGCGGGCAGGCCGGCTACGCTGTCAGCGGGCGGAGGAAGCCGGCCCGCTGACAGTGCAGCCGGCCTGCCCGCTCCCACCATGCCGGCATTTTTTTAAAAAGCAAACACTTGCCTGCATGGTCGGAGCATGGAGGCCGGCGCCGCTCTCAGGCGCCCTCTGATGACGCGTCCTCTGATGACAGCTGAGAGCGGCGCCGGCCTCCACGCTCCGACCATGCAGGCAAGTGTTTGCTTTTTAAAAAAATGCCGGCATGGTGGGAGCTTCCGCCGCCCGCTGACAGCGTAGCCGACCTGCCGCTCCCACCATGCCGGCATTTTTTTTTTCAGATCAGTGATTCGTGAAAGTTCGATTCGGGCGAACCCCGAATTTCTTGGGGAAATTCGGCGAATCGCCCGAATCGAACTTTCAAGAAGTTCGCTCATCTCTAGCCATAACTATATGTGACAATTAAATTTTGAGTGCTTTTTGGCTAAATGTTTGGCCGTGGGTGTTTACTGTGCCAGCCTCGCATGACAACCATTGTCTGTGTGTGTGTGTGTGTGTATTGTAGGTGCATCAGGTTGAGCATAGTGATATGATAGTGGATACTCCCTGGGTTTTTAGTTGTTTTGTAGGGACTTAAAAATAATAATTATTATATTTTGTGCATTTTGTCGCATTCTTTAAAAATAGAAAATGCAAGCCAATCATGTTACGTGTAAAAGCCCCATCCCTTCTGATTACAATGGTACCACATATGTATCGGTAAGCCCCTCGTTCCAGCCCCACTAAAAAGAGTGCTTTATGAGATTTTATGAGGTGCCAGCACCTGGTCCTGAAGGCTACCAGCCCACATAACCCACGCGGGCTGTTCTGCACCCTCCATGGGATTTGGGGATGATGGTAAAGGGGCGGGGCCCCTCCAGCTCTATGAACTGGAAAAGGGATCTCAAGGACCCCTTACTAGTTCACAAAGGGTGAGGGGGGACAAAATCCAGGATTTTGATTATCCTGGGTTTTGTTCCGTGCTCTGGGGGCATCCTGATTTTGGTTACCCCCAAATTGCCAATAACAGCCTACATCCCTTTCTTCTCTTCTGCTCTTTCATTCTTTTCTTCTCCATTTTCTTCCATTTCCTTCTACCTCCTTTCCTTTTCTTCCATCCCTTCCCTTTTAGTTTTCTTCCCTCCTTCCCCCTAACTCTTTCCTTCTCTTCTGCTACCCTTGTCGTTTAAAGTGGACCAACACCCAGGATTTTGACTATCCTGGGTTTTGGTCCACTTCGGTGGGGCACCCCGATCGGGGGTGCCCCGCTGCGTGAAACCCCCCAGAAAGCCCCGAAAACTCACCTCTCCCCGCTCCCACGTGACTGCTGCAGCCAATCCCCGCCGACGGACAAGCGAGAGGCAGCGCCGGACAAGCAGAGCGCACCCTGCTAGAGGGACGCGCGGGAGGCGGCGGCAGACGCGCATGCGCTGCTGGAACGTGGAAAAGGTAGGATTGTGGGCTTCCTGGGAGGTTTCACCCCCCGGGACATCCCGATTTCTGATGCCCCGCGGGGAGGAATCTGATCGGCCCGATCGGCTATCCTTTCCTATTTTTTCTTTCCTTTCCTTGTCCTCTCTTCTGTTTCTTTTCTTTTCTCTTCCTTCCTGTCTCTTCCTTTTTCTTTTCAGGTTCACAGGATTTCTAAATATGCGTGGGGAGCTCTCATTAAACTTTAAAGGGAAAGTCTACTTTCCATTTTTAAAAGTGTACATTTTGTGCCAAAAGAGTGTCCTTAAGGTGCTGAGCTTAACTAAACATTTTTTATATTTTTTCTTAAAGTGGACCATCACCCTCCCGTGATCGGCCCGGGAATCTTATAGATTCCTGGGCCGATCACGGGAGGGTGATGGTCACCTCCCTCAAACCCCCCCAAACGCCCCAAATCCTCTTACCTAGTCTTCGGCAGCGGCCGGCCGCCGCCTCCTCCCTCGCGCCCCTCTAGACGTGCGTGCGCCCGCGCCGGCCGTCTGTGAATGGCTGGTGCGGGCGCGCGCGTGTCAAGAGTGACGCGCGGGAGGCGGCGGCGGAGCCGCCGCTTGTCCGTTGCTGTCAGATCGCTTGTCCGTCCACGCTGACTGGACGGCGCGGCCACGTGGAAGCGGGGAGAGGTGAGTTTTCCGGGTGATCGGGGGGGTTTCACACAGCGGGGCACCCCGATCGGGGGTGCCCCACCGAAGTGGACCAAGACCCAGGATAGTCAAAATCCTGGGTGTTGGTCCACTTTAAAGCGGATCACCAGTCAAAAAAAATTGCTCCGGAAAACCCCATCTCTCGCAATCAGTGATGTAATCTATTCGAGAGAGCTTAACTTTATGCAGATATTGCGGAAAAGCAGTCAGATTCTATGCATCCTGCCACAATTCTGGAAGCCCTGCTTCTGAAAAACCCAGTCTCACTATCAAAATCTCTTAATAATAATGCTTAAACCGGACCTTCACTATGATTTATTGAAAAGCCCAAACCCTTAAAAAATGATTCCCCAGCATCTAAAGTTAATATATTTTAAGTTTTTAGTCACTTACTTATTATTCTTTCCCCCACTGGGCTGCAACTCTGTTCAGGACTTTAGGATACGGGCACCGCCATCTTGCATCAGAAGCATAACATTTACTGAGGAGAGGAGAGTGGGATAAGGTACGGGGGGGTGGGATATAGCTGTGCTTTGCTCAGACAGAGCAGAGCTGGGGTCAGGAAGAGGTCAGCAATCCCAGAATGCGGAGCAGCACAGTCAGAAGGCACTTCCTGTTTGCAGGCTGCCTGATGTCCCATCTTGGATGTTTAAAGGCTCATAACGTGCAGTAGATGCAGGTAGGATGATGTGAGCAATCTGTATGTACAGGGTGGGGGAAACATAGGCTCTTATTCAGGGTGAAGGTCCAGATTAATGTGGGCAATCTGTATGTACAGGGTGTGGGAAACATATAAGATAGGCTCTTATTCAGGGTGAGGGTCTGGATTAATGTGGGCAATCTGTATGTACAGGGTGTGGGAAACATATAAGATAGGCTCTTATTCAGGGTGAGGGTCCGGATTAATGTGAGCAATCTGTATGTACAGGGTGTAGGAAACATATAAGATAGAATCTTATTCAGAGTGAAGGACTGCTTTAAAGTGGACCAACACCCTGAGGTGATCGGCCCGGGAATCTATAAGATTCCCGGGCCGATCACCTCACACACCGCGGGACATCCGAGATCGGGATGTCCCGCGGGGTGTAAACCCCCCAAAACCCCCGAAAAACCTTACCTCTCCAGCCGCTGCTTCCGCCGCCGCTGCCTCACTCGCGCTCCTCTAGACGTGCGCGCGCCAGCCATCTCTGAATGGCCGGCGCGGGCGCGCACACGTCAAGAGTGACTCGCGGGAGGCGCCGACGGGCAAGCTGCTTGTCCGTCGCTGTCAATCAGCTTGTCCGTCGGCGCCGATTGGACGGCGCGGCCACGTGGGAGCGGGGAGAGGTGAGTTTTGGGGGCTTTCTGGGGGGTTTCACACAGCGGGGTGCCCCGGGGAAGTGGACCAATACCCAGGATAGTCAAAATCCTGGGTGTTGGTCCACTTTAAGGAACCATCTGCTGTAATGACTCATCACTGCTCAGAAAGCTCTTAAAACATTGTATCAACATTGTTACATTGTTGAAATGCTCTGCGGCAGCCAAGGCCATTGACTTACAATGATACATAGTTACATTCATCCCCCCCAAGCAGCTAGTGATTCAGTGTGTGAGTGTGTGTAACATGAAAGACATGCTGATACCTTATATCTCTCTCCTTTTGACGTGGGCTGCTTATAGCAAAATCCCAAGCTCCAGACACCCGCAAATCCCAAGCTCCAGACACTCGCAAATCCCAAGCTCCGGAACGCTGCAGCTATTACCACTGCTGAAGTGAGGGAGCTCACTTATACTTACACATGCCCAGCAGCAGTGTTCTGTGTGTACAGGGCTCACTTCTCTTTTCTTGTAGTACTTGGTGTACAAACCTTGTATACAGCTGCCAATAGCAACAGATTGAAGATAGTCAAAACTGCTTCCATAATATGCACCATAACATGTGCTAATATAAAAAAATAGATCAGCCCAGCCCCTAGAGGACATACAATTTGGCACATAAAAATATGCACTTCCAAAAATGCCATCAGAATTGGACTTTTAAAGTGGAACAACACTCCAGATTTTCACTTTTCGGGGTGTTGTTCCTCTCAGCGGGGGCATCCTGAATTTTCTATTTCTGTGGTACTCTTGTGGTGTCAGTGCCCCATTGTCTAGACTCTATTGTTGTTTTTTTTACATTGGGCATCCTGAATTGGGATGCCCCGCTTTATGTATGCCCCTAGGTCACTCAGCTTCCTGACGCTCCCACGGCGCAGACTCGGCGAGAATGAGCGTGCTGATTGGTTGAACAGGCCGCTTTCACTTGGCTCCCTTTGGCTCCACTGATGGCTAAGCCGCTTGGACAGCTAAGCAGCCGAGCAGTACCGAAGGGAGCCGCATCCCCCGCTCACCTCCAAACCGCCGCGTCCCATATTCAGAAAGTCCAGGCGTGGATGCGAGCATGGCTGCGGCACAGAGGTGCGGCGATGGCTCTTGGACAAGGTGAGTGAAATGAGGCTTCTGGGGGGTTTTACTAAGCAGGGCATCCCAATTCAGGATGCCCCAAGAAATATAGCTCGGCTGGTCCTGGAGTCTTTTAAACTCCAGGGCTTCTGATATTCGTCTTTAATGAAATCCAGCCAACCGAGATACTGAACATAAGACAGAGCTCCCCACATTTCAGTTAATTCCGCCATTTGTGTGTCTATTTCCCTTTCTTCTGTGGAGTCACTTTCCCTTTTCCCCTCTCACCCATTTACTCTCCATAGAGGAGGGCAGGGTTAGCTCCCTTTACACACAGATTTTTCTTAGAAAGCAGAAACCCTCGGGAAAACCCTGACCCCTAACAAAAGGATTCCAGCAACCCCTCGCCCAGCCCCTGAGCACACAATAGTCACCATTCTGTCCAGTGAAGGTTTATCGCCTCCTGACCAGCCTCATGTTATAGGTAGGAAAGGTAAACCTTCTAATCTGTTATCAGTGTGATATTTACCCGCCGCTGGGAGCCGCCTGAGATATGAGCACTTACTCACCTCCATGACCATACAAAATGGGAATTGTTCACCTTTAGCAAGCGTGCAGGCGGTGGTAGCGCTGCTGGAGACACTTGAGCCCTCGGCGCGGGGTTTCTATAGCCTAGCTTTACATTGCTTCTTTCTATTTAAGGAAACCTATAGAATAACATGCCGTGTTTCCTCCTATCCCTGCTTTCACTCCTTTATCCTCCATCATATAATCTCATGACGTCAGGACTTTTGTGCATCCCCATTGTACATTTTACTGCTTATATTATCCAGGGATCCGGTGTTGTCCCCATTTTTTGCTCCAAGTTTCCATCTCACTTTACCCTGATAATAAGAGAGGCTTTTGTTGTGCTTTGTAAAAGATTTCACTAAGGAGAAACACACAAAATACGACCCCGGACCGAGTCACATGACCAGAATACAGAATAGGAAACAGAAGGACTATCCCACTCTGGTCATTGTGTCGTGTAGATCTGGCATCATTGTTTTAGTGTCCCCCCCCCCCTTTAGTTTTATTTTACAGGGTTAGTAAGTTAAAGTGGAACAACACCCTCCCATGATCGCCCGGGAATCTATAAGATTCCCGGACTGATCAGACCCCTGACTGCAGGGCACCCCGATCGCTGTGTGAAACCCCCCAGAAACCCCTAAATCCCTACCTTATCCACGATCCAGCGGCGTCCACCGCCGCCTCCCGTGCATCCCTCTAGCAGGACGCGCACCTCTCCTCGCTCCCACGTGACCGCCGCTGCCAATCCCCGCAGGCGGACAAGAGAGCGCGCCCGCCGCCGCCGCCGCCTCCCGCGTGTCACTCTTACAGGGCGCGCGCCTGCGCTGGCCAAACGTGAGTTTTTCGGGCTTTCTGGGGGGTGGGGTGCCCCGCCGGAGTGGACCAAACCCCAGGATAGTCAAAATCCTGGGTGTTGGTCCATTTTAAAGCAGAACTATGGTTGGCTAATAGACATTAAAGCAGACCAAAACCTATCCTGGCATTTTGTCTACCCCCTCAGATATACTCACCTTTTCTTATAACCACTCCATTCAAAACGAGATGGGAAACAAATGGAACACCGGATGCCAGAACTGTACTTACTGTACTTCCTCCAATAGGAGTTGGGCAGTATAGTAGTGTGCAGCTGTTCTTGTCCCTTATGCTATCAAGATTCATGCTTGATTTTGGCTTTCTAGGGACCTTTAGCTGGATTAACATTAGATGGACAATGCTGAGGGTAGTAATTGCTCAGCTAGGGGTAGATCCAAGGGGCATAATCATGGGTTGTAGTAGCAGTTATGAGTGTATGCAGGGGCTAGTAATAGCTTAGTAGCCATGGGGGAATGCTGGGAGGGGGTAGTAGTAGCATTGCATCCCTGGGGAAATACTGGTGGTAGTAGTAGCTTAGGTGCCATGGGGCATACCGGGGGTCAGGGGCGGACTGGCCAATGGGCACACAGGGTGAACGCCCTATAATGCCACACCTCCCCTGCACTGGCCATCTGCCACAGGGCCAGCCGCCCACTCACTGTGACAGCAGCCATGAAGCCGAGGTGCGGGTGATGTAGGGGTTGGCAGTGCGGGATGTTATGGGCAGGCCAGAGACTCGGGTGGAAGTGGCGGCAGCTCGATGAGCACGATGGGGTCAGCACACAGAGTGGTGGCCAGGCTAAAGCAAGGGGGGCCCCTCAACTGGCACTCGGCGAAACGGCATTGCCCAGCACCATCGCCATGACAGTCTATAGCCAGTGTTCAGCTTTGTGCCGGCCTCATCGTGACCCAAGTTGCCAAGCTACAGTGATACAGGTGGCAAGAAGGAGGAAGAGGAGCCGGCACAGGGGACATACAGAGTACAGAATGGCAGCTGCCCTACATGGGGCCCTATGAGCGTGACACAGAGGAGGAGGATAACCTCCCTGGAGACCACGTCCTTCATGACTACCTAAAGTTGCCTGCACACGAGGATTCTGCCACACTGCTTGTTATGGGGTGATTCTCTGCTGCACTGCTTGTTATGGGGTGATTTGGGGGGATTCTCTGCTGCACTGCTTGTTATGGGGTGATTTGGGGGGATTCTCTGCTGTACTGCTTGTTATGGGGTGATTTGGGCGGGATACTCTGCTGCACTGCTTGTTATGGGGTGATTTGTGGGGAGACTCTGCAGCACTGCTTGTTATGGGGTGATTTGGGGGGATGGAGCTCTGCTGCACTGCTTGCTATGGGGTGATTTGGGGGGATGGAGCTCTGCTGCACTGCTTGTTATGGGGTGATTTGGGGGATGTTCTGCTGCACTGCTTGTTATGGGGTGATTTGGGGGGATGGAGCTCTGCTGTACTGCTTGTTATGGGGTGATTTGGGGGGATGCTCTGCTGCACTGCTTGTTATGGGGTGATTTGGGGGGGATTCTCTGCTGCACTGCTTGTTATGGGGTGATTTGGGGGGATGGAGCTCTGCTGTACTGCTTGTTATGGGGTGATTTGGGGGGATGCTCTGCTGTACTGCTTGTTATGGGGTGATTTGGGGGGATTCTCTGCTGCACTGCTTGTTATGGGGTGATTTGGGGGGATGCTCTGCTGTACTGCTTGTTATGGGGTGATTTGGGGGGATTCTCTGCTGCACTGCGTGTTATGGGGTGATTTGGGGGGATGGAGCTCTGCTGTACTGCTTGTTATGGGGTGATTTGGGGGGATGGAGCTCTGCTGTACTGCTTGTTATGGGGTGATTTGGGGGGGATTCTCTGCTGCACTGCTTGTTATGGGGTGATTTGGGGGGATGGAGCTCTGCTGTACTGCTTGTTATGGGGTGATTTGGGGGGATGCTCTGCTGCACTGCTTGTTATGGGGTGATTTGAGGGGATGCTCTGCTGCACTGCTTGTTATGGGGTGATCTGGAGGGATGCTCTGCTGTACTGCTTGTTATGGGGTGATTTGGGGGGATTCTCTGTTACACTGCTTGTTATGGGCTTATCTGGGGGGATTCTCTGCTGCACTGCTTGTTATGGGTTGATTTAGGGGGATGCTCCGCTGTACTGCTTGTTATGGAGTAATTTGGGGAGATGCTCTGCTGCACTGCTTGTTATGGGGGGATTCTCTGCTGCACTGCTTGTTATGGGGTGATTTGGGGGGATGCTCTGCGGTACTGCTTGTTATGGGGTAATTTGGGGGATACTCTGCTGCACTGCTTGTTATGGTGTTATCTGAGGGAGTCTCTGCTGCACTGCTTGTTATGGGGAGATTTGGGGGGATGCTCTGCTGCACTGCTTGTTATGGGGTGATTTGGGGTAATGCCCTGCCCCCCTGCTTATTATGGGGTGATCTGGAGGGATGCTCTGTCCCACTGCTTGTTATGGGGTGATTTGGGGGGATGCTCTGTCCCACTGCTTGTTATGGGGTGATTTGGAGGGATGCTCTGTCCCACTGCTTGTTATGGGGTGATCTGGGGTAATGCTCTGCCCCCCTGATTATTATGGGGTGATTTGGGGGGATGCTCTGTCCCACTGCTTGCTATAAATTGATTAGGGTGATTCTGCACACTGTCTATTAATGGGGGGGGGGGGTAATATATGGGTCCGGATGCACTGCAAAGGGCCTTTGTGACCCAAAAAGTCCTGAGCCATTTTTTATGGTGTATGGTGGGGGTAGTAGTAGTTAACCAGCCATGAGTCATGCTGGGGGTAGTGGCAGTTTTCCAGCCATGGATCAAGCTGGGGGTAGTAGCTCAGCAGACATGGGGGGCATGCTGGGGGTTATAGTAGCCTATCAACCATGGAGTATGCTGGGGGACGGGGGTAGTAGTAGCTTTGAATTCATATGGCATTCATATGGAGTAGTTTAGCAGTTGTGGGGAAATGCTGGAACTAACAGTAGTAGCATGTGTCATGCCTGGGGGGTAGAAACAACTGCACACGTGCTGAAACTGCATTTCCCCCAATAGAAGTTGTGCAGCACTGCAGTGTGCTGCTGTTTCTTGTCCCTCGTTATACCAAAATTCATGCTGGAATTGGGCTTTCTAGGGGCGTTTAACTGGACGAACACAAGCTGGGACATGATCGGGGTAGTAGCTTCTCAGCAGCCACCGTGCATGCTAGTTGTAGTTCAGAAGCCATGGGGGCATGCTGGGGGTAGTAGTAGCCTTGCATCCCTGGGACATGCTGTGGGGTAGTTGTAGCTTAACACCCATGAGGCCATGCTGGGGGTAGTAGTAGCCTTGCATCCCTGGGAAATGCTATGGGGTAGCTGTAGCTTAACACCCATGAGGCCATGCTGGGGGTAGTAGTAGCCTTGCATCCCTGGGACATGCTATGGGGTAGCTGTAGCTTAACACCCATGAGGCCATGCTGGGGGTAGTAGTAGCCTTGCATCCCTGGGACATGCTATGGGGTAGCTGTAGCTTAATATCCATGGGGGCATACTGGGGGTAGTAGTAGCCTTGCATCCCTGGGACATGCTGTGGGGTAGTTGTAGCTTAACACCCATGGGGGTATGATGGGGATAGTATGTGTTTAACAGCCATGGGAGCAGCTGGAGGTAGTAGTAGCTAAGCATCCATGGGTCATGCTGGGGGTAGTAATAGTTTACCAGCCGTGAGAGCATACCGGGGGTAGTAGTAGCTTAGCAGTCACATGGTATGCTGGGGGTAGAAGTAGCTCAGCAGCCATGGATGGCATGCTAAGAGTTATAGTAGCTTAGCATCCATAGGGCATGCTGGGGGTTGTAGTAGCTTTGCATATATGAGGCATGATGGGTATAGTAGTAGCTTAATAGCTGTGGGCATGCTGGGAGCAGTAGTAACTTAGCAACCAAGGGGCATGCTGGGAGCAGTAGTAACTTAGCAACCAAGGGGCATGCTGGGCAGACTAGTAGCTTAGCAACCAAGAGGCAAGCTGGGGGGAGTAATAGCTTAGAAGTCATGTAGGTAGAAGGTAGCATTAGCTTAGCATCCAGAAGGCATGCTGGGGGTAGTTGTAGCTCAGCAGCTGATCATTGCCTTGTGAAGCTATGAAAGATTTGGCTTGAAGTCAGCAATGGCGGCAGCCTGCATTACGTCGTAAGCTTTTATCGCTTATCATGTTGTGTCGGAGCGCAGTGTGATAGCGGGACCTTGCTCTAATCGCGGATTAATTGCTAACATAATGGATTTTTCTGGTAGGCCGGCGTGGGTGGACCAACCCGCTGTCAGTGTGACATTTTCCCTGCTCTCCTTCCATGGCCTTCCATTAAAGGAAAACCCTGCACAATACATAGTCACATAGTAAATATCCATGAAGCCTGGTAATCCCTGGCCTATGTGTTAGTTTATGGGAAGACAAAACAAAAACCCTTCAGAAAATAGTAGTCAGTTACACTAGAAAAAACTGGGAGACCGATTCATTAATAGCGGCAGGTAGCGACAGTTGAGCGACTGTAGCGGCATTTTCAGAGCGCCCGCTAGTACTCGCTGTGCTTGGCCGTTGTTCGGTAGTTGATAGCGACTCAGTCGGTTTGCTGTAATGTTGAATATTGGGTGAGGAGTCGCTATTTCACAGGTTCCGCGCTGTATGGGAGCGCATGATAGCGACAGGCCATAGCGACCGGCTCCCACCATATTCATTAACAAATCACGCTCAAAAAATTCTCGCGCTGTGAAATGCATGTTTAAACCCCAGAGCGCTGGCGGCGATGGGTTAAAAGTAGTTTTTTAACCCCCAAACAACCATATTTTTGGAAACAAAAAAAAACAAGTTTTTAAAATAATTTAGTAATATGAATACATTAATATCAGACCTGTAATATCAATTCTGTACAATTTTTTTTTTTTTACCTTAAAAAAATTATCTAACATGGCAGAAGTGGTCACAGAATTTTTCACAAAAAAAAAAAAAAAAAATTCATAACAATTAATTATGAATATTTAAAGATTGTTCCATTGAAATGCATTGGAGAGCGCCAGGTAGCGAGAGGTCATACCTGTCGCTGTTCAAGGTCGGACGCTGGCGCTGTGGGCTGAGGCTGGAATAATGATGAATGAGTCGCTATATGGCACTATCTCAGTCGCAGGATTGCCTTGATAAATGTGTGATTGTGGTGGGGAGACGGCGTTCTCGTGGCGGGGCCCGTCATTACCGGCCGCTCACCAGTCGCTACCTGTCGCTATTCCTTCATAAATAAGGGCCTTAGTCACATAGTAAATATCCATGAAGCCTGGTAATCCCTGGCCTATGTGTTAGTTTATGGGAAGACAAAACAAAAACCCTTCAGAAAATAGTAGTCAGTTACACCAGAAAAAAGATTAGATTCCTGGAGCAGAATTTTCCTGGGATAATGTAACAAAATATAGTTTGGGATATATCCTGTTGCCTTGGATATTCTATTATCGATTGTGCCCTGACTATATTGCATTTGCTTCATCCCCTCAAGATAATATTGCTTTTGCTGGATGTTTAAAGCAGACCAAAACCCGCATTTTTAACTGCCATCCCCTGAATTTCTCCCACGTGTAGAGCACCTTTTGGCAATTTTCACTGCTCCTGCTTCACTCTGATTCAAGCTAATCCCACTTCTTTTACTTGTAAAGTTCCACCTCCTCCATTCATTGCCACTGTTGTGTGTGGCAATGATGTCATTGGCTTATAACCTGCCATCTTACAGAGTGGGACAGCAAAAAAACAGTGTTCTAGGATGATTCAAAAAGTGAAAATATTGATTTCTAGTTCTACACCCTAAGAAGGAAGTATAGGCAGGGGTTTTGGCCAAATGTATTTCACAAGTTCAGCGGGTTTGGTTCTTCTTTAACTGATTGCAATTGTGGAACATCCTAGAAGTAAATGCTGGCGTGGGACAAGTATTTTAAAGGTCCGGGAGGTATCCACATGCCCTTTGCATGCATTTTGCACATCATGTGGCTGGTGGGGAGTGTCCTGCCCGCCAGGTACCTTGTTGCATTGTTTTTGAATCGTTTTACAGTTTTTGTCCTATAAATGTTAAATGGCCTCTGTGATTTATTTGCATTGAACTGTAAACTCGCAAGGGCCGGGCTCTCTCCCCTATTGTATCTTGTACTGAGAATATACATTGTCAACTCTGTAAAACTGTATTTGAAATAGTATATGTACCGTATGTTTCTACCCTGTCTGTAATTACTACTTTGTAAAGCGCTACGGAAGATGATGGCGCTATATAAATAAACAATAATAATTGAATGTGGCTCCCTCTTAGTGCTCAATAAAGCTCTGATGGTGAGAAAGTTAAGAGACCTCTGATCTAAAAGCTCAGTAGGAGCTTCATCCAATAATTTGGGCTGGAGGAGTCTTCAGCAACCTTCAACACTGCCCTAATGATTGTAACATGTAGCATGGCTGGGTTGTTCTCCAAGTTGACACTATAAGTGATGCTGTGTGGGATCCAGACATTGTGGCCTACAAGAGGGGTTACCATTGCCAGTAACCTGGCCACTGGGCCATCAATTCAAAAAACATCAGGAGTAGCAAAGCAGCCTGGCCAGAAGCATCCCACAACGAGTCAACCATTAGGATGTGCAGGGTGGACATCCAGTTTTTTTTTTTTTTTTTTTATGGACAAACCATCCCTGTCCCTCCGCTGCCCAGAGAAACCTTTCCCATCTCGAAAATGAAGGAACTGGGAACATACAGAATACATATTCATACTTACCTGCTTGATGGGTTATTTGGTGACTGTTTTACATTCATCTCTGTTCCCATTGGTTATTCCCTGGCCTCATTACTTGTCATTCCTCTAGTCCATACTCTGTTATTCATGTTTTTTTCTTGGTTTTCTTCTCCATTTCCTTCCATCTCAGAAGAGTTTAGTCACTGTTTCACAATTTATATGAAATAATAACAGTTAAAGTGGACCAACACCCACCCCTGATCGGCCCGGGAATCTATAAGATTCCCGGGCCGATCAGCTTCCTTCCCGCAGGGCATCCGAAATCGGGATGTCCCGTGGGTTGAATCCCCCCAGAAAGCCCCTAAAAATCGCACCTTTTAGGCGACGGATAAGCCGCCGCCGCCTCCCGCGCATCCCTCTAGCAGGGCAGTTTGTGAATGGCCGGCACGGGCACGCGCACTGTAAGAGGGACGCGCGAGAGGCGGTGGCAGCGGCTTATCCGTCACTTGTCCGTCGCCTAAAAAGGTAAGAATTTAGGGGCTTTCTGGGGGGTTTCAACCCACGGGACATCCCTATCGGGGTGCCCCGCGGAAGTGGACCAACACCCAGGATAGTGAAAATCCTGGGTGTTGGTCCACTTTAAAAGAAGTACACCCATCTGATTTCCAAATGAAAGCAACTCCATAAACCTTTTCATTCACTTATTTCCTTTAAAACCGTTACATAAGGCTTGATTCAGAGCAAGGTGAGAAGTTGCACTCTTTTTTTTAGGAGAGAAAACTGCCTACCTTGGGGCTAATTCAGAGCTAGGTGAAAATTTAGATGTGGTTGCTGAATCACCCCCAAGGTAGACTATGGATGTGATTTAGAGCCAGGTGAGTATTCTCACTTTATTTTTAGGATAGAAAACTGCCATTGACTTGATTTGTCTACCTTGGGGCTTATTCAGAGCCAGGTGAAAATGTACATCTGTTTGCTGAATCACCCCCAAGGTAGAGACAATGGATTTAATTCAGAGCCAGGTGAGTATTCTCACTTTATTTTTAGGATAGAAAACTGCCATTTACTTGATTTGTCTACCTTGGGGCTTATTCAGAGCCAGGTGAAAATGTACATGTGGTTGCTAAATCACCCCCAAGGTAGAGACAATGGATTTGATTCAGAGCCAGGTGAGTATTCTCACTTTATTCTTAGGAGAGAAAACTGCCACTCACTTTCTTCGTCTACCAGGTATAAATTTTCACCTGACTCTGAATCAGCCCCAAGGTAGACAAAGAAAGTCAATGTCAATTTTCTCTCCTAAAGAAGGAGCGAGTTTTCCCACCTGGCTCTGAATCGGGCCTATAGTCTTAAATGTACAGAAGGTAAAGCTCACATCCTGCAGGAAGTCTAATGCTGGGTTTATAAAGGCAATTCATTGACTGTTCGCTCAGCAGCGACCAACCATACAAATCTTCTGTGACTGTGTTCAGACGCCAAAGATTTGTTGGTCAGTCGGTAGCTAGAGGCAAACGGGGGGGGGGGGGGGGGTACTTTCCCTGGGTGCAGCAGATCAGTGGGTGCCAAAGTGGGGCCCGAGAGCAGGTGGGGGGGCGCCATTTCCATTCTTTGCCCCGAGTGCCAGAAAGCCTAGCTAATCCTCTGGCTAGAGCGATTGTTCTCGTAGCAAAATACATTTTTTTGAGTGCGACTTCTAGGGATGAGCGAACCGGTGCGGACGAACCGGAATTCGCTCCGAATTTCAGGGAAAATTCGATTCGGCACGAACCCGAATTTTTTTTGGGTTCGTACCGATCGAATTTTCCCTGAAATAAGAAAAAAATAAAAAGCCGGCATGGTGGGAGCGGGCAGGCCGGCTATGCTGTCAGCGGGCGGCGGAAGCTTTAAAAAGCAAACACTTACCTGCATGGTCGGAGCGTGGAGGCCGGCGCCGCTCTCAGGCGCCCTCTGATGACGCGCCCTTTGATGACGCGTCCTCTGATGACAGCTGAGAGCGGCGCCGGAGCGTGGAGGCGCCGGCCTACCCGCTCCCACCATGCCGGCATTTTTTTTTTTCAGATGAGCGATTCGTGAAAGTTCGATTCGTGCGAACTCGAATTTCTTGGGGAAATTCGGCGAATCGCCCGAATCGAACTTTCAAGAAGTTCGCTCATCTCTAGCGACTTCTGTTTACACACCCCAACCATAAAGCGAGGACGAGAAATTTTTGGTCAACCAAAACGATATGACGGCCGACCGATTAACCAATTCTCGCTCATCACATCGCAGCAGCCATTTCCAAGGAGTGATTATCGCTAAGTTGCGGTCGCTTTAGCGAATTCTCGCTCGATAATCACTCCATGTAAATGTGCCATAAGTTTAATGCAGCTGTATGCATGACTAAGGGCACTACCCTGAAATGCGGGACACACAGCATGACCATATGTGGGGCGTGTGTAGTTCTATCTGGACATTTTAAGTAAACATGACGTTTTATGGAATTGGTTGCGTTTCTTTGGTATGGACCAAGAGTTATGAGGAGACCCTGGCCGTGCACTCCTTTAATCAATAAGCTGAGCCGTTACCATTTATTCAATGATTTCCAAATTAGTCAAGTTCTCCTGCATCCCTGTGGATGTGCTTTCTGGCTGTTTGTCCCCCAGATCTCCCCCTAAACCCTCTTTTTAGAAGAGCCCAAGCATTTATTGTATGACTGTGTTCTTTTGTGTTGTAACAATGAACGTTCTTGCAGGATACCAAAGCACAATTTGACAGCTTCAACCCTAAGTGCCTGCTGCCCCAGAACCTCGACTACTGGACCTACCCCGGCTCCCTGACCACCCCACCTCTCAATGAGAGCGTCACCTGGATTGTCCTGAAGGAGCCCATCCGGGTGTCTGAAAAGCAGGTGAGGGAATCATGAAAGCTGACACTCATAGACACGGGGAGGCCGATTCATTAATAGCGCCAGGTAGCGACAGTTGAGCGACTGTAGCAGTATTTTCACAGCGCCCGCTAGTAGTCGCTGTGCTTGGCCGTTGTTCGGTTGTCGGGAGTCGGTGTGCAGTAATGTTGAATACAAGGTGACGAGTCGCTATTTGACAGGTTCCGCGATGTATGGGTGCGCATGATCGCGACTGGTCAGAGCGACCGGCTCCCACCATATTCATCAAAAAATCACGCTCAAAAAATTCAAGCGCTGTGAAATGCATGTTTAAACCCCAGAGCGCTGGCGGCGATGTGTTAAAAGTAGTTTTTTAACCCCCAAACCACCATATTTTTGGAAACAAAAAAAAAATATTAATATCAGACCTGTAATATCAATTCTGCACAAATTTTTTTTTTTTTTACCTTAAAAAAATTATCTAACATGGCAGAAGTGGCCATAGAGGACCTGTCTCTGTACTACCCTGTCCTTACACACCTAGGAATTATCAGATGTGAGAAGATGGTTTATCTCACTTCCCTGCAGCACATCCCAAATCAATGACTGTGAGAAGATTAAACGTTTCCTCTTATCAGGATCTAATGAATGGACGGGCAGAGGTGTGTTTTCCTTCAGATTGTGCCAGCACCACCTACATCTACTGCGCCATCGCCCATTGATCACTGCTTTGTGTGGTCAGGGCAGACACTGTTCCAGGCGGTTAGTTAGCAAAATTTTATTATTTTTTTAACTTATTAAATATTTAAATAAATTAATATTTGCTGGTTCAGCACTCCAAAATTAATTATTCTACCTAAAAAATAGTTGTGAGGTGCTGCAACCTTATATTAAGGGTATCCAGAAAATATCCCTTACTACACAAATCTCTATATAGTGGTTTAAGGTGCGCACTCAAAAAAAATTTTCAAAGAAAGAAAAAAAAGAATTTTCTGAAAAAGATACTATTTTATTGAGATAAACCACACTATCAATTACAAGAATATACATGGATCCACATGATTACAAATACAACAGCATAAACAATAGAAGTTGTACTACTTCAGGTGTGCTTGAAAGAGCTTAAAGTGGACCAACACCCTCCCATGATCTGCCCGGACCGATCAGACCCCTGACAGCGGCGCCCCGCTGTGTGAAACCCCCCAGAAACCCCTAAATCCCTACCTTATCCACGATCCAGCGGCGCCTCCCGCGCGTCCCTCTAGCAGGACGCGCACCCGCGCCGGCCGTTTGTGAATGGCCAGCGCGGGCGCGCGCCCTGTAAGAGTGACGCGCGGGAGGTGGCGGCAGGCGCGCGCTCTCTTGTCCGTCGGCGGGGATTGGCAGCGGCGGTCACGTGGGAGCGAGGAGAGGTGTTTCTGAGGGGTTTCACACAGCGGGGTATATTGATTTTCTAACTTTTGACTTGCTAAACACTTTAAGCAGGGATGTAGCTAGGAGGGATCAAGGGGGGCCTGATAACAGGTGGGGGGCACCATTTTAAATCTTTGCCCCGTGTAGCGACCACCCTTATCGCCGGAGGGCTTCCCCGCCAGAGACGTCCTTTTCCCAATGGTGAGAGGTGCTGCTGGAATTCCAGAGTCGTCTGTGAGGAACCAGGAACAGCCCTTACAAGCGCTAGTGAATTGTAATATAGCGTTTCCCCCAATAAGAGCCAGAACTCAGTATTGAGGGTGAAGGTGAAGTGACTTTATTAGTGCCACTCTAGGCCTTATATACACAAGTCTCCATGCAAGGTGGACCTGATGGAGAACTGCATGACACACACACCGACCAATAGCAGCAGGGCACACCATCCCTCAACTCTGCCGGTAACACAATCAGTATAACAATAGCAGTCTGTAATACAATCAATCAGAACAATGCCATTGTATGTGACGTAATCAATCAACACAATGGCAGTCTGTAACACAGTCAATCAGAACAATGAATAACGTAATCAATCAACACAATGGCAGTCTGTACATGCTTAAGAAAAGGAAAGTAATGAACCTGTGTAAAGTCCAAAGGGCAGAGAGTCTGTCACACCCCGGATGCCAGAAGGCCTAGCTACTCCTCTGCTTTAAAATGGACCAAAATCCAGGATTTTGACTATCCTGGGTTTTGGTCCTTGCCCATGGGGCACCATGATTGGGGATGCCCACTGTGTGAACCCCCCCAGGTCGCCCGAACAAACTCACCTCTTCCTGGTCCTACGGTGCATGCTTGGCCGTTTGTCCAATCCGCGTGCTCGGATCTGCTCCCGCCCCTTCGTCTAAGGCTAACAGGGAACGTGCTAACATGGAGCTTGCCTGCGGTGGGCATTCACAAATGCCTGGCGCGAGCATGCTCCCTGCTAGAAGGATAGCAGGGCTGCGACCACTGCTCCCGCATGCGCCGTTGGACTGGGAAAGAAGATGAGTTTAATGGGTGACCTGGGGGGTTTCACACAGCGGGGCATCCCGATTCTGGATGCCGCAGGGGAGGGAATCAATCGACCCGGGAATCTTGATCTTGATCTGCCTGACCTGATCTCTGTGGGTTTTGTTCCACTTTAATTCTATTTTAGTTGAGACCACAGATCAGGAGCTGAGGCTTCATCACCCACCTGCCACTGATTTAGATGCCACATTTTGGCATCTAGGGGGCATCAGAGTGCAAGGCTAAAAAAAAAAAGGGGCCTGTTATTTTCTAAGGGCATTTAAACTCAAAGAGTAGACCAAGGTGTCCATTATTCTCTGCAGGAATCTCAGGCCCTTATTTAACAAGGGATAGCGCCAGGTAGCGAATGGTGTGCGAACGGTAATGACGCTCACCGCCACGAGAACGCCGGCTCCCCTCCGCAATCACACATTTATCAAGCCGATCCTGCTTAGCAACTGACAGAGCGCCAGATAGCGAATCATTCATCATTATTCCAGCCTCAGCCCACAGCGCCAGCGAGCGACCTTGAACTGCGACAGGTATGACCTCTCGCTACCTGGCGCTCTCCAATGCATTTCAATGGAGCAATCTTTAAATATTCTTAATTAATTGCTATTAATGTTTTTTTTTTTTTTTAAATGGCAAAAATTCTGTGACCACTTCTGCAATGTTATATTTTTTTTTTTAAGGTAAAAAAAAAAAAAAAAATTTGTGCAGAATTGATATTACAGGTCTGATATTAATGTATTCATATTACCAAATGTTTGTAAAAACATGTTTTTTTTTTTCAAAAAATATGGTTGTTTGGGGGTTAAAAAACTACTTTTAACCCATCGCCGCCAGCGCTCTGGGGTTTAAACAAGCATTTCACAGCGCGAGAATTTTTTGAGCGTGATTTGTTAATGAATATGCTGGGAGCCGTTCGCTATGGGCGTTCGCTATCATGCGCTCCCATACAGCGCGGAACCTGTCAAACAGCGACTCCTCACCCAATATTCAACATTACCGCACACCGACTGAGTCGCTGTCAACAGCCGAACAACGGCCAAGCACAGCGACTACTAGCGTGCGCTGTGAAAATAACGCTACTGGCGCTCATCTGTCGCTACCTGGCGCTATTAATGAATCGGCCTCCCCGTTAAAAAGATTGCAGCAAGACACCCATTATTCTCTATTGTCACCTGAACAGGCTGTTGTATGTTCTATAAGCAACTGCCACTCACTCCCTCAGCTCCACCCATGACCTATTTAGCCCCGCCTCTTGGACTATAGTAAATTCAATATTGTCTTGCTTGTTTCTGCAGTTGGAGAGATTTCGGAAAACGCTCCTTTTTAACGCTGAGGAGGAAGAGGTGCGCGCGCACATGGTGAACAACTTCCGCCCACCACAGCCACTCAACGGCAGAAAAGTGGAGGCGTCGTTCAAATGCTGACATCATATTATGACTTCATAGACCATTGGATAACTTCATACCAGATGAGACCCATTCACTGCCCCATCCCCCTCTCCGAGGGCTGCGCTCGGCTTTATATTTCCAATTGTACGAGTAGCCAATGGCGTAGTTGTATCAGTTTCACACCCACCATGGACTGCCTCTTTTATTTTTACAAAATATTTTATTTATGAATGAATAGATTTACCCAGAATACATCAGGCTGCCCCCTCAGCCAATCACAAAAGGTAAAGTCTATTGTTCAGTCATCTCTTTGTCCGTTTCCTCTGTTTATCTCTGCTGATAATGTGATGAATGGGCCGGGAAAGGCCAGGTCACCCCACCAATGGCAAGCTTAGGGTAGGATTCCATTACTGGGACTGTAATAAACAAACAAAATAACAAATAATTCTCTATATGGGGGGACACATTAGGGCAATAAAGGGTCCATCCATATAATGAGAAACTGCACAGCTTGCTTAAAGTGGACCAACACCTAGGGGTGATCGCCTCCCTCACTGCGGGACATCCCGATCTCGGATGTGAAACCCCCCCAAAACCCCAAAAAAACCTCCCTCGCGCCCCTCTAGACTTGCGCGCGCCCTCGCCGGCCATTTGTGAAGAGTGTAAGAGTGACATGCAGGAGGCGGCGGCGGCGGCGGACGCGCTTTCTAGTCCGTTGCTGTCACACGCTTGTCCCTCGGCGGGGATTGGACGGTGCGGTCACGTGGGAGCGCGGTGAGGTGAGTTTTTGGGGCTTTCTGGGGGGTTTCACACAGCGGGGCACCCCCAATCGCTTTCTGGGGGGTTTCACACAGCGGGGCACCCCCAATCGGGGTTCCCCCCCGAAGTGGACCAAAACTCAGTCAAAAACCTGGGTGTTGGTCCACTTTAATTCATTTTATTCTGAGGATGTGGCGATTGTATGGAGGAAATCGCACCCCTTCTTTTTTAATGTGGAACCCTATTAAAGGGACTGACCATTCAGACTATAAATAATTTATTTGGCAGCTTACCGAGTGCAGAGTGAGTCCCATGCTTTATCTTTGCCCCAGACACTGAAAGAAAGGACAGAGTTCTTCCTACTCTGCCTCCAGCGCCTCCCCCCTGATCAAGACCACAAATACAATCCTGAGGCTTATGTCAAGTAGACACCCCCTATCTTAGGCTAGAAAGGAGCTCTCCACACTGTCAATTCAATGCAAAGCACACAGTGGGCTAGTATGACTCCTGCCTTCAACTTCCATCACAAAAATGGCTCCTTTTTCAAAAGGAATAAATGAGAACATTGCCATGTGTTGCTTTACACAATATTGGGTGCGCTTGGACAATTACTTTAAAGTGGACCAATCACCCCAGAGGCCGGCCTGGAATCTAAAAGATTGGACTGTGAGAACAGGAGTGCGTACTCCACAGGGGAGCTGGGGTTGCAGGCGTGGTCGTGCCTATGCCGGTGCGAAGTTCACATCAGCGACCTTATGCCGTGCATAAATATGCGCCGCATAAAGCGCCGGTTGGACTAGAGCACGCTCATGTGCCGTGGGAACGGGTAAAGGTGAGTGAAAGTGGGTTATCCTACATTGGGATGCCCCAGGACAAGGATCAATTACCAGGATAGTCAAAATCCTGTTGACTGGTCCCCTTTAAAGTTCCCATAGATATGCAAGGCCGAACATAGGAACAGGTGCATCTACCATTACAGGTGTTTTAGATATTGGGGTTGTGCGCTGGCTGAAAAAGAGGACACGCATTTAATATTACTGATGGTGACACACAGTGTAAAGCGTTGAGCTCACAGTGGGGGAAATATTTAAAGGACAGCTATCATTTGCCAAGTCTTCCAGCATCCAATGAAGTGGAAAATGGAACTGACTCCGAAACAAAGGTCTTCAGAAAATGCAATGTTTATTTGGTCAACTGGGGGCCTGCTACTTCAATTGCCAGTGCCTGAATTACTGGCTCTTTTGCTTGCTTAAAGTGGACCAACACCCAGGATTTTCACTATCCTGGGTGTTGGTCCACTTCAGCGGGGCACCCGAGATCAGGATGCCCCGCTGTGTGAACCCCCCAAAAAACGTACCTTTTCGGTGATGGACAAGCCGCCGCCTCCCGCGCGTCCCTCTTACAGGGCGCTTGCCCGCGCCGGCCATTCCCAAACGGCCGGCGCGGGCGCGCGCACTGCTAGAGGGGCGCGCGCACTGCTAGAGGGGCGCGCGCACTGCTAGAGGGGCGCGCGCACTGCTAGAGGGGCGCGGGGGAGGCGGCGGTGGATGATCCGTCGCCGATAAGGTAAGGTTTTTTGGGGCTTTTGGGGGGGGGGGGTTCACCCCGCGGGACATCCTGATCTCGGATGCCCCGCGGTGAGGAAGGTGATTGGCCCGGGAATCTTATAGATTACCGGGCCGATCACCCCTGGGTGTTGGTCCACTTTAAATACAGTTTTAGACAAAGAAGCTTCCATTCTGATTGGATACCTGGACACATGTCATTATCCCATTGGACATTTCAAATATATATATATATATATTATATATATATATATATATATATATATATATATATATATATATATATATACACACAGGCATATATGTCTCATTAAAGTGGACCAACACCCAGGATTTTGACTATCCTGGGTCTTGGTCCACTTCGGTGGGGCACCCCCGATCGGGGTGCCCCGCTGTGTGAAACCCCCCCTAACCCCCCGAAAAACTCACCACTCCCCGCTCCCAGCGCCGACGTACAAGGGAAGATCTGGAACGTCTAAGCGGCGGCGACCGCCGCCGCCTCCCTCGCGTCACTTTTGACGCGCGCGCCCCCGCGCCGGCCATTCGCAGGCGGCCGGCGCGGAGGCGCGCACGCCTACAGGGGCGCGAGGGAGGCGGCGGCGGCCGGCCGCCGCCGAAGATAAGGTAGGTGAGTTGGGGTGTTTGGGGGGGGGTTTCACCCCGCGGGACATCCCGATCTCGGATGTCCCGCGGGGTGGGGGGTGATCGGCCCGGGAATCTTATAGATTCCCGGGCCGATCACCCGTGGGTGTTGGTTCACTTTAAGCAGACATAACATTCTTGGCTAATGGTTTAAACCTATGAGGAGGGAGGGGTGAAAATCCCCCTAAACACTGAATGTGTGAGATGGCATATAGGCGGCTAGAACTAAATAAGCAATACCAATTATAATATTTCATTTTCTACCTCACCAGCTGAAGATATTTTCATTACAGACATCTCTGCCTCTCAGCTGATAGATATGTTACATTTTGCTACTGCAGAAGTAAAAACAACTAGCTGTTAGTTTATGTTACATTGTAACAAATGTATACCACCAATGTATCTCAGTGTAATAAGTTTACCCAGCAGAAGGGGAGTAATGAATTTATCAGCTCAGAGGCAGAGAAGTGTCTTTGGTGAAAATATATACAGCCAGGGCTGGATTATGAGGGCGCAAGGGGTTTTGTGGGGCCAATAAAAAAAAAAAAGCTCCAGTTTTTCCCAGTGCCCAATAGGATTTTTGTGGATGGGGGTTTTACCTGGAGTAGCTATAACCCCTCTCCCAGTGTGCTGATTTCTAACTAGCCAAGCCCCGCAACAGCCCTCCTCCCGGACCTTCACCTCTCACCGGATGCCTATAAATGGACCTTTACAAGAAGTGGTTGAGTACCTCTGATCTAGTGCGAGCAATTCCCTTTTCTAGGGGAATTCTGATATGGGATGCCCCACAGGGTGACACCCCCTGGTTTCCCTGAATGCTGCCCCACAGTGTGACACTCCCTGGCTTCCCTAAATACTGCCCCACAGTGTGAACCCCCCCCCTTATTGCCCTAAATACTGCCCCACAACGTGACACCCCCTGGTTTCCCTGAATACTGCCCCACAGTGTGAATCCCCCCTTGTTTCCATGAATACTCATCTCAATCCTTGAGCCCAAAGATCTTTCATTTTGGTCCATACCCCTGAAGCATCCTGATTTGGGATGCCCCTGATGTGTGAAACCCTTGCTTTGCCTAGTGTACTTATCTTACCGGAGCTGCCACCCCACATATGCAGGCTCTCATATAGGAGGGGGGAATGCCACACTGCCTATGAGAATGGAATGGGGGGAATGCCACACTGCCTATGGGAATGGGAGGGGGAATGCCACACTGCCTATGGGAATGGGATGGGGGAATGCTACACTGCCTATGGGAATGGGATGGGGGGAATGCCACACTGCCTATAGGAATTGGAGGGGGCAATGCCACACTGCCTATGGGAATGGGATGGGGGAATGCTACACTGCCTATGGGAATGGGATGGGGGGAATGCCAAACTGCCTATGGGAATGGGATGGGGGGAATGCCACACTGCCTATGGGAATGGGATGAGGCAATGCTACACTGCCTATGAGAATGGGATTGGGGGATGCCACACTACCTATTGGGAATGGGATGGGGGGAAATGCCACACTGCCTATGGGAATGAGATGGGGAGAATGCCACACTGCCTATGGGAATGGGATGAGGCAATGCTACACTGCCTATGGGAATGGGATGAGGCAATGCTACACTGCCTATGGGAATGGGATGGGGGGGAATGCCACACTGCCTATGAGAATGGGATTGGGGGATGCCACACTACCTATTGGGAATGGGATGGGGGGAATGCCACACTGCCTATGGGAATGGGATGAGGCAATGCTACAATGCATATGGGAATGGGAGGAGGGAATGCTACACTGCCTATGGGAATGGGAGGAGGAATGCCACACTGCCTATGGGAATAGGAGGGGGGGATGCCACACTGCCTATGGGAATGGGATGAGGCAATGCTACACTGCCTATGGGGAATGGGAGGAGGGAATGCTACACTGCCTATGGGAATGGGAGGGGGGAATGCTACACTGCCTGTGGGAATGGGATGAGGCAATGCTACACTGCCTATGGGAATGGGAGGGGGGAATGCTACACTGCCTGTGGGAATGGGATGAGGCAATGCTACACTGTCTATGGGAATGGGAGGGGGAAATGCCACACTGCCTATGGGAATGGGAGGGGGGAATGCCACACTGCCTATAGGAATGGAATGGGGGAATGCCACACTACCTATGGGAATGGGAGGGGGAAATGCCACACTGCCTATAGGAATGGGATGGGGGAATGCCACACTACCTATGGGAATGGGAGGGGGAAATGCCACACTGCCTATAGGAATGGGAGGGGGGAATGCCCCACTGCCTATGGGAATGGGATGGGGGAATGCCACACTGCCTATGGGAATAGGAGGGGGGAATGCCCCACTGCCTATGGGAATGGGATGGGGGAATGCCACACTGCCTATGGGAATAGGAGGGGGGAATGCTGCACTGCCTATGGGAATGGGAAAGGTGATGCCACTCTGCCTGTAATTGGAGGACACGGTAGAGCAGTGAAAACAGTTTATGCCGATCTCTCGGGATTTCACACAGTGGGGCATCCCAAATAGTCCCAGTTGCTTTGATGTATTAGTTCTTAAAGCTGGATGAATAAACGTCTTTGAGAATCATGCAGCAAGTCCAGTTGCCTTGACTTATTACTACAGATATTGGGAGCGAGGTTAGATCTCCACTGTGACGTACACATGTTCTAACCCTTCCCTGATCTAATTCTAACAGAAAAATGTTGCCTGGAGTTGGGCTTAAAGCAGGACCGCAGTGTTGCAGCCAGTTTGTCTTTTCTTAAAGGGACACATCCCCTCAAAGAGGGCCGGCGGCTGTGTGTATAAAAGGGGCTGTGTGTGTGTGCACACGCTGCAGATCATATTTACAAGCGCAATCAGTTTCCGCCTTTTCACACATTTCTTATCTCTCCCCGATACGCCCAACGTGCAATATGCTGCTATCAGAGCCTTTCTGTGAAACTAACATGTAATCTAATCTATACACCACGCCCATCACCCTTAACCCTTGTATTCACACTTATATTTCGCCTGTGCAATAGCGCCACCTGCTGGCACATGAGGCTGACAGTAGCATGTAGTGGGGTTGTGTCCACTGAATTCAGGCAGCAGCACTGCTGGAATGCTGGGCAAGGAAGCTCCAAGATGGCCGCTACCAGGAGAAAATCTGTCAGGTGGTGTTCCAGCTTTTAAGTGGATGCAGGAGCAGATGTAAGTGCTGACAATGATTCAGTAACATGCATGCAGATGGGGAAACTGAGACTGGGGAATTTTCTTTTCCAAATATGCCAGGCTGTTGGTCCAGGTTTAAACTTTTGGCATATTTCAGCAGCAATCAAATGATGTTTCCCATTTGATTACGACACACCCCTTGCCATCAAGCCACGCCCACTTCTACTGTGTACCGCTACCCTTATTTGTCATCGCTAAGCTGACATTTAATTTTAGTGCCACCTCCAATATCAGCCCGCTTTGCTTTTTGGCGGCATTTTTAAAAGTTTCCATTATTGTTTGCCAACATGATGTGCTCAATGTGCTGAGCTTATCTTGTCTTCTTTTTTTATCGGGTTGCAACTCTTTTTTAAAGTTTTCTGTAGCAACAATGTGTTTATATTAGCAATGTACACCAAAATGGTTGAACTACATATCAGAGACTTCCTGACTCTGTAATTGCTAATCCTCTGATTGGATAAGGCACAGATCACAGGTTTAACCCCATGTGCTCTAATTCAAACTCAGTGTTCCAGTAGCTAAAGGGTTACTGACACAACTGATGTGTGATTTTTTGCCATAGCTGCTAATTAGCTCACCTGTTACAGTGGAAGATGCTGGGATTGTTGTAGTCCTTAGTTTTTACTAAGCCGCTCCTATTTTAGGATCACAGACACACAGGAATATAGGAGACTTGGAAACAGCTTGCTGATAAGCAAATCACAGGTCTGGGGGGGCACAATCCTAACGCACAGGTTTATTTTACATCCCAGAAGAGGAAAACAATAAGGCACAACAACAAAAACCTGACAAATAGGGAGTTTTCTGTTAAGCTACTTAAAGCAGACCAAAAGTCAAAAAAGCAAGTTCAGTAAATTGCACCCCTGAAGCCCCACTCTGGTAATTGGTGACAAACTATTTGAGAGGATTTAACTCCATTCAGATGTTATGGAATAGCGGGCAGATTCTATGCTGCATAACTGCATGGCAGCGGCCATCTTGCCACATACGAGTCCAGCTTATGAAAAACCCAGTCCCACAGTCATAATTGCCTCACTTATCAGTGTAATCCTCCTTTATTTCTAGTAGAAAGCCATCAGCTGTGATGACTTATTGTGCTGCTGCACAGCTGAATGAATTGTATTGTTTTAGAAGATACACTGACTGGATGGTCTGCAGTATATCCTGATTATGCAGTGAAAAGTGATAAAGAAACATTGTTGCAGGTTTCCCTTCTCACACACACACAATCCCTCTAGCAGCTGATTATTCAGTTTGTGTGTGTGTTTATATAACATAATACACAAGCTGCCCATGTTTCTGAGTAATTTATCTCTCAGTTTAATGTGGGCTGCTGCTGCCACGGCTCTCCCATCATGCTTATGTGTGTGGCAAGATGGCCGCTCCCATGCGGTTCTGCAGCAAATAATCTGCCTGTTATTCCAGAACATCTGCATGCAGTTAAAGCGGACCTTCACTCTGAATAAGAGTCTATCTTGTATGTTTCCCACACCCTGTACATACAGATTGCCCACATTAATCCGGACCTTCACCCTGAATAAGAGCATATCTTATATGTTTCCCACACCCTGTACATACAGATTGCTCACATTAATCCGGACCTTCACCCTGAATAAGAGTCTATCTTATATGTTTCCCACACCCTGTACATACAGATTGCTCACATTAATCCGGGCCTTCACTCTGAATAAGAGTCTATCTTATATGTTTCCCACACCCTGTACATACAGATTGCCCACATTAATCCGAAACCTTCACCCTGAATAAGAGTCTATCTTATATGTTTCCCACACCCTGTACATACAGATTGCTCACATTAATCCGGACCTTCACCCTGAATAAGAGCCTATCTTATATGTTTCCCACACCCTGTACATACAGATTGCTCACATTAATCCAGACCTTCACCCTGAATAAGAGCCTATCTTATATGTTTCCCCCACCCTGTACATACAGATTGCCCACATTAATCCGGACCTTCACCCTGAATAAGAGCCTATCTTATATGTTTCCTACACCCTGTACAAACAGATTGCTCACATTAATCCGGACCTTCACCCTGAATAAGAGTCTATCTTATATGTTTCCCCCACCCTGTACATACAGATTGCCCACATTAATCCGGACCTTCACCCTGAATAAGAGTCTATCTTATATGTTTCCTACACCCTGTACAAACAGATTGCTCACATTAATCCGGACCCTCACTCTGAATAAGAGTCTATCTTATATGTTTCCTACACCCTGTACAAACAGATTGCTCACATTAATCCGGACCCTCACTCTGAATAAGAGTCTATCTTATATGTTTCCTACACCCTGTACAAACAGATTGCTCACATTAATCCGGACCCTCACTCTGAATAAGAGTCTATCTTATATGTTTCCTACACCCTGTACAAACAGATTGCTCACATTAATCCGGACCCTCACCCTGAATAAGAGTCTATCTTATATGTTTCCTACACCCTGTACATACAGATTGCTCACATTAATCCGGACCTTCACTCTGAATAAGAGCCAATCTTATATGTTTCCCACACCCTGTACATACAAATTGCTCACATTAAAAATCATCCTACCTGCATCTGCTGCATGTTATGAGCCTTTAAACATCCAAGATGGCGGCTCATCAGGCAGCCTGCAAACAGGAAGTGTCTTCTGACTGTGCTGCTCTGCATTCTGGGACTGCTGACCTTTTCCTGACCCCGGCTCTGCTCTGTCTGAGCAAAGCACAGCTATAACCCGCCCCCCTGTACCTTATCCCACTCTCCTCTCCTCAGTAAGTGTGATGCTTCTGAATCAAGATGGAGGCGCCCGTATCCTAAAGTCCTGAACAGAGTTGCAGCTCAGTGTGGGAAAGAATAATAAGTGACTAAAAACGTAAAATATATTAGTTTTAGATGCTGGGAAATCGTTTTATAAGGGTTTGGGCTTTTCAATAAATTATGCTGAAGGTCCGGTTTAAGCCAAAAGGGGGCTTTAGGGGAGTCATTTACTTTTGTTGACTTGGCTTTTTGTTGGTCCGCTTTAAATAAAACAGCAAATAAGGGGAGTGACTGGTCGGCAGCCATGATGCATGTACATATGTAGCAGTACTTACCCCAGAATTTAACAAGTTACATGAACAACAGCACAGTGTCATCCTAAAATCTGCTTTGTTTTTCAATGGCTTCTGTGTTGCACTAACTAGTGATGATAAAAAGGAACAACAACTGAGATTTTCACTCTGCTGGGTGTTTCACTCCAGTGCGGCATCCGGCAGACGCCTGTAAATACTCAGCCATCAGCGATCCCACAGCGCATGCAGGGGATGCTGACTACCGTATATACTCGAGTATAGGTCGGCCCGAATATAAGCCGAGGCACCTAATTTTACCATAAAAAAATGGAACAAGTTATTGACTCGAGTATAAGCCGAGGCGGCTTTTTTCAGCTTATACTCGAGTATACACACTTACCTCTCGTTTGCACAGCCTGTCCGTAGAAGCATCTTAAGAGGCCGGCCCAGAATGTGCGCGTCACCGCCCCCGGCCGGCGTGCCCTGCCCTCCGTCGCTGCGCTGGGCTGCACAGTGTGCTCCGGTCTCCGCCCTACCGGCACAATGGCGCAGAGCACCGCCGCCCCCCTCCCCACCGTCCAGGCCGGCCCAAGGGAGGCCCCCCGGAGACGCTGAGCGGCATCCCGTCCCCGGCACATGAGGTGCGGGCGGCAGCGGAGGAACATCTGGAAGTGAGAGGGTGATTGCGGGAGCCGGCGCGGGGGTGGGAAATGAATGGGCATGTCGCCTGGCCCCCTTTTCTCCTCCATTTTGGCACTGACTCGAGTATAAGCCGAGGCGGCTTTTTTCAGCCCAAAAAGTGGGCAGAAAAACTCGGCTTATACTCGAGTATATACGGTAATCAGTGGCTCACTCTCCATTTATTGCTTACTAAGCCAATGTGATGTCAGTTCAGCTAGCAGAACTGAATAGAATGCACATTGCTGGCCTCGCCCCTGTGCTTTCTGGCACCAACCATTTAGAAATGCCTGCCGCGGGAAAGCGCCTTAGCTAGAGGACTATTGGGAATGCACTTGTGGCTCGTGCATGTGCCGTGGGATCACTGGCTATGTGGGTATACTGGGTGATCGCTGGGTTTTCACAGAGCAGGGCATCCCAATTCCAGATACCCCAGGGTATTTATTTCATGGTGCTGCACAAAGTTGAATAAAGGGGGGTGGGAGCAGCTCAATCACTATTATTTATACAAAATTATCAACATTATTATATAGGGCCTGGGAACTAATTTACCGCCCAGTTTAACCCTCTAATCAACTAAATATCAAGCAACAAACATGTCTGGCTGTGTGGAAAGACAGAGATTTGGTTGCATATATCTGCAGATACATGTGGAAGCCACACCGCCCCGACAAGGTAATAATAATAATAATAATAATTTTGTATAAATAATAGTGATTGAGCTGCTCCCACCCCCCTTTATTCAATTGAATTGCCATGAGCACAAGCAGGGAGGAATTCAGTCAATATGGATTTCTCCCTGTGAAGTGTTCTAAAGGGAGGCTGGCAGGTTCCCAGGTGAGTAGCTCTCAGATATTTGTCTGCATTGCATGTGCCCAACTTTGGGGACTCAGAATTAAGAGTAGGGACCACACTAAACACAGAGTGCCTTGTCGGGGCGGTGTGGCTTCCACATGTATCTGCAGATATATGCAACCAAGAGGCCGATTCATTAATAGCGCCAGGTAGCGACAGATGAGCGCCAGTAGCGTGATTTTCACAGCGCCAGCTAGTATTCGCTGTGCTTGGCCGTTGTTCGCTTGTTGACAGCGACTCAGTCGGTGTGCGGTAATGTTGAATACGGGGTTAGGAGTCGCTGTTTGACAGGTTCCGCGCTGTATGGGTGCGCCTGACAGCGAATGGCCATAGCGAACGGCTCACACCATATTCATTAACAAATCACGCTCAAAAAATTCTCGCGCTGTGAAATGCTTGTTTAAACCCCAGAGCGCTGGCGGCGATGGCTTAAAAGTAGTTTTTAACCCCCAAACAACCAAAGTTTTTTTAAACATTTTGTAATATGAATACATTAATATCAGACCTGTAATATCAATTCTGCACAATTTTTTTTTTTTTTTTTACCTTAAAAAGAAAATCTAACATTGCCGAAGTGGTCACAGAATTTTTGCCATTTAAAAAAAAAAAAAAAAACATTAATATCAATTTATTATGAATATTTAAAGATTTCTCCATTGAAATGCATTGGAGAGCGCCAGGTAGCGAGAGGTCATACCTGGCGCTGTGATGGGATTAGCAGCGGCGCTGTTCGTTGAAGTCGGCTACATGATGAATCCCGCGCTAGCTGACACTCTCGCCGGCGCTAGCCTCATTTAGCGTGATAAATGCGTGATTGTGTCCGCCGCCTGGCGTTCTGGAGTCGGTAGCCGCCGATAGCTGGCGCTACCTGGCGCTAGTGAGACACTACCTGGCGCTATCCCTTGATAAATAAGGCCCCAAATCTCTGTCTTTTCGCACAGCTAGACATGTTTGTTGCTTGATATTTAGTTGATGAGAGGGTTAAACTGGGCGGTAAATTAGTTCCCAGGCCCTGAATAATAATAATAATTTTGTATAAATTATAGTGATTGAGCTGCTCCCACCCCCTTTATTCTGCTGCACAAAGTTGTTCGTCTTTAAACATCGGAGGCCATCCGAGTTCCACTCCTTGTAGCATCCTGAATTGGGAAGCCCGGCTGTGTAAAACCCCACAGAAGCCCCGTTTCACTCACCTTGTCCCGGAGCCCTGCAGCCGCACCTGCGCCAAGCGTTTTGGAACGGGTGCTGCGGGCACGCGATGGCTAGGATGTGTGCAGGGGGATGTGGCCGGCGAGCACACTGATTGGTTGAGCGGTCCGCTCAGCCAAGCAGCGTGCTCATTCTCACCCTCGAGTCTTTGCTTTGGCATTGTTTAGAGGGCCACTCTATTTGGGGCAAATGGTGGCAGAAAACACATTTACATACAAGGCATGTGTCCTATTATAAATTGTGATGAAACATGTGCCGCTGAATGTAACAAAAAAAGGCACAGACTGAAAAACACACAAAAAGAGATTTTCCTAATTTCATCTAATTTCCTGGCAGTTTACCCAATGCAGTGTCAATCCCATGCGGCGCTCAGGTCACAGAAAGAAATAACAATGACTTGTTCATCTTCCTCTGCCTCCAGCGTCTCCCTCTGATCTGGACCACCAATACTATCCTGACTTAGAGGCTGATTCATTAATAGCGACAGATAGCGACTGTTCAGCGACTGTAGCGGTATTTTGACAGCGACCGCTAGTAGTCGCTGTGCTTGGCCGTTGTTCGGTGGATGATAGCGACTCAGTCGGTGTGCCGTAATGTTGAATACAAGATGCTGAGTCGCTATTTGACAGGTTCGCTGTTGTATGGGAGCGCATGATAGCGACTGGACATAGCGACCAGCACCCACCATATTCATTAAAAAATCAGCCTTAAAAATTCCTAGCGCTGTGAAATGCATGTTTAAATCCCAGAGCGCAGTAGGCGATGTGTTAAAAGTAGTTTTTTAACCCCCTAACCACCCAAAAAAAAAAAAATTTAATGATTTTGAAATAATATTCAAACCTGAATAGTTTAAAATCAGACCTGTAATATCAATTCTGCCAAAAAAAATTTTTTTTTTTTAAATCCCCAAAAAATACATTTTCAAAGGAAGAAGTGTTCACAGATTTTTTTTTTTTAAATTAAAAAAAAATATATATATTAAAAAATAATTATTAATTAAAATACATTCTGCCATTGAAATGCATTGGAGAGCGCCAGGTAGCGAGAGGTCATACCTGTCGCTGTTCAAGGATGTTCGCTGGCGCTGTGGGATGAGGCTGGGATAATGATTAATGAGTTGCTAGGTGGCGCTATCTCAGTCGCTAAGCAGTATCGGCTTGATAAATGTGTGATTGTGGAGGGGAGCCGGCGTTCTAGTTGCGGACCTTGCGGTACCTGGCTTTACTGCCGTCTCCCCAGTCGCTATCTGCCGCTATCTGTCGCTATTCCTTGATAAATAAGGCCCTTAGTGTCAAGTTGACACCCACTCCAATGCAATGCACTCATTGTGCTCACATGGCTCAGCCCTGCCACTCCCATCACAGAGAACACGAGGAACACAAGGCAAAACTTACATTTAGAATTACTGTGGCATTATCGCTTTGTTTAAAAAAAAACACACACCCCGAAGAGTGAAAATCGGGTGTGTTGTTCCTCTTTAAGTGTCAAGGTAAGGATTGTTACACATGTGTAAATCATAAAGCACCCTGTCAGTGTCACGCACCCTTATAATGGCCGCTGCCGCCCTGTAAGAGGATCAGTGCTGTTGGGTGGAGTGGATAATTCAATCCTCAGTGTAGATTTCACACAGCGACACAGTTACCTGGCTGCTCGGCTTGGGGTGGAATATATGATGACAAGAGCTGCGTAGTGTTGGGGGAGCTCAGAGGAGATCCTGGGAAGCTGCAGCAATCAGTGAGGGGTTTTCTTGCCTGGCCACACTTACTGCAAAGCCTGATTTTAACTTTCGCTCAGTGTGTGACATCACCAAAATAGAGATTTCAGTTGGAGGCCGATTCATTAATAGCGCCAGGTAGCGACAGATGAGCGACTGTAGCGTGATTTTTTCAGCGCCAGCTAGTATTCGCTGTGCTTGGCCGGCGTTAGCTTGTTGACAGCGACTCAGTCGGTGTGCGGTAATGTTGAATACGGGCTGGGGGGGTCGCTGTTTCACAGGTCCAGCGTTGTATGTGAGCGCCTGACAACGAATGGCCAGAGCGAACGGCTTGCTTCATATTCATTAACAAATCACGCTCCGAATGTGCTGTCGCTGTCCATTCCTTGTTTAAACCCCAGAGCGCTGGCGGCGATGGGTGTTAACTAGTTTTTAACCCCTAAACAACCATATTTTTTGATTGTAACGTTATACATGTTTTTAGAATCATTTTGTAATATGAATACATTAATATCAGACCTGTTAGATCAATTCTGCACACATTTTTTATAAATTTTTTTTTTACTTAAAAATAAATCCTAACATTGCAGAAGTGGTCTCCGAATTTTTGACATTAAAAAAAAAAAATAAATAAAAAATATTACCAATTAATTATAGATTGCTCCATTGAAATGCATTGCACATCGCCAGGGAGCGACAGCTCATACCTGGCGCTGTGAAGGAATTTGCAGCGGCGCTGTTCGGTCCAGGCGGCTTCATGATGAATGCCGCGCTAGCCGTCGCTCTCGCCGGCGCTAGCCTCATTTTGCTTGATAAATGCGTCATTGTGACCGCCGCCGGGCGTACTTGAGTCGGTAGCCGCCGATAGCTGGCGGTACCTGGCGCTCGTCAGACACTACCTGCCGCTAGCCCGTGATAAATAAGGCCCTTGGTTTTATCCGTTAGACAGGAAGTAGCTGGCTTAAAGAGGTCCTTTAATGCCAGTGTGATGGGTAGGTACAGCTTAAAGTGGACCAACACCCAGGATTTTCACTATCCTGAGTGTTGGTCCACTTCCGCCCCGCTGTGCGAAACCCCCCAGAAAACCCCAAAAAACTCACCGCACCCCGCCCCTACGGCGCATGCGCAAGCGCTCGGCCAATCAGCGTGGACGGACAAGCTGGAATACAGACCGGACAAGAAGAGCGCGCCCGCCGCCGCCTCTCTCGCTTCCCTCTAACAGGGAAACCCCCCAGAAACCCCTAAAATCTTACCATATCGGCGACGGATAAGCTGCCGCCGCCGCCTCTCGCGCTTCCCTCTAACAGGGGAACCCCCCAGAAAGCCCCTAAAATCTTACCTTATCAGCGACGGATAAGCTGCCGCCGCCGCCTCTCGCGCTTCCCTCTAACAGGGAAACCCCCCAGAAAGCCCCTAAAATCTTACCTTATCGGCGACAGACAAGCGGCGAATAAGCCGCCGCCGCCTCTTACAGGGCGCGCGCCCGCGCCGGCCATTCACAACCGCGGGAGGCGGCAGCGGCAGCTTATCTGTCGCTGATAAGGTAAGATTTTAGGGGCTTTCTGGGGGGTTTCACACAGCGGGGCATCCCGATTTCGGGGGGAGGGAGCTGATCTTATAGATTCCCGCGTCCCTTCGCAACCGCGGGAGGCGGCAGCGTCAGCTTATCCGTCGCCGATAAGGTAAGATTTTAGGGGCTTTCTGGGGGGTTTCACACAGCGGGGCATCCCGATTTCGGGGGGAGGGAGCTGATCTTATAGATTCCCGGGCCGATCAGGGGTGGGTGTTGGTCCACTTTAAACAGAACAGTTATAAAAGTTTAGAAATCTTTTAACCTTTTAGCCATGAACGAGAAGCACGAGCACCCTTCGATCGGGGTGAATTAGGCCTAATAGATTGGGATACTGCATCTACCGGCAGACATAGGGTTACAGTGACAAGCCCAAATGAACCCCTGTCTGCATTGTCTGAATTATCTAGAAGAAGCGTGATGCCAGCCTGACTGGTGTGGCATTGTTTAGAGGGCCTCTCTATCTGGGGCAAATGGTGGCAGAAAACACAACATTTACATACAAGGCATGTGTCCTATTATAAATAGTGATGAAACATGCGCAGCTGAATGTAACAAAAAAAGCACAGACTGAAAAACACACAAAAAAGATTTTCCTAATTTCTTCTTTAAATAATAATAATTCTCCTTTAAATAATTTGCCTGGCAGTTTACCCAATGCAGTGGGAGAAGGGAGATGTCGATCGCAGGGCAGAGGACTGGTGTTCTCTGTCCAGCCCGATAATCACAGGCTCCCGGGGAAATATAATACCCCCAACTCTGGACAGAGGTGATCTTTTTTTTGGAGAGCATGTAAAGTATATGGGGCTGCCAGTTAAGGGTTGAAAAGCAGCCCTGTAAATTTTATGTGGCTGGCATTTAAAGCGGTCCAACAGTCAAAAATGACTTAAAGTGGACCAACACCCTCCCAAGATCGGCCCGGGAATCTATAAGATTCCCGGACCGATCAGACCCCTGACTGCGGGGCATCCCAATCGGGGTGAAACCCCCCCGAACCCCCACAAATCCTACCTTCACCTCGTTCCAGCGGCGTCCGCCACCGCCTCCCGCGCGTCCCTCTAGCAGGACTCGCACCCGCTCCGGCCATTTGTGAATGGCCGGCGCGGGCCCTGTAAGAGTGGCGCGCGGGAGGCGGCGGCAGGCGCGCTCTCTTGTCCGTCGCTGCCTCCCGCTTGTCCATCGGCGGGGATTGGCAGCGGCGGTCACATGGGAGCGAGGAGAGGTGAGTTTTTCGGGGTTTCTGGGGGGTTTCACACAGCCGCCGAAGGGGACCAAAACCCAGGATAGTCAAAATCCTGGGTGTTGGTCCACTTTAAACCAGACCAACACAAAAAAACCATACTCATATGCATCCCTCCCCAGATTACTGTGCATAAAAATTAACTCCTGTTGCAGAAAATTTCAGAAACAAAATGACGGCTCATGCATTTGCAGACCACCCGCAAACAGGAAAAGCTGCTGGGCTTCCTGTTACTGTGCATTGTCAGTTATGTCAGTTGAATCCAGGCAGCAGCACGGCTGAGATGCTGGGGGGGGAAGCTCCAAAATGGCCGCTACCTTTCTTTTACTGTGCCAGGCTGAAGGCTGTTGGTCAGGTTTAAAGTGGACCAACACCCAGGGGGGATCGGCCCGGGAATCTATAAGATTCCCGGGCCGATCAGATCCCTCCCCGCTGGGCATCCGAAATCGGGATGCCCTGCTGTGTGAAACCCCGCAGGACGCCCAGAAACCTTACCTTATCCCCGTTCCAACGGCGCATGCGCGGACCGCGGCTGCATCTCGCGCTTCTCTCTAGCAGGGCGCGCACCCTGTTAGAAGGAGCGCGAGATGCGGCCTCCAGCATGCTCAGAGCCGCTGTGGTTATCTGTCGCTTGTCCGCACATACCACAGCGGCTCTGAGCGCTCCGATTGGACGAGCGCTCGCGTAGGAGTGGGGTGAGGTGAGTTTTTTTAGGACGATCTGGGGGGTTTCACACACCCCCGATCGGGGTGCCCCGCGGAAGTGGACCAAAACCTAGGATAGTGAAAATCCTGGGTGTTGGTCCACTTTAAATAATCCAGTGTCAGAAAAACCTCTCCGACCTGCATCCTTCCCCTGGTACAGGACAGAGGCGGGGCTACAAAAAACTCACAGGCGGCAGCATAGAGTGGCATCCCGCAAATTTAAAGTGAACCAACCATGTCCTATGGAAGTTTAAATAAAAGAAAATAAATAACCCATGTATCAATTTCTCTTAGGGCCTTATTTAAGAAACGCTAGCGGCATGTAGCGGCAGGTGTTTTTCGTGAGCGCCACCAGTAAGCCATATTTATGATGTGAAAAAATGTTTAGCACCACACATAGCGCCATGTAGTGTTCCATGTTTTAAGGTGTTTGGTTAGCTCCAGCACTTTGTCCCCTATAGCGTCACATCAGATACTCAGCCCCTTATTTATGAAGGAATAGCGACAGGTAGCGACTGGTGAGCGACCGGTAATGACGGGCCCCGCCACGAGAACGCTGGCTCCCCACCACAATCACACATTTATCAAGCCAATCCTGCTTAGCGACTGAGATAGCGCCATATAGCGACTAATTCATCATTATTCCAACCTCAGCCCACAGCGCCAGCGTCCGACCTTGAACAGCGACAGGTATGACCTCTCGCTACCTGGCGCTCTCCAATGCATTTCAATGGAACAATCTTTAAATATTCATAATTAATTGTTATTAATGTATTTTTTTTTTTTTTTTTTAGTAAACTCTGCTGAGACCGCACCAGCAACAATATATACGACAATACCTGGCGTGCACAACTATTGGGGTGAGACCAAACTACTCAAACCAACCAAAAGAGGGAATCCCACTTTTCCCTCACCCACCCCAACAAACTCGTGGCACCACCAACTATCTTAATACATCAAGTTTATTACAAAATAGTAGTACAAGACATACAGACACATTAAAACCATACCAGTTAAAAAACATACACACAACATATATCTCTCCAAGGAATGAAGGGAGGGGCAGGGTGAGAAACCACCGGTAGTGTTAATACAATTGATAATAAGGATCCTAGGGTTAATGAGTACTTATATGGGTTTGGGTCCGCCTTAGTCCTGACTATGCCTCATCCATAAACAAACATATGTCTATGTAAGTGCTAATGTGCAAAACCATAATAGCATACTCAATCCTATTCTAATGCAAGCCAGTACTTGTGTAAAGTGCCAAGTGCTCATATGTAAACATAACTCATGTGCAATACTATATTTGAACCTCTACTTAAATCAAGAGAACAAAGCCGGATGACGGAAAAAGACAGACCAGTTAAACCCATGTACCATGCCAATAACAATAAGATCTCACGTGTCCAATGAGTATACCGATCACCGATGGGGGTCCCCCCACCCCAGCCAACGCGTTTCGTGACGTGCCAAGCGTCACTTCCTCAAGGCCGATCCGCTCCCCACAATCACCCTGCTCCTTTTATATTCTAATATTTTCATGCCAGGCACGCAGGTGTCCCGCGCCGCCAGCCGCTTCCGCATTCCTGACACGCTCCGGCCGGAAGCGTGTCAGAATGCGTCATCCCGGCGCCGTGGAGCCGGAAGTGCGTCACTGGTCCGGACTGCGTTCCAGTGACCGGAAACGCTACGTCCGCTTTCTAATATAATTAAACAGGGTTACTATATAATGGCACACTAATAGCATGGAATATATAGCGCTACAGCCCCTGTGATAAATCTGCACGCTCACCCAAATGCCCGGCAGGCAAATACACATGAATAATATTATGATCAATTAGACCGCGCCCACAGTGTGGAATAACATGGGAGCCTGGACAGGTGAGTACAGGGAGCAAAATCATGACCTATTTAGATTCAAACCAAATTTCTATAATATACTACTCTATCTATTTCACACTCTACTACTTATATAATACTATACTTAAACCTATGTACAACTATACAATATATACAACCATGTCATATATTCTACCAAGGACAGGTGCGGAGTATTCCACTATTTCGCATACATGATTCAGCGGGATGAACCCCATAGGGGCTCCCTAAATCCTCCTTTTGATGACGAGGGATCCCTAACCCTATTAATACCTGTTACCTCTGCAAGGAGCCAAATATGGGGGGGGGGGGGGCCATACTACATGGGTGAATTGTATATCCATCTAACAATCCATGTGGGATGCCCCTACACTGAAGGAGGATCCCATGTGGCCTATCAATAACATAATAATACGGACACATTTGTCCAGATAGTATTCCGGAGGAACTTCAACTTCCAGACTTGATTCCATTCTTCATGTGCTGGTATTAAAGCGATTCTTTTATGCGTTCAGGTCCCCGGGCAGAAGTATATATCCAATTGGGGCTGATGGAAGACCTCGTCAAATCAATTTAGCTGCAAACTGGGAGGCATCACCTGATCTTTTTTTTTTTAGGTATTAGTAGATTCGCTCTTGGGGTCTTAGCTGCCCGCTCCAGAGCATTTTTCACCACATGTTTGGGATACCCCCTTTGGTTGAACCGACCAGCTAAAATCTTGGCCTGGACCGCAAATTCCTCGTTATCGGAACAATTTCTACGAATACGAAGAAATTGCCCCATGGGGATTCCTTTTTTGAGACTTGCGAGGTGGAAACTCTCATAGTGTAGTAGGGAATTAACTGAGGTCTCCTTGCGGAACGTGCCGGTACACAACGAACCATCATCCATGATCGAAATCGTTAGATCCAAGAACGTGACCTCGGACGATTGTTCCTCTAACAAATCTGTCAGATCTTCCACAGCTTGTCCTTCTTGGTGAGTCATACCCGTCAAGACATTAATCGGGGTTTCAAATTGTTTTTTGAGCAAAAGCCGTATCTCATCCTCCGTCAATGTTACTCCTGAGAGATTGGTCACAGTCAGTTCTTGATTCACACCCCGATCATCAAACACTTGCCCCATATGAGGGACAACTTGATCATCAATAGGGGCACCCTCTAAGGGCTGGGACCCAATCGGGATCTCTTTGTTGTGGCGGGTCGCAATCTGCGGTGATCCCACCGTTCGATTGCGCTGGATAAATCTGCGCCTCTTTTTCCCCCCCCCGGCGCGTCCTCTTGATCTGACCTCGCCTAAAAAATGATCCCGTGTGGTGTTTTCCTCAGATGATCTACTGGATGTAGAGGTTCTTCGGCTAGATGACCGACTGTTCCTAGTGTAAACTGGTCTACCATTACCCCTGTGATTCCACCTGTACACACGTCCTGTCTCAAAATCATGTTTATCTCTATTTAATTTGTCCATCTTACTATTAATGATGCCATCTTCAAATCTCTTAAGGTCATTGTCTAATATATTCTGTAATCTATCAATATCCCCTTGTGGTGCTTCCTTGGGGATGCTATCATAAAGGGCAGCCAGGGTAGCTTTTGTATTCCCCAATGTGATTCTATCCAGATTGATCAATTCCTCGATCAAGCTGTTAGCACATTTATTTAAATGTGCTTCCCATCTTGCTCTAACCTCCAAAGGCACCTCCCAGGCTGGAAAAATTTGAACCCTCAACCCCCTAGGGATAAGGGACTGTTCTCTATACAATTCTAGACTTTGTATGTTCCACCACAATTTGGTATATTTCAATTGTTCCTTTTTAATCTGATAGAACGTCTCTCTCAATGTTGGAGACCGACTACTCCCACCCTCTTTGTCCGTCTGTGTTTTCCATTGTTGTAATCTCTCATTCCACTGTGTTTCTCTATCCTCTAAATTGGTTGACATGGTGCTGTGCAGGTCCCTAACAGTGCTAGGAGGCAGCAAGGCCCCTCCTATGCACCAGTGGGTACACTTAGTAGTAAACTCTGCTGAGACCGCACCAGCAACAATATATACGACAATACCTGGCGTGCACAACTATTGGGGTGAGACCAAACTACTCAAACCAACCAAAAGAGGGAATCCCACTTTTCCCTCACCCACCCCAACAAACTCGTGGCACCACCAACTATCTTAATACATCAAGTTTATTACAAAATAGTAGTACAAGACATACAGACACATTAAAACCATACCAGTTAAAAAACATACACACAACATATATCTCTCCAAGGAATGAAGGGAGGGGCAGGGTGAGAAACCACCGGTAGTGTTAATACAATTGATAATAAGGATCCTAGGGTTAATGAGTACTTATATGGGTTTGGGTCCGCCTTAGTCCTGACTATGCCTCATCCATAAACAAACATATGTCTATGTAAGTGCTAATGTGCAAAACCATAATAGCATACTCAATCCTATTCTAATGCAAGCCAGTACTTGTGTAAAGTGCCAAGTGCTCATATGTAAACATAACTCATGTGCAATACTATATTTGAACCTCTACTTAAATCAAGAGAACAAAGCCGGATGACGGAAAAAGACAGACCAGTTAAACCCATGTACCATGCCAATAACAATAAGATCTCACGTGTCCAATGAGTATACCGATCACCGATGGGGGTCCCCCCACCCCAGCCAACGCGTTTCGTGACGTGCCAAGCGTCACTTCCTCAAGGCCGATCCGCTCCCCACAATCACCCTGCTCCTTTTATATTCTAATATTTTCATGCCAGGCACGCAGGTGTCCCGCGCCGCCAGCCGCTTCCGCATTCCTGACACGCTCCGGCCGGAAGCGTGTCAGAATGCGTCATCCCGGCGCCGTGGAGCCGGAAGTGCGTCACTGGTCCGGACTGCGTTCCAGTGACCGGAAACGCTACGTCCGCTTTCTAATATAATTAAACAGGGTTACTATATAATGGCACACTAATAGCATGGAATATATAGCGCTACAGCCCCTGTGATAAATCTGCACGCTCACCCAAATGCCCGGCAGGCAAATACACATGAATAATATTATGATCAATTAGACCGCGCCCACAGTGTGGAATAACATGGGAGCCTGGACAGGTGAGTACAGGGAGCAAAATCATGACCTATTTAGATTCAAACCAAATTTCTATAATATACTACTCTATCTATTTCACACTCTACTACTTATATAATACTATACTTAAACCTATGTACAACTATACAATATATACAACCATGTCATATATTCTACCAAGGACAGGTGCGGAGTATTCCACTATTTCGCATACATGATTCAGCGGGATGAACCCCATAGGGGCTCCCTAAATCCTCCTTTTGATGATGAGGGATCCCTAACCCTATTAATACCTGTTACCTCTGCAAGGAGCCAAATATGGGGGGGGGGGGGGGCCATACTACATGGGTGAATTGTATATCCATCTAACAATCCATGTGGGATGCCCCTACACTGAAGGAGGATCCCATGTGGCCTATCAATAACATAATAATACGGACACATTTGTCCAGATAGTATTCCGGAGGAACTTCAACTTCCAGACTTGATTCCATTCTTCATGTGCTGGTATTAAAGCGATTCTTTTATGCGTTCAGGTCCCCGGGCAGAAGTATATATCCAATTGGGGCTGATGGAAGACCTCGTCAAATCAATTTAGCTGCAAACTGGGAGGCATCACCTGATCTTTTTTTTTTTAGGTATTAGTAGATTCGCTCTTGGGGTCTTAGCTGCCCGCTCCAGAGCATTTTTCACCACATGTTTGGGATACCCCCTTTGGTTGAACCGACCAGCTAAAATCTTGGCCTGGACCGCAAATTCCTCGTTATCGGAACAATTTCTACGAATACGAAGAAATTGCCCCATGGGGATTCCTTTTTTGAGACTTGCGAGGTGGAAACTCTCATAGTGTAGTAGGGAATTAACTGAGGTCTCCTTGCGGAACGTGCCGGTACACAACGAACCATCATCCATGATCGAAATCGTTAGATCCAAGAACGTGACCTCGGACGATTGTTCCTCTAACAAATCTGTCAGATCTTCCACAGCTTGTCCTTCTTGGTGAGTCATACCCGTCAAGACATTAATCGGGGTTTCAAATTGTTTTTTGAGCAAAAGCCGTATCTCATCCTCCGTCAATGTTACTCCTGAGAGATTGGTCACAGTCAGTTCTTGATTCACACCCCGATCATCAAACACTTGCCCCATATGAGGGACAACTTGATCATCAATAGGGGCACCCTCTAAGGGCTGGGACCCAATCGGGATCTCTTTGTTGTGGCGGGTCGCAATCTGCGGTGATCCCACCGTTCGATTGCGCTGGATAAATCTGCGCCTCTTTTTCCCCCCCCGGCGCGTCCTCTTGATCTGACCTCGCCTAAAAAATGATCCCGTGTGGTGTTTTCCTCAGATGATCTACTGGATGTAGAGGTTCTTCGGCTAGATGACCGACTGTTCCTAGTGTAAACTGGTCTACCATTACCCCTGTGATTCCACCTGTACACACGTCCTGTCTCAAAATCATGTTTATCTCTATTTAATTTGTCCATCTTACTATTAATGATGCCATCTTCAAATCTCTTAAGGTCATTGTCTAATATATTCTGTAATCTATCAATATCCCCTTGTGGTGCTTCCTTGGGGATGCTATCATAAAGGGCAGCCAGGGTAGCTTTTGTATTCCCCAATGTGATTCTATCCAGATTGATCAATTCCTCGATCAAGCTGTTAGCACATTTATTTAAATGTGCTTCCCATCTTGCTCTAACCTCCAAAGGCACCTCCCAGGCTGGAAAAATTTGAACCCTCAACCCCCTAGGGATAAGGGACTGTTCTCTATACAATTCTAGACTTTGTATGTTCCACCACAATTTGGTATATTTCAATTGTTCCTTTTTAATCTGATAGAACGTCTCTCTCAATGTTGGAGACCGACTACTCCCACCCTCTTTGTCCGTCTGTGTTTTCCATTGTTGTAATCTCTCATTCCACTGTGTTTCTCTATCCTCTAAATTGGTTGACATGGTGCTGTGCAGGTCCCTAACAGTGCTAGGAGGCAGCAAGGCCCCTCCTATGCACCAGTGGGTACACTTAGTAGTAAACTCTGCTGAGACCGCACCAGCAACAATATATACGACAATACCTGGCGTGCACAACTATTGGGGTGAGACCAAACTACTCAAACCAACCAAAAGAGTAGTAAATGTGAAAAATTCTGTGACCACTTTTGCCATTTTAGATAATTTTTTTAAGGCAAAAATTGTACAGAATTGATATTACAGGTCTGATATTAATGTATTCATATTACTAAATTATTTAAAATATTTTGTTTTTTTTGGTTTCCAAAAATATGGTGGTTTGGGGGTTAAAAAACTACTAACACATCGCCGCCAGCGCTCTGGGGTTTAAACATGCATTTTACAGCGCTTGAATTTTTTGAGCGTGATTTTTTGATGAATATGGTGGAAGCCGGTCGCTCTCACCAGTCACTGTCATGCGCACCCATACATTGCGGAACCTGTCAAATAGCGACTCGGAACCTTGTATTCAACATTACGCCACACCGACTCAGTCGCTATCAACAACCGAACAATGGCCAAGCACAGCGACTACTAGCGGGCGCTGTGAAAATACTGCTACAGTCGCTCAACTCTCGCTACCTGCCGCTATTAATAAATCAGCCTCATAGTGTAGTTCTCCCATAGACTTCAATTAGCCATTCCAGTCCCATTATTTTTGGTGACTTCTGGTTAGCGCTTTTAAATTTTTTTTTTTGCTTAATCAAGTAACACGTGATCCCTGGCCTGTTCAGAATGTTAAACTTGTGTTTTCATGCCTGTCAATCATGTGATATGCCATTTGTATGTTCCCAATGTTGTGTGTTTTTGCTTGGTCGTTGATGGCGCCATATAACGGAAGTTGATGGTGCCATCCTTTTTAAAACCTTTGTTGCCATTGCACCTGGCGCTGTATGGCAGAGAGTCACGGTTTTAGAGTGCCGGCGCTGGCGCTGTGGTTTTACATGGTAAATACGGCATGGAGCGGTGGAGCACCACTGGCGCTATCTGTTCCTATTTCCATAGTAAAATGATGAAGGGTACAGCACTACATATCCTTCAGCACCTTCAGCACCGAAACAGCGCCATCTGCCTGTGGACGAAGTTGCGGCTAAGGTGCTAACAGGTGATTAAGTGGCACTACTAGCAGTGATGTGGCCGTGGCTCGCACATGCGCCATTGGACCGGTAAGTGTATGGAGTAACCTGGAGGGTTTCACACAGCGGGGCATCCCGATTTTAGATGCCCCGGGGGGGAGGGAATTGATCGTGCTGGGTTTTGGTCCACTTTAAATTCCCTGGTCATAGTGAAGATATTAGATATGAATAGCCTTCATTTAGCGAATGCCTTCTCAGGGGATATTCTAAGGAACGTTTATCAGGGCTGATATCTAGCTGTAAGCTGTGGATTGGTGCACTGGATGGTCCCTTATGAGCAGTAGCATAATAAATGTGATGAGGCCCTGGTGCGAACATTAAACGGGGCCCTGCCAAGGCTCACATATGTTAAATAAGGTGGAGGAGCAACAATGATGGGGCCCCTCTGACCTTCTGGGCGCCAGTGAGGTCACACACCTCAAGTTAGGCCCCTGTGATGCGGAGGACTGCTCTATAGCTCTGCCACCGTTTTTTCAGACAATATTAGATTCCACAGAAGCACTCTTACCCAAGCATATTATGGTGGCTGCCGTGGCTGGCGGTGGCGCCGCAAAAACGTATAAAAGACGATCAGCCAGCACTCCGTTATATCAATTGTATTCCAATTCAAACAGGTCAATATACAGCAAAGACCAACACGTTTCGGGGCGACTGGCGCCCCTTCATCAGGGATAACAGTCGCCCCGAAACGTTGGACTATTGGTCTTTGCTATATATTGACCTGTTTGAATTGGAATACAATTGATACAACGGAGTGCTGGCTCGTATTTTTTTTAGACACTTCCCTGTCATCATCGCGCTCCCGCCTTCAAGACTTCTCCCGCGCCTCCCCACTTCTCTGGAATTCGCTTCCCCGCTCGATCCGCCACTCTCCATCACTCCAAGCGTTTAAAAGTGCCCTCAAAACTCACTTCTTCAGACAAGCATATGACCTGGCGTAAGCAACTCCTATAACCTTCGATGGCACATGCAGCCCTACTCAAGCTCTACCACCTGTGACCCCGCCCCCTTTGTCTCCACCCCCATCCTTTAGACTGTAAGCTGGCAAGGGCAGGGCTCTCCTCCTCCCTATTGTCTCCTGTGCTCACAACACTTGGTTTTAACCTGTGGCATCTAATTTTGTATTGTTCTCTGTGCTATATGTTTTACCTTGTCTGTAATCATAGCATGTAAAGCGCTACGGAAGTTGATGGCGCTATATAACGGAAATTGATGGCGCTATATAACGGAAGTTGATGGCGCTATATAACGGAAGTTGATGGCGCTAAATAACGGAAGTTGATGGCGCTAAATAACGGAAGTTGACGGCGCTATATAACGGAAGTTGACGGCGCCATATAACGGAAGTTGACGGCGCCATATAACGGAAGTTGACGGCGCCATATAACGGGAGTTGACGGCGCTATATATAATGGAAGTTGATGGCGGTATATAACGGAAGTTGATGGCGCTGTATAACGGAAGCTGATGGCGCTGTATAACGAAGTTGATGGCGCCATATAATGGAAGTTGATGGCGCCATATAACGGAAGTTGATGGCGCCATATAACGGAAGTTGACGGCGCTATATAACGGAAGTTGATGGCGCTATATAACGGAAGTTGATGGCGCTATATCACGGAAGTTGATGGCGCTATATCACGGAAGTTGATGGCGCTATATCACGGAAGTTGATGGCGCTATATAACGGAAGTTGATGGCGCTATATAACGGAAGTTGATGGCGCTGTATAACGGAAGTTGATGGCGCTGTATAACGGAAGTTGATGGCGCTGTATAACGGAAGTTGATGGCGCTATATAACGGAAGTTGATGGCGCTATATAACGGAAGTTGATGGCGCCATATAACAGAAGTTGATGGTGCTATATAACGGAAGTTGATGGCGCTATATAACGGAAGTTGATGGCGCTATATAACGGAAGTTGATGGCGCTATATAACGGAAGTTGACGGCGCTATATAACGGAAGTTGACGGCGCTATATAACGGAAGTTGACGGCGCCATATAACGGAAGTTGACGGCGCCATATAACGGAAGTTGATGGCGCTGTATAACGGAAGTTGATGGCGCTATATAACGGCGCCATATAACGGAAGTTGACGGCGCTATATATAATGGGAGTTGACGGCACCATATAACGGAAGTTGATGGCGCTATATAACGGAAGTTGATGGCGCTATATAACGGAAGTTGACGGCGCTATATAACGGAAGTTGACGGCGCCATATAACGGAAGTTGACGGCGCCATATAACGGAAGTTGACGGCGCCATATAACGGAAGTTGATGGCGCTGTATAACGGAAGTTGATGGCGCTATATAACGGCGCCATATAACGGAAGTTGACGGCGCCATATAACGGAAGTTGACGGCGCCATATAACGGAAGTTGACGGCGCCATATAACGGAAGTTGACGGCGCCATATAACGGAAGTTGACGGGGCCATATAACGGAAGTTGACGGCGCCATATAACGGAAGTTGACGGCGCCATATAACGGAAGTTGACGGCGCCATATAACGGAAGTTGATGGCGCTGTATAACGGAAGTTGATGGCGCTATATAACGGCGCCATATAACGGAAGTTGACGGCGCCATATAACGGAAGTTGACGGCGCCATATAACGGAAGTTGACGGCGCCATATAACGGAAGTTGACGGCGCCATATAACGGAAGTTGACGGCGCCATATAACGGAAGTTGACGGCGCCATATAACGGAAGTTGACGGCGCCATATAACGGAAGTTGACGGCGCCATGTAACGGAAGTTGATGGCGCTATATAACAATATATAAATAAACAATAAAAATAATAATAATTATTATTCAGCCAGTTTGGGGCTTTACCTCATTCCCCAGAATGCAGGTGTCCACTGTCCGTATAGATGTGGTGTGAGGGTTAATCTTGGCAGCTGCCAGCCTCCCCTATTCCCTGCCAATTGAATGGTGCCATCTGGTGGCTACTTGTGGTACTGCTGCATGGCTATCAGAGTCATTAGTACTATGGCCATCCTCCTCCATGTTACTGGACATAGGAGAGAATACAGACAGGGTAAAACAAATCATATGAACCAAGAAAAGCCCACTAGTGGCACTCTATAACAAAAGAAGCCTGTGCAAAGCCCGGTGGGGGAATTTACAAATAATGAAAGCCAAGGAAGCCGCCCTTGGGACCCGGGGGCCCCAAAGAGCCGCAGATACCCCACACACACACGGCTGCACAAAGGGTATTAAAATGTATTAAAGCGAACCTTCAGCATCATTTAATAAAGCCCAAACCCTTATAAAACTACTCAGGCTTGCAAGGTTAGTGTTTACTGTATATTCTATATACTATATATATGCATACTTGAATGTGACCTTTTATCTATGACTAAGGGCTGACAGAATACCCGAAACGCGTCAGAAGGTCTTGTATGTTTTGTGTCACTCTGGGTCTACCTTTGCATTTTAGCACTGCTTTTTGATAATTTTTTGGAGATGATTTAAATATTTTTCATTAAAGACTTACATTTTTAAGGAGTGCGGACCCACTCTCTTTATCCTTATAAAACTATTCCCCAGCATCTAAAATTAATATATTTTACGTTTTTATTCGCTTACCTATTTTTCTTTCCCCCACTGGGCTGCAACTCTGTTTAGGACTCTAGAATATGGGCGCTGCCATCTTGCCTCACATACCGAGGAGAGGGGTGAAAAGCCCAGGGGGGTGGCTTATAGCTGTGCTTTGCACAGGAAAAGGACAGCAATCCCAGAATGCAGAGCAGCATAGTCAGAAGACACTTCCTGACTGCAGGCAGCCTGATACGCCATGGGCCGCCATCTTGAATGTTTAAAATCTCAAAAAATGAAGTAGGTGCAGGTAAAATTAAAAAAATACGTTTTTAATGTGGCCAATCTCTATGTACAGGGTGAGGGGGGGGGCATATAAGATACACTCTAATTCAGGGTGAAAGTCCACTTTAAAGCGGTCCTTCACCCTGAATAAGAGTCTATCTTATATGTTTCCCACACCCTGTACATACAGATTGCCCACATTAATCTGGACCCGCACTCTGAATAAGAGCCTATCTTATATGTTTCCCACACCCTGTACATACAGATTGCTCACATTAATCCGGACCCGCACTCTGAATAACAGCCTATCTTATATGTTCCCCACACCCTGTACATACAGATTGCTCACATTAATCCGGACCCTCACCCTGCATAAGAGTCTATCTTATATGTTTCCCACACCCTGTACATACAGATTGCTCACATTAATCCAGACCCGCACTCTGAATAAGAGTCTATCTTATATGTTTCCCACGCCCTGTACATACAGATTGCCCACATTAATCCGGACCCTCACCCAGAATAAGAGTCTATCTTATATGTTTCCCACACCCTGTACATACAGATTGCCCACATTAATCCGGACCCTCACCCTGAATAAGAGTCTATCTTATATGTTTCCCACACCCTGTACATACAGATTGCTTACATTAATCCGGACCCTCACCCAGAATAAGAGTCTATCTTATATGTTTCCCACACCCTGTACATACAGATTGCCCACATTAATCCGGACCCTCACCCAGAATAAGAGTCTATCTTATATGTTTCCCACACCCTGTACATACAGATTGCCCACATTAATCCGGACCCTCACCCTGAATAAGAGTCTATCTTATATGTTTCCCACACCCTGTACATACAGATTGCCCACATTAATCCGGACCCTCACCCAGAATAAGAGTCTATCTTATATGTTTCCCACACCCTGTACATACAGATTGCCCACATTAATCCGGACCCTCACCCTGAATAAGAGTCTATCTTATATGTTTCCCACACCCTGTACATACAGATTGCTCACATTAATCCGGACCCTCACTCTGAATCAGAGCCTATCTTATATGTTTCCCACACCCTGTACATACAGATTGCCCACATTCAAAATCTTCCTACCTGCATCTACTGCATGTTATGAGCCTTTAAACATCCAAGATGGCGGCTCATGGGGAAGGTCCAGGTTAAGTAACAACGGGTTAAACAAAAATCACACACAAACACGGAATAAAAACAAGGGATTCCCTCCCACACAATAGAACTATATATATATATGCTGCATGGCCATAGATTAGCATTAGTATTGCCACACATCCATAATCCTGCACACCAATAAATATTGCAATTAATAATCTCAAAAATTCCTGCCAAACATTAAAGTGAATAAGTGCAATTATAAAAAGGAAAAAGAGAAAATATCTATCAATATATTTGCACATTATCTAATGTAATCTATGGCCATATTTGAATTTGAATATATTCGATACATAAATAATGAGCTCCCTGGTGTTAAAGTGGAACAACATACAGGATATCGCCTATCTGGATTTTAGCAAAGCCTTTGACACTGTACCACATAAGGAGCTCATAGATAAGTTATTGAAGGTAGGACTCAATCCCTGGATAGTTCAGTGGATTTCCAGTTGGCTGAGGGATCGGTATCAGAGTGTTGTTGTAAATGGCGTGCAATCTGAACAAAGGCGAGTTACAAGTGGTGTGCCGCAAGGCTCTGTCCTGGGCCCCATTCTTTTTAATATATTTGTAAGTGACATAGGAGAAGGCTTGGTAGGAAAAGTTTGTCTGTTTGCTGATGATACAAAGGTTAGTAATAGGGTGGATATTCCTGGAGGTGTCTGCAACATGGAAAATGATTTAGCTTTACTGGATAGATGGTCAAAACTGTGGAAACTAGAGTTTAATGTCTCTAAATGTAAAATCATGCACTTGGGTAGAAGGAATCCCTGCTCTGAGCACCGTATGGGCAGCACTGTGTTATCCAGGACCTCGGAGGAGAGAGATTTAGGGATACTGATTACTGATAGCTGCAAGATGAGTGGACAGTGTAGCCAGGCAGTGGGAAAAGCAAGCAGGATGCTCGGCTGCATAGCTCGAGGCATCACCAGTAGGAAGAGGGAGGTTGTGATGCCGCTGTATAGAGCCCTGGTGAGGCCACAGCTAGAATACTGTGTGCAGTTCTGGAGACCTTACCTGCAAAAAGACATTATTCAAATAGAACATGTCCAAAGGCGGGCAACAAAAATGGTGGAAGGACTTAAAACTTATCAGGAGAGACTTAAAGAACTTAATTTGTACAGTCTGGAGGAAAGAAGGGAGAGGGGGGACAAGATTGAGACCTTTAAATATGTGAAAGGATTGAATAAGGTTCAGGAGGGAAGTGTTTTTAAGAAGAAACTTAACGATAGAACAAGGGGGCACAACCTGAAGCTAGTCGGGGGGAAGATCAGGAGCAATGTTAGAAAATATTATGTTACAGAAAGAGTAGTAGATGCTTGGAACAAACTTCCAGCAGAGGTAGTTGAAACATCAACAGTCACTGAATTTAAACATGCCTGGGATAAGCACACATCTATCCTAAGATAAAGAGAACATACAGTATACACATAAGGGCAGACTAGATGGACCGTATGGTCTCCTTCTGCTGTCAACCTTCTATGTTTCTATGATGTGTTGTTCCTCCATGCGGCGGCATCCTGAATTGGGACGCCCCGCTGTGTGTATCCTCCCAGGTCACCCCATACACTCACCTTCCTTTTTGCTCCCATGGTGCAGATCCGGGCGAGAGCAAGTGCGCTGAGCGCTCAGCCAATCAGCACGCTCGCTGTCACTTGTCTCCCTGCTGACAGCTAAGCTGCCTGAGCACCCAAGTGGCGCCGAAGGGAGCCGAGTGCGCCGCCAGCCCACGCCACTCATCCAGGAAGGCCAGGTGCGAGTGTGCGCACGCCTAGAGGCGAGCAGTGATGCAGCCATAGAGCAGAGACACCGCAAGGACTCAGGAGAAGGTGAGTGGATCTGGGCATCTAGGGGGGTGAGGTATCTCAATTTCTGGAAGCCCCAAGGGATGGAACTCAGACGGCATTCCTCTGAAAGTGGACCAAAACCCAGGATTTTGACTATTCTAGGCTTTGGGCCTTTCCCCCGGGGCACACCCAATCGCAGATCACCAAGCGCAACTCACCTCACCCTGGTCGCACCCTACGCACATGCGTAGCCGCTCATCCAATCAGTGCGCTAAGCCTTCATCTAAGATCAGCAGCTCAGAGTGCGCTGGCGGCAGGGAGCGTACCGGCCGTTCACAAATGCCTGGCGTGGGAGTGCGTCTTGCTAGAGTAATAGTGGGGATGCAGCCGTGGCTCGCGCATGCGCTGTTGAACCAGAAAGCAAGGTAAGTGTATGGGGTGACCTGGGGGGTTTCACACAGCGGGGCATCCTGATTTTGGATGCCCCAGGGGGGAGGAAAGCTGGGTTTTGGTGCACTTTATAGAGAAGCAACTACTGACCTTAGAGTCTGCTCTCCCTCTTTCTGTGTTATCCCTGGTCTGTGAAATCCCTGGGATTGCCATAAAACGTACTTTACAGGATGATCCCTCAGTGCGTTCACAGGCTGCAGTGACATCCCTCTGGCTCCTTTGCTCTCCTGTGTCAGGCCTATCTGTCAGTCTCCTCGCCTTTCCTGCCCTTTCAGGCATCGTGAGCGCGCCATACCACGGACTGCATGCAGCAGCAGACATGCTCGGCTGCATGGTTTTAACAGAGCAGGCTCTTCTTCTGTCGCATGCTCCACAGTGACACCTGCTGTTCAGCCCATTGGAAGTGCACAAGGCCTAGAGTGTAAGCTCTTGGACTTTATTTCACTTCCTGGTGTCCTGAGTTTGAATGGACAGGAAGTGAGTTCACCAGACTCTGGCACATCCCTCCCTGTGCTGATTGATAGCCCTATTTAAGAGGACAGCTGGCTTACAGCCAATGCTGTGTTATCAGCTTACTTCCTGGACCTTGTTTCCCTGATTCCTGAATACCTGATTGATTGAATACCTGATTGATTGAATACCTGATTGATTGAATACCTGATTGATTGAATACCTGATTGATTGAATACCTGATTGATTGAATACCTGATTGATTGAATACCTGATTGAATACCTGGATTTATACACGGAATTATACACGGACGGATAACCTGATTTTTGACGCAGATTGATTATGGCCTGTTTTCTGCCTGCCTCTGACCCCGGATTCACCCTTGGACTCTGCTCTTTGGAGTTTTTACTGCTTCACTTCGCCCCATACCTGGAGCTCAGCTCAGCTCTCCCCATGATTGTAGCCAGGAGGCTTGACACTATCTGAATAGGTGGGAGCGGGTACACACATCTATTCATTCAGCATTCTAGAACATTAATGGTGTCAGATGGGAAGAAGGGACAGATACGACATGGTGGAAACAAGAGGCGGCTCGTAATTGAATGTGAGATGTGATGAGAGAACAGTCCAGTATAACTAGAGATGCATTTCCCATTAGGCAACCCTAGGCATGTGCCTAGGGCGCCCACCTCCAGAGAGTGCTGGATTTGCTGCTATAGTAATGTTTGTAGCCCTACGGCCAAATATCTTTACAGACATTCTGTTTTGGCCATGTTCAGTGTGAGGGAGTGAGATGACATGAATGCAGAGTGAATGCATATTCAACTATATGAATCATGAGATAGAAGGGATGAGAGCTGGGCCTGAGAGGTCAATTTAATTATTGTCTGCGTAAAAATGGTGTTGGAAGCAAAACGAGTGACACCCCTGCCACTACTGTGAGCTCAACTTCCTGTTTTAAGCTATGGTTGTCACCACAATACAAGAACTACCTACTACTTAATAAGTTGCTGTGAGTATCCTGACCCTGTCTGCTCACTAATCAATGGGGGAGTCAAAGAAAATTCCAGACGGCTACACTACTCTACACTAGGTGTCCATAAACACAACATGAATGAAGCGTATGTTGGGACTTCTAATCCACCAAACACTCTATGATACATAAAATAAATTATTTTCATATATGGGCGAAGATGGCAAATAAATATTAACATTTTTTTCTTATGTATTTTCCCAAATTGCAACAACTGCTATTTAGCACTAGGTGGCGCTCAATCCTAATTTTACATTCTATGGCACATGTGTCAAACTCAAGGCCCCGGGGCTGGATGCGGCCCTCCAAGCCTTCTTATGTGGCCCCCCCTGGGGCTGGAGGCACCCCTTCTAACTGGCCTCATTACTCCAAGGCTTCTGACACAGCGGCAGTATATCCTTGTGTCTGTGTGAGGCGCTGCTGAGTGATGCACTGGTATGTTACCCTGCACTGCGGAGCACAATACTGCCTCTGATCCCAGGTGCAGTGCTTATAAAAGCAGCTGGTTCATGCCATTTTAATTTTTTGGGGAGGGGGAGAAGAGAGTAGTGTCTGCAACTGTGTTACCCAACTAGCTGCCACAGCAGAGGCTGTTACATCTCCTGCAGGGGGTTTTGCTAGCTATTGCCAGTTAGGGTGGGAACAAATATTGAAGTGCTGTCCTGGGCAAACTAATTCAGCGTCTCCATCTGTCCTGGGTCAAATAACTTTTTTAGCTCTTCTCCTCCTGTATCCTCCCTTATACCCTATTAGAGTGTAAGCTCTTCTCCTTCTGTAACCTCCCTTATACCCTAATAGATTGTAAGCTCTTCTCCTTCTGTATCCTCCCTTATACCCTATTAGAGTGTAAGCTCTTCTCCTTCTGTAACCTCCCTTATACCCTAATAGATTGTAAGCTCTTCTCCTTCTGTATCCTCTCTTATACCCTAATAGATTGTAAGCTCTTCTCCTCCTGTATTCTCCCTTATACCCTAATAGATTGTAAGCTCTTCTCCTTCTGTATCCTCCCTTATACCCTAATAGATTGTAACTTTTTTATTGAGTAAAATCAAGCAATCATATACAATATATACAATATATACAAAGTTACAATAATAAATAAATAAAAAATAAAATAAATAATAACTAAACAAAAAGAAACAGGCCTAACAATTCGGCATATAATATCCATTATTGTATATACAATCCTATCTACAACCTAACACTACACTCTACACAACTCAGCAGGAAGACTAAGAGACCCCGTCACCTGTGCATGCAGCCGTTCTTCAAAAATCTGTCATTGTTATAAAAATCTATGGGTGATAAGAGATAGGAAAGCTCACCCAGAGGGAAGTCATGGGGATCAAGGAGGCCTGATGTTCCTCCACGCCTTCATCCAGGCCCCCCGTTCCCACCTGTCCCTCTCAAGCACCCGGATCTTGCCCACCTCATGCAGGATGTCATGCACCACCACCGGGACAGGGAGGACTTTCTTCCTAATGCAGAGCTGGCACCGTGCATTCCATGTGAAATAGCGGATCACTAGACTAACTAGATATAAAGTGTCCAAACAAAAATCCCCTCTGTTCTTGAATGCTCCATACACCCACTCAGCATAGGAAAGCTGGGAGAAGAAGGGGACACCGAGGGCCAACCCCACCTGTTTACACACCTCTACATTAAAGGGACACCGGAGCAGGAAGTGGTCCATAGTCTCCACCTCATCCTGACACTCCTCACGGAGACAAATTATCTCTGGCAGGCTGCGACTCTTCCGGATCCCCCTAAGGTAGAGTTTTCCTTGGAAGGAGAGCCAGGCTATATCCCGGTATTTCAAAGGAATTCTTGAGGAGTTAATAAGCCTCAAACCCTCCCTCATGATGGAGCCTGGGCAATCCCTGAGGGACAATGGCTCATGAAAAGCCAGACCCAGGACCCGACTCACAAGAAGCTTCCTCGGAGTAGATCTCATGTCCTCTGCTGTCAATTGCCATTGCCGAAGTATTTTCAAGCACGGGGCAACATAGGCCGGGAGCTGAGCCTGAGGAACTCGAGGGCTTTTCATCCGGCCACCATTCTCCCAGTCTCGCAGGAAGGGCTTAAACCAGGACTGGAAAATACCCACCCAGCCAGGCGGGCTCTCTGCCAACATGCTTCCAAAATTATGTTTCAGAAACAAGAGAGAGAAAAACACGACTGGGTTGACCATCCCTAGGCCACCCTCCCGCCTAGATAGGTAGGTGACACTTCTTTTCACCAGGTTCATGCGGTTTCCCCATAACATCTGGAAAAACACGCTGTAGACCCTGGTGTAGAGAGACACTGGCAAAACACAGACGAAGCTGACGTATAAAAAGATGGGGATCAGGTAGGTCTTGATAAGGTCAACCCTTTCCCTGAGAGACATTTTCCAGCTCTTCCAGACTGCAACCTTGGCATTGGCAATTTCCAGCCTGCGCTCCCAGTTTTTTTGGCCATAATCGCCAGGACCGAAATTTATGCCAAGGATCTTAATTTCCTGCTGGGGCACTGGGAAGGCGTCCGGAAGTTCGAAGCCCTCACCCTCACCCATCCAGAAAACTTCACTCTTCTCGTGATTGACCTTGGAGCCCGACGCTTCTGTATACTGTGCTATAAGAGAGGCCACCTCCTCCGCCTCATTTGTCCCAGAGACAATCACAGATACATCATCAGCATAGGCAATGACCTTCAAAGGAGGCTCACCAGGCATACCCAGAGGAACCCCACATAACATGCTGCTCTCGACCCTCCTTATAAAGGGATCAATCGCAAACACATACAGTAGGGGACTCAGAGGGCATCCCTGTCGCACACCAGAGCCAACTTCGAAAGGCCTTCCAACCCAACCATTAACAAGAGGGAAGCTCTCAGCCCCTTCATAAAGGGTTTGTAGCCAATTAATGAACCGCCCCGGCAGGCCGTACTTACCAAGAAGCAGCCATAGGTACTCATGATTGACCCTATCAAAAGCCTTTGCCTGATCCAACGCCAACAAGTACTTTCCCCAGCCTGCAGCCCTGCACCGCTCCAAGGCTTCCCGGACAGCTAAAACCGCTGAGAAGGTGCTTCTACCTTGGATGGAGCAATGCTGGTGACAAGAAAGCAGTTGCTCCGCCACTGACGACAAGCGCCAGAACAAAATCTTTGCCAGTATCTTTCTATCGACATTGAGAAGGCTGATGGGGCGCCAGTTCTCAATCATCGAAGAGTCCTTACCTTTTGACAGAAGGATCACGGCCGAGCGCCTCATGGAGGGAGGGAGGGAACCCTCTGCCAGACAGCAATTAAAAACCTCCACCAAATGTGGTGCCAGGATGGTCTTAAAACATTTATAAAATTCAGCTGTCAGACCATCTGACCCGGGCGACTTTTTGATGGCAAGGTGATCAATTGCACTTACCACCTCATCAGCCGTGATCGGTTCTGTCAAGCCAGTGATAGAAATGTCACCATTTTCCAATCCTGGAGTAGAGTCCAGGAAACTTTCCATCCTTGCCCGGTCAAGAACCTTTCTGCCCAGGAGGTCAGCATAAAAGGACCTAATGATCTCCAGGATCCCAGATTTAGATCTTACCAGGGAACCTGTGCTATCCTTCAGACCAAGGACAGTCTTGAGAGCTGCAGCCTGTCTGCAATTCTGATAGGGATCGGGAGAGTGGTATTTCCCATAATCCCTTTCCAGAACCAGAGAAGCATGCCGGTCATACTGACACTTCCTGAGGAGAAGCTTGACTTCAGAGATTGCCCCTTGATCTCCACCATTCGAGACAAGGATGTCAAGCTTCCTCCGCAAGCGCTGGTAGGCAATGTATTTATCAAGCTGTTTCCTTTTTCCTAGGCCCCTGAAAAGCCCAGCAATTCTCATTTTGGTCAGCTCCCACCACTCAGACCTGCTGCTGCAAAAATCCTTAATGGAAACCTGTGCCTGAAAGAATTCCTCAAAGGATTGTCTTACCCACTCCTCCTCAAGGAGAGCCGAATTCATCCTCCAGATGCCCCTTCCTCTAGGGGGTGTGTCAGAAGCATTCAAGACCATCGATAGTAAAAGGTGATCGGAGAACTCGACCGCCTGCAGCCGGGGAGGCTGAGAAGCCGAGCCCTCCTTCAAAAAAAACCTGTCTATCCTACTCTGACTGCTACCTCGCTGAAAAGTGAAGCCCGTGAGGTCCGGGGAGTGCTTAATGTGCACATCTTCCAGACCTGCCTCTCTAACCATACTATTCAAAAAGAGACTATCGCAGCCCAGCTTGCCTTTGAAGCCTCTCCTGTCCATGGGCCTAGTCACGGTGTTAAAATCACCCCCAAAGACTACTGGCCGGGCTGTAAAAAGGAACGGCTTGATCTTTGTAAAGAGGCATTTCCTGTCCCACTTAGTTTGAGGTCCATAGATATTTATTAGGCGCAGGTCCTGCCCCTTCACAATGACGTCCAATACCATGCACCTCCCGATCTCCACCTCAATGACTCGCCGGCAAGTTACCATGTCAGTTTTAAAAAGCACCGCCACTCCGCTGTAAGGCTCGGCCGCAAGAGACCAAAAAGAGGGTCCGTGCCTCCACTCCCGCTTCACAGCGTGAATGTCAGCCAGACTGGCCAATCTGGTCTCCTGCAAAAATAAAATGTCAGCATCAAACTGGCTGAGAAAAAATAAGGCCATAAAACGAGCGCTTACAGATTTAATGCTGGCAACATTAATGGTTGCCACCTTTATCGGAGGGGGAACTGCCATCAGAGTCATTCGGGAGAACGTCTCTTAGCCTTCCCTCCGGCCTCACTATCTGACCCTAAACGCTTACTGGAGGAGACTGGTGCTTCCTCCTCCATATCTGAAGCCTCGGAATCAAAAGAAGATATTTCAATAGATGAGTCCTCAGAAAGTGCCTCAAACCTGTTGGAGAGCTGCACCCCACTGCTCTCCCCCGGCTCCGGCACTGCATTACCCTTTTTCCTTTTTTTCTTTGTAGCTAGCCTGTAAGCCAGGTAATCCTGATCCCCAGGGGAGAGTCCAGACCATGCTGTCTTGGGATCTGAACTCCCACCCTGCTCAGAAGGGGGTGCAGGATCAGGATCACCTAGCCCCAGCCTGCGAGATCTTACAGCAGGGGGCACAATTACTGAAACCCCCTTGGTACTTGCAGTGCCAGCCCCCCGGGCCGCCTCAGCTATTATATTGCTTGGTCTTACATTAGTGGTTGCTGACTTGGGGGCAGACTGGGGATTCATCTTAGGGCCACCTGCAGATGGCACAGGCACAGGGGCCTCAGGAACCCCCAGCTGAGTGGGGGGAGGGACTGTAGACGGGACAGCATGGGAATGTTCCTCCCTATCCAGCCGCAGCATTTCCTGCACCACTTCCCTGTCCAGGTTGTGCCAGGCCTCAGGACACTGACTATAAGGGTGGCCGAGCTGGTTACATAGATTACAGCGGATGGTATTGCAGTCCTTAGCCAAGTGTCCCAAGCCCTGGCACAAAGAGCACCTAAGAAGCGAGCAGGAGGAGCTGAAATGACCCTTGGCCCCACATTTATGGCAAACCTTGGGCTGACCAGGATAAAAGATGGTCAGCCGGTCACGGCCAATATAGGCAGATGATGGCAAGTGGGTGACCTGGTTGCCATTCCTGCGGAGCCTCAGGGTCACTGACCAGCCCCCAGTCCAGATATCCCGATCGTCTAGGATCTTCTTCAGGGGAGTGAGAACATCACCATAACGCTTCAGCCAGACAGTCAAATCAGAAGGGGGAATGGACTCATTTCTTACTAGGATGGTGATGTTTTTAATGAGCTGCTGCCTGGAGACCTGGATGGGAGTTAACCCCTTCCAGGCAGGACGTTGCTTTTGCAGCTCGTACCGCTCCCAAAACAAGTCCATCCCCTCTGGTCTAACGAAGCTCAAGTCATGTTCTGCGCTCCCCACTGGACTGATCAGGGCAAAAATGTCTGCGGCTGTAAATCCCATACCCAGGATGAGATCCACCACCGCCCGCCGGGTGATAACTGGCCCCTCCCCCTCCCACCTAAGCTGGACCAGGTTGCGCCTATTGAAGCCACTGGCAGGGGCGTTGACCTCACTGGGCACAGACATCCTCTCACCAGCAGCTTCTCCTCCGCGCCTGGCAACCTGGGCATAGGACACAGGGGGCTGCACTGCAGCACCAACAGCATTATTGGCCCCACTCCCTGTGCCACCTCGCTGGATGAAATACAGGGCAGGGCGGACAGCAGGGGCCCCAGCATTAGGTGGCACAGTCTTCTTATAGTCCACCTGAGGTGCAGGTGAGGGGACAGTCACAACATCAGCAGCAGTCACAGCATCAGTCACAGCAGAAAGTCCAGCAATAGATTTAACCCCTGTGGACTCAACCCCAGACACAGCAGCAACAGGAGCAACAACATCAATAACAGCACCTAAACCAGCTGAAGCAGAATCAATAGAAGCCCTGCCAGCAAGACCCAAACCTGCGGGTGAGTCACCCATGGCCCCAGGCCCACCAAGTTCGGCGCACCCAGGAACCCGGATGGGTGCCAGGATGGTACTTACGTCTGGCGCCACCTCACCCTTTTCAGGGCAAGGAGCGCCACAGTCTTCTATACCCCCTGACACAGCGCCTATGGCGCGCTCCGCAGGTTGGCTGGACAGATGGATGTCGTCCTTAGCTGGCATGGGCTCCTCAGGCTGGCGGCTGTCCTCTGCAAGATCTGCTCCAGTAGGGGCTTCCTGGATGCCCAGCGATGTCACGCACTCCTGATGTGTTGCCTCAGCAAGAAAGTCTTCCAATGCTGGTTCCAGGGCTCCCGGCTCTGCTACTGCTGCAACTTTGGGTGGAGGTACAGCTGGAGAATCCTCCACCATCTGGGTCTCGTCCACATGGTCGGCCTCTTCCTCCTTCACAGTGGGGCCTGAGCGCTGCATGGACTTAAATCGCTCCTCATTTTTATATTTTTCTTTAAAGGCCCCACTGCTTGCTTTAAGGGACGCAACCAACTTTTCCTGCTGCCGACATGCTGATTCAAGCTCAGCTAAGTCTGCTTTGCTTGACCGCTTATCCAATCCCCGCGCCTTGCTGGTGTCCATTTTCTTTTTCTTTAATGCGATTTTCATCTTGCAAAGCTTCTCCTCCTCCTTCGCCACATTGCACAAATTACTGCACACACGGCTGCGAAAGGCTGACAAACTCTCACCGGGCTGGGGCACCGTGCTGTTACTAGCGCCGCTGGTGGAAGCAGTCCCGGGATCCGGAGGTTTAATAGTCCTTCTGGGGTACCGGCGCGACTCACCCCCAGAATCCTCCATCTTGCCTGGGATAATCCTCCCAGCAAGGCCTCAGGCTTCTCAGCTCACAGCACACAGCACACAGCTCACAGCTCTCCAGCTGCAGGTAATCAGAGGAAGCACACACACCAGGAGGTGACCACACCCTCCTGATTACCCTAATAGATTGTAAGCTCTTCCCCTTCTGTATCCTCCCTTATACCCTAATAGATTGTAAGCTCTTCTCCTTCTGTAACCTCCCTTATACCCTAATAGATTGTAAGCTCTTCTCCTCCTGTATCCTCCCTTATACCCTAATAGATTGTAAGCTCTTCTCCTTCTGTATCCTCTCTTATACCCTAATAGAGTGTAAGCTCTTCTCCTTCTGTAACCTCCCTTATACCCTAATAGATTGTAAGCTCTTCTCCTTCTGTATCCTCTCTTATACCCTAATAGATTGTAAGCTCTTCTCCTTCTGTAACCTCCCTTATACCCTAATAGATTGTAAGCTCTTCTCCTTCTGTATCCTCTCTTATACCCTAATAGATTGTAAGCTCTTCTCCTTCTGTATCCTCTCTTATACCCTAATAGATTGTAAGCTCTTCTCCTTCTGTATCCTCCCTTATACCCCATAATAGATTGTAAGCTCTTCCTCCTTCTGTATCCTCCTTTATACCCTAATAGATTGTAAGCTCTTCTCCTTCTGTATTCTCCCTTATACCCTAATAGATTGTAAGCTCTTCTCCTCCTGTATCCTCTCTTATACCCTAATAGATTGCAAGCTCTTCCTCCTTCTGTATCCTCCCTTATACCCCATAATAGATTGTAAGCTCTTCCTCCTTCTGTATCCTCCTTTATACCCTAATAGATTGTAAGCTCTTCTCCTTCTGTATTCTCCCTTATACCCTAATAGATTGTAAGCTCGTCTCCTTCTGTATCTTCCCTTATACCCTAATAGATTGTAAGCTCTTCTCCTTCTGTATTCTCCCTTATACCCTAATAGATTGTAAGCTCGTCTCTTTCTGTATCCTCCCTTATACCCTAATAGATTGTAAGCTCTTCTCCTTCTGTATCCTCCCTTATACCCTAATAGATTGTAAGCTCTTCTCCTTCTGTATCCTCCCTTATACCCTAATAGATTGTAAGCTCTTCACCTTCTGTATCCTCCCTTATACCCTAATAGATTTTTAGCTCGTCTCCTTCTGTATCCTCCCTAATAGATTGATTTTACTCAAAGTTACAAAGTTACAATCAATCATATACAATATATACATATGTACATCGTTACAATAAATAAATTAAATAAAAAATAAAGTAACTAAACAAAAAGAAACAGGCCTGACCATTCGGCATATAATATATCATACTCATACTTACTATATACAATAGTATATACAACCTAACGCTACACTATACACAATTCAGCATGAAAACTAAGGGACCCCGTCACCTGTGCATGCAGCCGGTCATCAAAAATCTGTCATTGTTATCAAAAATCTACAGTGTGATAGAGATAGGAAAGCCCACCCAGAGGGAAGTCATGGGGATCAAGGAAGCCTGATGTTCCTCCACGCCTTCATCCAGGCCCCCCGTTCCCACCTGTCCCTCTCAAGCACCCGGATCTTCCCCACCTCATGCAGGATGTCATGCACCACCACCGGGACAGGGAGGACTTTCTTCCTAATGCAGAGCTGGCACCGTGCATTCCATGTGAAATAGCGGATCACTAGACTAACTAGATATAAAGTGTCCAAACAAAAATCCCCTCTGTTCTTGAATGCTCCATACACCCACTCAGCATAGGAAAGCTGGGAGAAGAGAGGGGCAAGCCCAACTGTTCACAAACCTCTACATTAAAAGGGACACCGGAGCAGGAAGTGGTCCATAGTCTCCACTTCACCCTTACACTGCTCACGGAGACAAATTATCTCTGCCAGGCTGAATCGCTTCCGGATCCCCCTAAAGTAGCATTTTCCTTGGAAGGAGAGCCAGGCTATATCCCGGTAATTCAAAGGAATTCTTGAGAAGTTAATAAGCCTCAAACTCTCCCTTATGCTGGAGACTGGGCAGTTCCTGAGGGACAATGGCTCATGAATGGCAAGACCCAGGACCCGACTCACCAGGAGGTTCCTCAGAGTAGATCTCATGTCCTCTGCTGTTAGCCATTGCCAAACTATTTTTAAGCACAGGGCAACATAGGTCAGGAGCTGAGCCTGAGGAATTCAAGGGCTTTTCACCCGGCCACCATTCTCCCAGTCTCACAAGAAAGGCCTGAACCAGGATTGACAAGTACCCACCCCAACCAGGCGGGCTCTCTGTCAGCATGCTTCCAAAATTATGTTTTACAAACAAGAGAGAGAAAACACGACTGGATTGACCATCCCTAGGCCACCCTTCTGCCTGGACAGGTAGGTGACATTTCTTTTCACCAGGTTCATGCGGTTTTCCCATAACATCTGAAAAAACACGCTGTAGACCCTGGTGTAGAGGAACACTGGAAAAACACAGACAAAGCCGACGTATAAAAAGATGGGGATCAAGTAGGTCTTGATAAGGTCAACCCTTTCCCTGAGAGACATTTTCCAGCTCTTCTGGACAGCAACCTTGGCATTGGCAATTTCCAGCCTGTGCTCCCAGTTTTTGTGGCCATACTTCCTGCTGGGGCACTGGGAAGTGAGGCCACCTCCTCTGCTTCATATGCCCCAGAGACAATCACAGATACATCATCCGCGTAGGCAATGACCTTCAAAGGAGGCTCACCAGGCACACCCAGAGGAACCCCACATAACATGCTTTCAACCATCCTAATGAAGGATCAATTGCAAACACATACAGTAGGGGACTCAGAGGGCATGCTTGTTGCACACCAAAGCCAACCAAGAAGCAGCCATAGGTACTCATGATTGACCCAAAAGCCTTGATCAGAAGGCTTTGCCTGGTTCAACGTCAACAAGTACTTTAGATTCAAAGCAAAGGATCAGCTCCGCCATTGCAAATCAAGATCCACAGGTGCCGGGAAGCATGGATACGGCACGGCAATGAGTGCTCAGCTCACATCCAACTTGCAGAAAGTAACATGAAGCCAGCCAGTGTCCATCTTTAAAAGGATTCCTGATCCATGTTTATTTAGAAAATTCTTAAAATTCCATCCATATTCTACAAAAGCAGCATAAAAGCATAAGAGAACAAGGCTGTTGCCTACGCGTTTCATTACTCATGGCCTCAACAATTACTTTCCCCAGCCCGCAGCCCTGCACCGCTTCAAGGCTTCGCGGACAGCTAAAACCGCTGAGAAGGTGCTTCTACCTAAGATTGAGCAGTGCTGATGGGGGGAAAGCAGTTGTTCCACCACTGATGACAAGCGCCAGAACAAAATCTTTGCCATTATCTTTCTATCGAGATTGAAAAGGCTGATGGGGCGCCAGTTCTCAATCATCAAAGTGTCCTTACCGCTTGACAGAAGGATCACGGCTGAGTGCCTCATGGAGGGAGGGAGGGAACACTCTAAAAAGACCTCCACCAAATGTGATGCCAGGATGGTTTTAAAGCACTTATAAAATTCTGCTGTCAGACCATCTGGCCCAGGTGACAGCAAGGTGATCAATTGCACTTACCACCTTATCGGCTGTTATCAGCTCTATCAAGCTGGTCAAAGAAAGGTCACCATTTCTCAATCCTGGAGAAGAAAAAAACTTTCCATCCTAACTTGGTTAAGAACCTTTCTCCCTGAGAGGTCAGCATATAAGGACCTAATAATCTCCAGGATCCCCAATTTAGATCTTACAAGGGAACCTGTGCTATGCCTCCGGCCAAGGACAGTCTTTAGTTCTGCAGCAAATCAGGTGAGTGGTATATCCCATAATCCCTCTCAGGAACCAGAGAAGCATGCCGGTCATACTGACACTTCCTGAACTTGACTTCAGAGATTGCCCCCTGATCTCCACCATTTCGAGACAAGGAGGTCCAGTTTCCTCCACAACTGCTGGTAGGCAATGTACTTATCAAGCTTTCTTTTCCTAGGCCTCTGAAAAGCCCAGCAATTCTAATTTTGGTCAACTCCCACCTCTCAGACCTGCTGCTGCACAAATCCTTGATGGAAACCTGTGCCTGAAAAGGATTCTTACCCTCTCCTCATCAAGTAGAGACAAATTCATCCTCAGATGCCCCTTCTCCTTGGGGAGGCATCAGAGGCATTCAGAACCATAGATAGTAAAAGGTAATTGGCAAACTCGACCACAGCAGTCCCTAACTTGTACCGGTTCCTAACCCATATCCCTAAACTTACTTAAACCGGACCTTCAGCGTGATTTAATGAAAAGCCCAAACTCTTAAAAAACGGATTTTTAGTCACTAACTTATTATTCTTTCCCCCACTGGGCTGCAACTCTGTTCAGGAATTTAGGATATGGGCGCCGCCATCTTGACTCAGAAGCATTACACTTACTGAGGAGAGGAGAGCGGGATAAGGTACAGGGGGGCGGGTTATAGCTGTGCTTTGCTCAGACAGAGCAGAGTTGGGGTCAGGTAAAGGTCAGCAGTCCCAGAATGCAGAGCAGCACAGCCAGGAGGCACTTCCTGTTTGCAGGCTGCCTAATAAGATGGCGGCTTCCATAAGCCGCCATCTTGGATGTTTAAAGGCTCATAACATGCAGTAGATGCAGGTAGGAAGATTTTTAATGTGGACAATCTGTATGTACAGGGTGTGGGAAACATATAAGATAGACTCTTATTCAGAGTGAAGGTCCGCTTTAACTTTACTTAAATATATACCTCTAGACATACAACTGACCCTAACCCCAAATGTGGGCATATAACCTCACCCCAAAACTTAACTCTAAAGCTACGCTTCTAAAGCTGACCCTGGGCCCCAACCTCATGGCCAAAGGTAACCCTAAGCCCTAAACTTAGCCTCAAAAACCTGGCCTTGACTTGTAACCACTCCAAAAGTCTTTTAGCCACAGCTGACCTTGACCTCCAAATCTAACCCTAAGCCCTAAACCTACCCCCTAAAACTGACCCTAGCCCCTATACCTAAACCTAACCCTAGGCCTACCCCCTAAGACTGAACTTGACCGTGCATCTCCCCTCTAAGCTCTGAACCTATCCCCTAAAGCTGACCTTAACCCCTATCCTTATCCCCTAAACCTAACCCTAAGCATACCCCTTAAGACTGACCTTGACCCCACATCTGATTCCTAAACCTAACCCTAAGCATACCCCTTAAGACTGTCCTTGACCCCACATCTCATCCCTAAGCATACCCCTTAAGACTGACCTTGACCCCACATCTCATCCCTAAACCTACCCCCTAAAGCTGGTGTACCCCAATATCTAAATCTGACTCTAATTTTTAAATATATCCCTAAGCTTATCCCCAAAAGGTATCATAATAATCCTCCTCTTTCCAAACATCGCACAGCTGACCCTAACCATTGAAGTAGACCAATCAGCTGTTATGCCCGCTGATCAAATAACCTTGGGGCATCCCAATTTGGTATGTCCCGCTGTGTAAGTCTCCCATATTGCCCTGCATTCACTCACCTTTTCTGGGCTGCATACCTGCCACCAGTGGCGGACTGGGACCAGAAATCAGCCCTGGATTTTTCCTGGCTGGCCCAAGACATCTTGGCTGAGGCCCCCCAACCATGATACTGGAGCTATAGCATTGGGGGCTGGGGTTCCCTGGCTTGTGGGTGCAGTGGGGCTGGGTACAAGGGGCTGAAAGGGAGACTAAAGGGGCAGGGATTGAATGCGGGTGTTAAAAGCAGCAGCCCAACTGGCCCCAAAGCAGTGCGGCCCACCGGGCATTGTCCCGGGTCTCCCTATGGCCAGTCCGCCCCTGCCTGCCACCCCTGTAGCTGAGGCACGCTCCTGCGCCCAGCCAGGCTGGGGGTGGGAGTGCACTGCACACCGCAGGGAAACCAAGGATGTAGCCACACATGCACCGTTATGCTGGGCTTTGTGTCTAAACAGAGCTGTATGTTGGCCATAAATGTGCCTAAATGTGCATGGCATACACCACTGAATGGCGTATGCACTTTAAAGTGGACCAACACCCAGGATTTTCACTATCCTGGGTTTTGGTCCACTTTCCGCTGCGTGAAACCCCCCAGATCGCCCAAAAAAACTCACCTCACCCCGCTCCTACGCGAGTGCTCGTCCAATCAGAGCGCTCAGAGCTGCTGTGGTATGTACGGACAAGCGACGGACAACCACAGCGGCTCTGAGCACGCTGGAGGCCGCATCTCGCGCTTCCCTCTAACAGGGGAGACCAACGGCCGGCGCGGGTGCGCGCCCTGCTAGAGAGAAGCGCGAGATGCGCCCGCGGCTCGCACATGCACCTTTGGAACAGGGATAAGGTAAGGTTTCTGGGCGTCCTGCGGGGTTTCACACAGTGGGGCATCCCGATTTCGGATGCCCCGCGGGGAGGGATCTGATCTGATCTGAGTCTTATAGATTCCCGGGCTGATCCCCCCTGGGTGTTGGTCCACTTTAAATAAGGATGGAACATTTCATGCAAAATACAAATTTGTGGCAGGTAAGAGGCGCATTTCTTCACGCGGATCTGTGCGAAAGACTGAAAAGTGGAGCACAAGATATAAATGGAGGGATACTTGGGAGCTATGTGATCCTAACACCTAATCTTGTTCCCAAATCTTAAATCTAACCTTAACCCCGGTCACCCACCAGGGACCTGATTATTTATTAATAAATAACCATTATCCAAACTGGCAGGTCTTGCTGTTCATCTCTGCTGTGATCAGCAGATATATAGATAGATAGATCTTTCTGATCTCTATTAGCTAGTTAAGAGGGATTACCACTTAATATTGCTTCCAGTTCAACGAACTATACCAACCTAATCCCTAAATCTGGGGGAGGGGCTGCCAGGCATTCTCTTCAGTGACATTTCTTCTTAAAGGATGGGACAATACTGATCAGATCAATTGGATAAATATTAGGACTGTGGAGACTTTGAAGTAGAAGAGCAATAGGGATAGACTGCCTGTATCTCATAGAAAGGAGGGACAGCTACAATGTTATCAGATAAAGGGCAGCTTTATTACTCCCCTGTGCAGGGGGGGGGGCAGCACTGAAGGGGAACTATCCCAGCAGGACACCTCCGGAGCTAATAAAGCCTGGATTAGTGACTGACCCCCTCCCCAATACCCAACCAACAAACACTTACAGAGACAAAACAAAGGAGACTTTCCAGCATTGCTCCTGAATGGCGGAACCCTGCAGAGAAGACGGCCTCTATGTGCTCTGTACAGTGCTGTGGAATATGTCAGCGCTATATAAATGTATAATAACGGTGTGTAAGTGTGGAGGAAAAATTAGAGTGTGAGCACTGAGAGACAGGGAGTCATGTGACTGCTTCTAGGTGCTCTGTACAGCGCTGCGGAATATGTCAGCACTATATAAATGTATAGTAACTGTGTGAGTGTAGAGGGACAGGGAGCATTGTGAAATGCTTGTCGGGGAGGCCGATTTATTAATAGCGCCAGGTAGCGACAGATGAGCGGCAGTAGCAGTATTTTCACAGCGCCCGCTAGTAATCGCTGTGCTTGCCCGTTGTTCGGTTGTTGACAGCGACTCAGTCGGTGTGCGGTAATGTTGAATACGGGGTTAGGAGTCGCTGTTTGACAGGTTCCGCGCTGTATGGGAGCGCATGACAGCGAATGGCCATAGCGAACGGCTCCCAGCATATTCATTAACAAATCACGCTCAAAAAATTCTCGCGCTGTGAAATGCTTGTTTAAACCCCAGAGCGCTGGCGGCGATGGGTTAAAAGTAGTTTTTTAACCCCCAAACCACCATATTTTTTGAAAAAAAAAATAAACAAGTTTTTATAAACATTTTGTAATATGAATACATTAATATCAGACCTGTAATATCAATTCTGCACAATTTTTTTTTTTTTTTACCTTAAAAAAAATATATAACATGGCAGAAGTGGTCACAGAAAAAAAAAAAAAAACATTAATATCAATTAATTATGGATATTTAAAGATTGCTCCATTGAAATGCATTGGAGAGCGCCAGGTAGCGAGAGGTCAGCGGCGCTGTTCGTTGAAGTCTGCTACATGATGAATCCTGTGCTAGCTGACGCTCTCGCCGGCGCTAGCCTCATTTAGCGTGATAAATGCGTGATTGTGTTCGCAGCCTGGCGCTCTGGAGTCGGTAGCCGCCGATAGCTGGCGATACCTGGCGCTAGTGAGACACTACCTGGCGCTAGTGAGACACTACCTGGCGCTATCCCTTGATAAATAAGGCCCTATATGTCAGCGCTATATAGTTGCATGTGGAAGGGTATAGTGATCTTTGCTCAGTGGTGGTCTGTCCTGGAGTGGCTCAGCGGTGAGGCAACCAGATAGCATCCTTTAATGGTTAGCGGTGGCGTGCTCCCTTCATGATGCGCTCAGCTGCTTCTCCTTTATCAGGACATAGTTAATAATTGCAAGGCGTGTTACTAATTAAAGCAGCGTGTGTTTGTTATGGCGGCGCGTAAGATCCGCCCCAGTCATGTTATGGAATGAGGTGACTTGCTCAAGGTGAAGTGTCAGAATGGAAGAAGCAGTCACATGACTCCCTGTCGCCTCGGAGCTCACACTCTAATGTCCCCGCCACACTCACACACTGTTATTATTAGAGATGAGCGAACTTTTGAAAAATTCGATTCGACTGATTCGCCGAATTTTCCGACAAAAATCGTTTCGACCCGAATAAATTCGCAACGAATCGCTATTAAAAACGGCTATTTCTGAGCCTCCTAGAGCCTCATTAGGGTTGTAAACCATTCTGCCTTGCTGTAACACGCACAGGATGCGTGCTGGGTTAGTTAAATAATACTTTGAAGAAATATCACATGCAGATCAGAGGCATCGCTAATAGAATCGCAGAGCGGCACAATTGCAGAGAGTTGAAGTGGCATCACTATGAGGGGCAGAAGGAGCCCAAACATTGCTTTAAAGAGACACTTGAGTTGGCAGCAGCAGGAGCCCAAAAATTGGATGAATCACACCCTGGAGTTGGCAGCAGCAGCAGGAGCCCAAACATTACTTTAAAGAGACACTGGGGTTGGCTTCAGGAGCCCAAAAATTGGATGAATCACACCCTGGAGTTGGCAGCAGCAGGAGCCCAAATATTACTTTAAAGAGACACTGGGGTTGGCTTCAGGAGCCCAAAAATTGGATGATTCACACCCTGGAGTTGGCAGCAGCAGCAGCAGGAGCCCAAATATACACTGGAGTTGGCTTCAGGAGCCCAAAAATTGGATGAATCACACCCTGGAGTTGGCAGAAGTTGGCAGCAGCAGCAGCAGGAGCCCAAATATTACTTCAAAGAGACCCTGGGGTTGGCTTCAGGAGCCCAAAAATTGGATGATTCACACCCTGGAGTTGGCAGCAGGAGCCCAAATATACACTGGAGTTGGCTTCAGGAGCCCAAAAATTGGATGAATCACACCCTGGAGTTGGCAGAAGTTGGCAGCAGCAGGAGCCCAAACATTACTTCAAAGAGACCCTGGGGTTGGCTTCAGGAGCCCAACAATTGGATGAATCACACCCTGGAGTTGGCAGGAGTTGACAGCAGCAGCAGCAGGAGCCCAAACATTACTTTAAAGAGACCCTGGGGTTGGCTTCAGGAGCCCAACAATTGGATGAATCACACCCTGGAGTTGGCAGGAGTTGACAGCAGCAGCAGCAGGAGCCCAAATATTACTTTAAAGAGACCCTGGGGTTGGCTTCAGGAGCCCAAAAAATGGATGAATCACACCCTGGAGTTGGCAGAAGTTGGCAGCAGCAGCAGCAGGAGCCCAAACATTACTTTAAAGAGACCCTGGGGTTGGCTTCAGGAGCCCAAAAATTGGATGATTCACACCCTGGAGTTGGCAGCAGCAGCAGCAGGAGCCCAAATATACACTGGAGTTGGCTTCAGGAGCCCAAAAATTGGATGAATCACACACTGGAGTTGGCAGCAGCAGCAGGAGCCCAAATATACACTGGAGTTGGCTTCAGGAGCCCAACAATTGGATGAATCACACCCTGGAGTTGGCAGGAGTTGACAGCAGCAGCAGCAGGAGCCCAAATATTACTTTAAAGAGACCCTGGGGTTGGCTTCAGGAGCCCAAAAATTGGATGAATCACACCCTGGAGTTGGCAGAAGTTGGCAGCAGCAGCAGCAGGAGCCCAAATATTACTTTAAAGAGACCCTGGGGTTGGCTTCAGGAGCCCAAAAATTGGATGAATCACACCCTGGAGTTGGCAGAAGTTGGCAGCAGCAGCAGGAGCCCAAACATTACTTTAAAGAGACCCTGTTGTTGGCTTCAGGAGCCCAACAATTGGATGAATCACACCCTGGAGTTGGCAGGAGTTGACATCAGCAGCAGCAGGAGCCCAAATATTACTTTAAAGAGACCCTGGGGTTGGCTTCAGGAGCCCAAAAATTGGATGAATCACACCCTGGAGTTGGCAGAAGTTGGCAGCAGCAGCAGCAGGAGCCCAAACATTACTTTAAAGAGACCCTGGGGTTGGCTTCAGGAGCCCAAAAATTGGATGAATCACACCCTGGAGTTGGCAGGAGTTGACAGCAGCAGCAGCAGGAGCCCAAAGATTACTTCAAAGAGACCCTGGGGTTGGCTTCAGGAGCCCAAAAATTGGATGAATCACACCCTGGAGTTGGCAGAAGTTGGCAGCAGCAGCAGCAGGAGCCCAAACATTACTTCAAAGAGACCCTGGGGTTGGCTTCAGGAGCCCAACAATTGGATGAATCACACCCTGGAGTTGGCAGGAGTTGACAGCAGCAGCAGCAGGAGCCCAAATATTACTTTAAAGAGACCCTGGGGTTGGCTTCAGGAGCCCAAAAATTGGATGAATCACACCCTGGAGTTGGCAGAAGTTGGCAGCAGCAGCAGCAGGAGCCCAAACATTACTTTAAAGAGACCCTGGGGATGGCTTCAGGAGCCCAAAAATTGGATGAATCACACCCTGGAGTTGGCAGAAGTTGGCAGCAGCAGCAGGAGCCCAAACATTACTTCAAAGAGACCCTGGGGTTGGCTTTAGGAGCCCAACAATTGGATGAATCACACCCTGGAGTTGGCAGGAGTTGACAGCAGCAGCAGCAGCAGGAGCCCAAACATTACTTCAAAGAGACCCTGGGGTTGGCTTCAGGAGCCCAAAAATTGGATGAATCACACCCTGGAGTTGGCAGAAGTTGGCAGCAGCAGCAGCAGGAGCCCAAACATTACTTTAAAGAGACCCTGGGGTTGGCTTCAGGAGCCCAAAAATTGGATGAATCACACCCTGGAGTTGGCAGAAGTTGGCAGCAGCAGGAGCCCAAACATTACTTCAAAGAGACCCTGGGGTTGGCTTCAGGAGCCCAAAAATTGGATGAATCACACCCTGGAGTTGGCAGAAGTTGGCAGCAGCAGCAGCAGGAGCCCAAACATTACTTCAAAGAGACCCTGGGGTTGGCTTCAGGAGCCCAACAATTGGATGAACCACACCCTGGAGTTGGCAGGAGTTGACAGCAGCAGCAGCAGGAGCCCAAAGATTACTTCAAAGAGACCCTGGGGTTGGCTTCAGGAGCCCAAAAATTGGATGAATCACACCCTGGAGTTGGCAGAAGTTGGCAGCAGCAGCAGCAGGAGCCCAAACATTACTTCAAAGAGACCCTGGGGTTGGCTTCAGGAGCCCAACAATTGGATGAATCACACCCTGGAGTTGGCAGGAGTTGACAGCAGCAGCAGCAGGAGCCCAAATATTACTTTAAAGAGACCCTGGGGTTGGCTTCAGGAGCCCAAAAATTGGATGAATCACACCCTGGAGTTGGCAGAAGTTGGCAGCAGCAGCAGCAGGAGCCCAAACATTACTTCAAAGAGACCCTGGGGTTGGCTTCAGGAGCCCAACAATTGGATGAATCACACCCTGGAGTTGGCAGGAGTTGACAGCAACAGCAGCAGGAGCCCAAACATTACTTCAAAGAGACCCTGGGGTTGGCTTCAGGAGCCCAAAAATTGGATGAATCACACCCTGGAGTTGGCAGAAGTTGGCAGCAGCAGGAGCCCAAACATTACTTTAAAGAGACCCTGGGGTTGGCTTCAGGAGCCCAACAATTGGATGAATCACACCCTGGAGTTGGCAGGAGTTGACAGCAGCAGCAGCAGGAGCCCAAATATTACTTTAAAGAGACCCTGGGGTTCGCTTCAGGAGCCCAAAAAATTGGATGAATCACACCCTGGAGTTGGCAGAAGTTGGCAGCAGCAGCAGCAGGAGCCCAAACATTACTTCAAAGAGACCCTGGGGTTGGCTTCAGGAGCCCAACAATTGGATGAATCACACCCTGGAGTTGGCAGGAGTTGACAGCAGCAGCAGCAGGACCCCAAATATTACTTTAAAGAGACCCTGGGGTTGGCTTCAGGAGCCCAACAATTGGATGAATCACACCCTGGAGTTGGCAGGAGTTGACAGCAGCAGCAGCAGCAGGAGCCCAAACATTATTTCAAAGAGACCCTGGGGTTGGCTTCAGGAGCCCAACAATTGGATGAATCACACCCTGAAGTTGGCAGGAGTTGACAGCAGCAGCAGCAGGAGCCCAAATATTACTTTAAAGAGACCCTGGGGTTGGCTTCAGGAGCCCAAAAATTGGATGAATCACACCCTGGAGTTGGCAGAAGTTGGCAGCAGCAGGAGCCCAAAAAATGACCTAATGACATAAATATGGTTTGCACCATTTGGAAAGTGTAAAACGTGGCACCATGCTGAATCTAGTCGCATGCATCAGGCATTGGTGGGTGGAAATCCTGGCTGATCCATCCCTGATTCATTTTGACAAAGGTGAGTCTCTCCACATTTTTAGTTGACAGACGAGTTCTCCTCGCCGTAACTATGGCCCCCGCCACACTAAACACCCGCTCAGATGGCACGCTACTTGCCGGGCAGGACAGCTTTTCCAGGGCAAACTCTGCTAGTTGCGGCCACAAATCAAGTTTGGCTGCCCAGAAGTCCAGCAGATCCTCAAGGTGTGTTGGCATGGTCATGTCAAAGTATGACATGACCTGCTGGTTGAGGTCCTGCTCCAGGTCTTCCTGCTGCTCATGAGTAGCCTCACTATGCGGGTGTAGAAAGCTACTCATTAGCGACTGAAGACTGAGGCTGCTGCTGCTGATGGAGCTGCTGCTGCTGCTCCTGCCAACCCCCCCAGCGGCCATGGCAGTGGAAGGTGAGCGCAGAGGTCCCCTCGAGTCAGATCTGCGAGAGTATGGACCATGGCGCAGATAGGCATCGGCCAACTGCCTACGTAGAATGTCTTTGTAGTAGTTGAGTTTGTCCTCCCTCTCGGTGGGTTTAAAAAATGCCCCCATTTTGTGCCGGAAGCGAGGGTCCAATAAGGTGGACAGCCAGAAGTCATCCCGCCGACAGATGGAAACAATTCTGGGGTCACTACGCAAGCACGTGAGCATGCTTCGTGCCATTTGCGCAAGTGACTCGGATGGACTACCTGTCTCCATCTCCACTGCATACTGCCACGGTGTGCCCGGGTCCTCTGTCTCACCCTCCTCAAAAACCTCTAGCTCCTCTGGCTGCTCCTGCTCCTCCTCTCCTGTCCGCTGACTAGATAAACCAGCCATTTCGCCAAGCCTAAACTGTGTTTCGCTGGGCAACTCCTCCTCCTCCTAATCCTCCTCCTCCTCCAGTTCAGCTCCAACGGGGTTCATGTGGCCGTAAGATGTAAATGCCATGTCTCCAGTGCCCTGACCAGCCATGGTTTCCAACATGTGCTGTAGTACATGAAGCAGTGGAATCACGTCGTTCATCCCGTAATCCTGCCGACTGACAAATAAAGTGGCTTCCTCAAAGGGCCTGAGCAAACGGCAGGTGTCACGTATGAGCTGCCACTGGTTGACATTGAAGTTACACAGGGGAGTCCCCCTATCTGCTTGGATCATCAGGAAATCCGTGATGGCTTTTCTCTGTTCATATAATCGGTCCAACATGTGAAGGGTGGAATTCCAACGGGTGGAAACATCGCAAATCAGACTATGTTGGGGGATACCATTCTGACGCTGTAGCTCAAGAAGGGTGTGTTTGGCGGTGTAGGAGTGGCTGAAGTGCATGCAAAGTTTCCTTGAAGTTGTTAGGATGTCTTGCAGATGTGGGGAACACTTCAGAAACCGCTTGACAACCAGATTGAAGATGTGAGCCATGCAGGGGGCATGGGTCAGGCTTCCTTGGCGCAGCGCAGACAAAATGTTCTTCCCATTGTCGGTAACCATGATTCCCATTTTAAGTTTTCTCGGAGTAAGCCATGTTTGGATTTCCTGATGAATACATTTAAGCAGTTCCTCCCCTGTGTGACTTCGTTCGCCAAGACAAACCATGAGAAGCACTGCGTGACACCTCCGTGCCCTGCACACATGGTAGACTGGAGGGGCACTGAGACTTGAGCCTACAGTGGAGGGTGAGGAGATGGCGAAGGATGAGGAGGCCGAGTCGCACGGTGTCACAGGCCCAATGGGCAGAGAGCGCGGAGGCCGAAGCGGCGTGACCTGTCCAAGTTGCTGCTGCTGCTGCAAAGGGACCACATTCACCCAGTGGGCCGCAAACGACATGTACTGCCCCTGTCCGTAGTTACAGCTCCAGATGTCGGCGCTGCCATGTATTTTGCTACACACCGACAGGCTCAAGGACTGGCCCACCTTCTGTTCAACAAAAGTGTGCAGCGCTGGTACTGCCTTTTTGGCAAAGAAATGACGGCTTGGGACTCTCCACCTCGGCTCAGCTTAAGCCATCAGTTCTCTGAAAGGTGCAGATTCCACCACCTGAAAAGGGAGCGACTGCAGCACCAGCAACTTGGACAGGAGCACATTCAGCTTCTGCGCCGTAGGATGAGTGGGCGCATACTGCTGTCTCTTGGACATGGCTTCGCTGATGGATTGCTGGTGGGATGCATGACTTGGAGGAGGAGGAGCAGGAGCGACAGAGGATGGGTATGACGCACAGCTGCCTTCGGCTGAGGTGCTGGAGCCTTGGCTGGCAGAAATTGGGAGCTCACTTGGTGAGGAAGCAGACTGGACCACCCCTTGGGAGCCTCGGTTCTCCCTGGTCGTTTTATGGTGACGCATCATATGTTGACGCAGGGCCATGGTGCCAACATTTGGACCCTGGCCACGCTTCACCTTTTGCCTACATATCTTGCATGTGGCCATGTTACCCTCCTGCGGATGCCTCAGGAAAAACTGCCACACTGCCGAGTAGCTACTTTTCCCACCCCCTGGCCTCACTGATTCACTGCTGCTGTTGCCAACTCCAGGAACCCCTGCTCCACTACCTCCCGATAAGGTAGACTGCCGCACAGCAGGTGCTCTACCCCGGCCCCGGCCGGCTCCAGCCTTTGGAATTGTGCCCCCATGCTGACTGCTACCACCTTGCTGCCTCAGCTGCTGACTCCGGGGCAACCTGCGCCCCTCTTCTCCTGATGATGACGATGAAGCCCCTTCATCACCCGGCTCCCAAGTGCGATCGGCTTCATCGTCATCATCATCATCACCGAGTTGTGGCTGTACGTCACTGATGTTCGTGGATTCGTCAACAGTGTCTGGCGCAGGAGCTGGAACGCTCGCAGCACCCACGACACTGTCCACATCACTATTTGTCTGCCTAGCTAAAGAAGCCACCTCCATTTCTTGGCTGGGCAGTAGCTGCTGACTGTCCTCCTGTATCTGATCGTCCTCCTCACTAAAGAGTGGAGCTGAACCCAAAGCATAGGATACGTCGCTGGGGGAGGGAACGGCGTAGGACAGAGGCAATGGGAGGACAGGGACTGCTCTCGGGGCATGCCAACTCAGGGTTGTGTCAGAGGAACCTACCGACCCTAGACTGGGGGTCTCAGACGTAAGTTGTGATGATGTTGTTGATGAGCGCGTCAACCAATCTACCACGGCAGATGCGTTACTGGTGGAGACCCGACCGCTAGCAGATACTGGCAGATTAGGTCTCTCAGCGTGACTCCTGCTGCTACTGGCCCCCAGTCTGATGCGAGCTCTGCCTGCGGAATCTTGGCCTCTGCCACTCCTCTTTTCACTTCCAGGCACTTGTCTGCCCGACATAGTCTAACTGGCGTGTTAGTAGGTGATATTTAAAGAACCCCCGGGCAGCGGTGGGTCTATATGAAACAGAATATAATGCACACCAAAAGTGAGCAGTAACAATCAGCCTCCAACAGGCCTGCTTAGTGTAAATAAGAGAGCTGCTTAGTGTAAATAAAGAGGGGTATGCTATGTTACAGAATGGGATGCCCCAACAGAAGTGCACCTGGCAGGCCGCAGTAAGTCTATGCCCAGCAAAAGTGTCTTTATCAGGCTAATTTCAATTATAATAAGAGCAAATGGTTATATGGTCTTAAACAGAGGCTGTTGTAGTCACAGAATGGGATGCCACAACAGAAGTGGACCTGGCAGGGTCCAGAAGTACTATGCCCAGCAAAAGTGTCTTTATCAGGCTAATTTCAATTATAATAAGAGCAAATGGTTATATGGTCTTAAACAGAGGCTGCTGTAGTCACAGAATGGGATGCCACAACAGAAGTGGACCTGGCAGGGTCCAGAAGTACTATGCCCAGCAAGTGTCTTTATCAGGCTAATTTCAATTATAATAAGAGCAAATGGTTATATGGTCTTAAACAGAGGCTGCTGTAGTCACAGAATGGGATGCCACAACAGAAGTGGACCTGGCAGGGTCCAGAAGTACTATGCCCAGCAAAAGTGTCTTTATCAGGCTAATTTCAATTATAATAAGAGCAAATGGTTATATGGTCTTAAACAGAGGCTGCTGTAGTCACAGAATGGGATGCCACAACAGAAGTGGACCTGGCAGGGTCCAGAAGTACTATGCCCAGCAAAAGTGTCTTTATCAGGCTAATTTCAATTATAATAAGAGCAAATGGTTATATGGTCTTAAACAGAGGCTGCTGTAGTCACAGAATGGGATGCCACAACAGAAGTGGACCTGGCAGGGTCCAGAAGTACTATGCCCAGCAAGTGTCTTTATCAGGCTAATTTCAATTATAATAAGAGCAAATGGTTATATGGTCTTAAACAGAGGCTGCTGTAGTCACAGAATGGGATGCCACAACAGAAGTGGACCTGGCAGGGTCCAGAAGTACTATGCCCAGAAAAAGTGTCTTTATCAGGCTAATTTCAATTATAATAAGAGCAAATGGTTATATGGTCTTAAACAGAGGCTGCTGTAGTCACAGAATGGGATGCCACAACAGAAGTGGACCTGGCAGGGTCCAGAAGTACTATGCCCAGCAAAAGTGTCTTTATCAGGCTAATTTCAATTATAATAAGAGCAAATGGTTATATGGTCTTAAACAGAGGCTGCTGTAGTCACAGAATGGGATGCCACAACAGAAGTGGACCTGGCAGGGTCCAGAAGTACTATGCCCAGCAAAAGTGTCTTTATCAGGCTAATTTCAATTATAATAAGAGCAAATGGTTATATGGTCTTAAACAGAGGCTGCTGTAGTCACAGAATGGGATGCCACAACAGAAGTGGACCTGGCAGGGTCCAGAAGTACTATGCCCAGCAAAAGTGTCTTTATCAGGCTAATTTCAATTATAATAAGAGCAAATGGTTATATGGTCTTAAACAGAGGCTGCTGTAGTCACAGAATGGGATGCCACAACAGAAGTGGACCTGGCAGGGTCCAGAAGTACTATGCCCAGCAAAAGTGTCTTTATCAGGCTAATTTCAATTATAATAAGAGCAAATGGTTATATGGTCTTAAACAGAGGCTGCTGTAGTCACAGAATGGGATGCCACAACAGAAGTGCACCTGGCAGGGTCCAGAAGTACTATGCCCAGCAAAAGTGTCTTTATCAGGCTAATTTCAATTATAATAAGAGCAAATGGTTATATGGTCTTAAACAGAGGCTGCTGTAGTCACAGAATGGGATGCCACAACAGAAGTGGACCTGGCAGGGTCCAGAAGTACTATGCCCAGCAAAAGTGTCTTTATCAGGCTAATTTCAATTATAATAAGAGCAAATGGTTATATGGTCTTAAACAGAGGCTGCTGTAGTCACAGAATGGGATGCCACAACAGAAGTGGACCTGGCAGGGTCCAGAAGTACTATGCCCAGCAAAAGTGTCTTTATCAGGCTAATTTCAATTATAATAAGAGCAAATGGTTATATGGTCTTAAACAGAGGCTGCTGTAGTCACAGAATGGGATGCCACAACAGAAGTGGACCTGGCAGGGTCCAGAAGTACTATGCCCAGCAAAAGTGTCTTTATCAGGCTAATTTCAATTATAATAAGAGCAAATGGTTATATGGTCTTAAACAGAGGCTGCTGTAGTCACAGAATGGGATGCCACAACAGAAGTGGACCTGGCAGTGTCCAGAAGTACTATGCCCAGCAAAAGTGTCTTTATCAGGCTAATTTCAATTATAATAAGAGCAAATGGTTATATGGTCTTAAACAGAGGCTGCTGTAGTCACAGAATGGGATGCCACAACAGAAGTGCACCTGGCAGGGTCCAGAAGTACTATGCCCAGCAAAAGTGTCTTTATCAGGCTAATTTCAATTATAATAAGAGCAAATGGTTATATGGTCTTAAACAGAGGCTGCTGTAGTCACAGAATGGGATGCCACAACAGAAGTGCACCTGGCAGGGTCCAGAAGTACTATGCCCAGCAAAAGTGTCTTTATCAGGCTAATTTCAATTATAATAAGAGCAAATGGTTATATGGTCTTAAACAGAGGCTGCTGTAGTCAAAGAATGGGATGCCACAACAGAAGTGGACCTGGCAGGGTCCAGAAGTACTATGCCCAGCAAGTGTCTTTATCAGGCTAATTTCAATTATAATAAGAGCAAATGGTTATATGGTCTTAAACAGAGGCTGCTGTAGTCACAGAATGGGATGCCACAACAGAAGTGGACCTGGCAGGGTCCAGAAGTACTATGCCCAGCAAGTGTCTTTATCAGGCTAATTTCAATTATAATAAGATCAAATGGTTATATGGTCTTAAACAGAGGCTGCTGTAGTCACAGAATGGGATGCCACAACAGAAGTGGACCTGGCAGGGTCCAGAAGTACTATGCCCAGCAAGTGTCTTTATCAGGCTAATTTCAATTATAATAAGAGCAAATGGTTATATGGTCTTAAACAGAGGCTGCTGTAGTCACAGAATGGGATGCCACAACAGAAGTGGACCTGGCAGGGTCCAGAAGTACTATGCCCAGCAAGTGTCTTTATCAGGCTAATTTCAATTATAATAAGAGCAAATGGTTATATGGTCTTAAACAGAGGCTGCTGTAGTCACAGAATGGGATGCCACAACAGAAGTGGACCTGGCAGGGTCCAGAAGTACTATGCCCAGCAAAAGTGTCTTTATCAGGCTAATTTCAATTATAATAAGAGCAAATGGTTATATGGTCTTAAACAGAGGCTGCTGTAGTCACAGAATGGGATGCCACAACAGAAGTGCACCTGGCAGGGTCCAGAAGTACTATGCCCAGCAAAAGTGTCTTTATCAGGCTAATTTCAATTATAATAAGAGGAAAATGGTTATATGGTCTTAAACAGAGGCTGCTGTAGTCACAGAATGGGATGCCACAACAGAAGTGGACCTGGCAGGGTCCAGAAGTACTATGCCCAGCAAAAGTGTCTTTATCAGGCTAATTTCAATTATAATAAGTGCAAATGGTTATATGGTCTTAAACAGAGGCTGCTGTAGTCACAGAATGGGATGCCTCACAGCAGACTTAAGATCAGTTCAGTATATATGCACAGTTAGTTAGTATAAGCAGCCTGAAAACGCTAACAAAGCCTGTCAGGCTGGATGAAAAAAAAAAAAAAACTCCCTGTGACAGCCTCCGATTTTTCTACCTTTCCCTGTTTTTTCGCTGACTTTCTGTCTGTCTCCTGTCTGTCTCCTGCCTGTCTCCAGCCTGTCCCTGTCTGTCCCTGCCTGTCTAACTGCCTCTCTCCCTCAGCTACACAACGTTCTGTCTCTCACGAATGCAATAGAGAAATGAGGCAGGAAAGCAAGATGGCCGGCCTTAAATAGCGCTGTGACGTCACCGGGCTTGCTGGCTGCTGATAGGCTGCATGTGACTGTCCCAGCTTGCACTGGCGCGGGGTTGATGTCTGGACATGTCCCGTCCGCCATCTTAGAATGCCTGTAATGTAAATGAATGGATGTTAAAGGAAAACTTCGAGCGATCGAATCGCGGGGAAATTCGGATTCGATCCGAATCGAATTTTTCCTGAAATTCGGATCGAATCCGGGTTTGTCCGGATCGATTCGCTCATCCCTAGTTATTATACATTTATATAGCACTGACATATTCCACAGCACAGTACAGAGCACATAGAGGCAGTCACATGACTCCCTGTCCCTCAGAGCTCACACTCTAATGTCCCTTTTACACTCACACAGTTATTATACATTTATAAGGCACTGACATATACCACAGCACAGTACAGAGCACATAGAGGCAGTCACATGACTCCGTTTCCCTCAGAGCTCACACTCTAATGTCTCCTCCGCACTCACACACTGTTATTATACATTTATATAGCACTGACCTATACCACAGCACAGTGCAGAGCACATATAGGCAGTCACATGACTCCCTGTCCCTCAGAGCTCACACTCTAATGTCCCCTCCAAACTCACACACTGTTAATATTAGTGTTGGGTGAGCCTCCAGAAGTTTGGGTTTGGCAAGTTCAGCTGAACTTTGAACAAATATTCGGCTCGGGTACCCAAACTTGACCCAAACCCTAACCCTGTTGAAATTAATGAGGACCCGAACTTTCAGTGGCGATTCTGCCTCTGGAGCCCTCCCCCCACACTCCTCACCCCACCTGTTGAGAGGGCCCCATAGACAGAATCAGACCGGGACTGTTGGCGCTTGTGCTGCACACTGCATTCGTTTAAGGCACACCCCTCACTTGGCGCTATGGGCTAAACGCTGCTTGATGGGCTGCTCAGCTTTTTGGGTGGACGCCAAACTCGAAAACAGAACCCGGACTTGAGCATCGGCCATGAGCATCCACTGTACGGAGCCGGGTGATCACTCTGGCCCTTATTCATCAAGCGATAGCGCCAGGTAGTGTCTGACGAGCGCCAGGTCCCGCCAGCTAACGGCGGCTACCGACTCAAGTACGCCCGGCGTCGGCCACAATGGCGCATTTATCAAGCTAAATGAGGCTAGCGCAGGCGAGAGCGTCAGCTAGCGCGGGATTCATCATGTAGCCGACTGCAACGAACAGCGCCGCTGCTAATCCCATCACAGCGCCAGGTCTGACCTGTCGCTACCTGCCGCTCTCCCATACATTTCAATGGCAGACACTGCAATGATTGTTTTAAGTGGTTTTTGTGTTCTTGTGTTTTGCACAAAATTCAACACATGTTTCTTGGGATATGTTTTATTAATCTGTCTTGTTCTTTTTCTTTTTTAGATGAAAGTTGTAATTTTTACACTGTAATGTTGTGAGTGACATCTAAAAAGCTACTTTTTAGTCAGTCATGTTTGGCGCTCACGTTCGCTCATCGAAATTGTCAGCGCCCAAGCTATTCGGCAGCCCTGTCCTTGATGAATCTGTGGTGGTCAGAGTTTGTGCAGTCGCTGTTTTGATTCGCTATGTGGCGGCGCGAGCGTCGCTGTGCTGCGCTGTGCTGTTCATACATGTGCCCTTCTGCCATTTTCCAGGAATTCACTTCCCGCGACCCCAGTCATTCTTAATGAATACACTGTAGTTGTGAGCGTGCATGTCCACATTCTGCAGGATTTATTCAGTTGTACCAGCTCATAACAACCCGTTATGCATTCTCCTGTGTGCCACATTATCATGTAGTTGGATAGTTTTATTGTGTGATTATTTTATGAAGGAATAAGATTTTTATTTTTAAGCACCAAGCTTTTTGGTTTTCAAGGACCTATGCATTACAGGATCTTGAACCCCCTGCTAAATCAAGCTAATAATTAATGGCGTCTTTGCCAATAGCTTGTTGTAATGCGTAAATTTACTTTTTCCCGCCACTTAGCTTGCACATAGCTGATATTAGCTTGTTCCTGGTGCGCGGAGGTTTTTTTTTTTTTAATTTTTTGCACAGTTGCTTTGGTCATATCCGGTTCCTGTTTCCTCCTTTGCGTTTCAAAGCCCCATAAAGCTTTAACTTTCTGGCGCTTTGTCCAATAGCTTGTGTTAATGTGTAAATTGTGTTTTTCCGCCACTTAGCTTGCACATAGCTGATATTAGCTTGTTCCTGGTGCGCGGAGCGTTTTTTTTTTTTTTTTTTCCCAGTTGCTTTGGTCATATCCGTTTCCTGTTTCCTCCTTTGCGTTTCAAAGCCACATAAAGCTAAAAATTACTAGCGCTTAGTCCAATAGCTTTTTGGAATGTGTAAATCGACTAGTTCCGCCACTTAGCTTACACATAGCGGATATTAGCTTGTTCCTTTTGCGAGGAGCGTTTTTTTTTTTTTGCCCCTGTCGCTTTGGTCATATCCGGTTCCTGTTTCCTCCTTTGCGTTTCCACCATGCTGCCCAGGAGACGGATTCTGCGCCTCCCCAGCTCCTCCTCTGATTCTGACCCCACCACCCCTCCCCCACCTCCCCCACCTACCTCACCTCCCCCACCTAACCCCCCTCCCACCCCTTCCCCTCCTGGGCAAGCAAAATCCAAGCGTCAGAGGGTGGATAGCCGCGTAAACGGCCAGGTGGTCAAAGTGAGTATGTTTATCTTGGATTTTATGTTTAAAGTGGACCAACACACAGGGGGGATTGGCCCTGAAATCTCTTAGTTTTCAGGACCAATCTGATCACTCCCCGCGGGGCATCCCAAATCTGGATGTCCTGCGGGGATGAACCCCCCTGGAGGCCCAAAAACCTTACCTCAGCCCCGTCCCATCTCTGCATGTGTGATCCGCGGATGCGTCTTGCGCTTCCCTCTAGCAGGGTGGGCCCCTGCGCCAGACATTTGCAGGCGCCCTCCCTGTTAGAGTGAAACGCCACACGCGTCCTACAGCGCTCAGAGGCAGCTGAGCTGGTATGCACGTCCAAGCGGGCTTGGACGCGCATACCACAGCGGCGCAGAGCGCTGTGCTAGCCTGGCGCAGTCACGTGGGAGCGTGGTCAGTGGTGTATTTCTGGCCTTCCCACGGGGTTTCAGACAGCGGCCCACCCCCGATTGGTGTGCCCCACCAAAGTGGACCCAAACCCAGAATAGTCAAAATCCAGGGTGTTGGTCCACTTTAATCTGTTCTCAGTATAACTGTTTATGCCATTGTTCTGATGTCATGTATTGATTTGTGTTTGTTTTTCATTGCTCATAGGATTTCTGCATCCACCAATATGACTATGCCCGTGGGGGCAAAAAGCGAATTGCCATGGAGGTGAAGGCCACAGTGTCCCGGCGCTTCGACACCCACCTCTCAGTCCGAGCTATCCAGCAGAAGTGGTCAGACTTCAAGCGCCGGGACCCTGAAGGCGTGTACCGCCTATATGATGCCTACGCATCAGGTAAGTTTAAGCTTATGCTATGTTTATACTTTTGTTTAAATAATCTGCTAAGCTGTGTCCATTTGGGGTATTAATATTAATTATTTTCATTCACCCCCTCAACACAGATAAGCGTCCTCCCCTGGGGAAACGTGGGAAGGGAGTCCTCCCCCGAACGAGGCAGGCGGACTCGGGGGAGTCATCGGGGGAGGGTCCCTCTCGCGGCTCCTATTTAGAGGACCCAGGGGAGGAAGGGGGTGACGCCCCAGAGGAGTGTGCTGCTGGGGGCTGGCAGGATCAAGCCTCAGCTCCTCACACTCTGACTCTGAGGAGTCTCACCAGCCAAGGGGCCACTCTCAAGTGGGGAGTCCAAGTGGGGTGGAAGATGTGGACTCTCCCACACTCCCTGAAGGAGCAGGGAGTGAGAGGGAGGAGGGTGGCCCTTTGGCTGGGGGATCTTCGGAGCAGAGTGTGAGGAGCCGAGGCTCCCCGCCTCCTCCTCAGAGCCCTCCCTGGGCTTCAAGTGGCGGATCATCCCCTGGTGAGTGCACATTTAGTCAGTGTTAGTCTGTGACAGGTTACATATGGCCATTTGTACTTAGCCCTTGCCATTCCTCTCTAATTTGCAGGGCATCATATAGGCGGCACCTCCATGGCCTTTTGGCAACGCCTTCTCCACGGGCATAGTCATGGTAAGTGTTTGTTGTTATCCCTCACATTCCATATGTTATGACATTCCTTAAAGTGGACCGACACCCATTGTTGATTGTGCTTGGAATCTCTAAGCTTCCATGCCCAATCACCTCCCTCACCCAGGGCCCCCCCCCCAAAAAAAGCCCACAAACTCCTTACCTCATTGGGGGTGGCAGAAGCCGCAGCCTCCTGCGTGCCCCTCTAGATGTGTGTGCGCCTGCGCTCTCTGTTTCCTAATGGGCTGCGCGTGCGCACACACTGGAGGAGTGATGTGCGGAAGGCAGCGGCGGCGGACGGTGTCTCACTCAAATTGTTGTGCTCTGCCAAAGCGGACTAAAACACAGAATAGTATCAATCCTGGGTATTGGCCCACTTTTAACAGACACATGTTTCCTGGTCCATAGTACAAGCTGGTTTGATAATGTACATTAACATCACAAACCCCACTACCGTGCAATCCAAATGGCAACCACCCCTATGTTTCTGCCCACACCATGATGGGGGCTAGCAAATGTGTTATTTGGTTAAGTTGTTCCGGCTAACACATGTTGCACACTAGTAACATTCTACAATCAACTGCAAATTAGTCCTTAGCATTGCACTGTCAAGGTTATTGGCACATTATCTTTATGTGTCCATGTTGCAACCATAAATAATTTACATGAACTCATGGACCAGGAAATATGCTAATGTTGGACAACATGTGTGTAACCATGCAAGCATTTGTTTTTGCAGACTCCCTAACCAGATGGATGACAAATAGTCATGTGTCATTGGCCCACTAATTTTGCTTTTCTCTTTTGCTTTCTCATGACAGATGTTGCCACGCAGACGGAGCCGGTGACCATCCTCCCCACCACACCTCCCGGGACGGCCAGCAGCATGGGCCCCCGCCACAGATGCGATGGTGAGTACATCCCACTTCATATGCCTAAAGACTTGTGAACCCTATGTCTTATAGTCAATTCTGCAGACATTTACAATGTACCTATGTGTTTAAGCAACACACATCTAGGTTACATGTGTTTGGCCAACAATCCTACATGCATGTCTGCATCCTTGATTGTTGCCTCACATTCTTGAGTTTGCCACATAGAGACAATTTGTGGTTTCTAACCAACCAAATGGGCCTGCTTAGGTCATGACCTCTAAGATTCTTGGCCAAACTAGTTTACTCGTTAGGACTTAGGCCCTGATGTTTGGCTGTGACTAAACACATAAATGTCCACACTGGGACTTATACCTTCTTTGATTACCAAGAGTTAAGAGTAAATGTATGCTTGGGATGTGGTGGCCACATTTAAGCCAGCCACTAGTACTCATATAATGGTAACACCTAAGGGCACAGTGGGCAACAATGTTAATGTGAGCGTCAGCTAATTGGACCCCCTGACATTACATTGCTACATCTGTGTCTGTTGAGGTCACATTCCATTTATTAAATCTGTTTTTTTTTTACTCTCTACAGCTTGTGAAAACCAGCATCGCAGACTGTGGCGGTCGATCCGGCGTCTTCGCCTTATGCTGCTGGCCAAGAAGAGGCGTCGTCGTTAGGGTGGGGTGATGATGATGACTGGCCCCTTGTTTTAGCCCCTTTGTGGGCAAATGTTGGGCCTGTTGCCCACCTTTATTAATAACATTTTTAGATTTTGCTAATTACAGTGTGTTGTGCCTTGCCAAGCATAGTTTAAGTGTCTACAAACCCATTTGTGTGTAAATTTTGCCATACCTTTGTAGCCATTTAATGTGTAAACCATAGTAAGCTATGGTCACAAATGTGTGGCATAAATTTTGGCCTACATTTACATATGTAGATCAAGATACTCATCCCTGACTGTGTTCTTAGCTATGTCTTAGGAAAAACACAATTTAGAGGTGGGTTAATCAAATCTATTTCCAAAAAAAAATTACAACCACAAACAAATTAATATTCTTGGCTGGGTGGCCGGGGAGGTTGGGAGTCATTGCTAGGGGCGGTGTTGGGGGCCAACAGTGCAGTAAAAAAAATAGACTGCTGTTGTATGAGCTGTTGTGTCAACAACAAACTTTGTTCCTGCCGCTGGAGACATTCTTCCTGGCACTGTAGAGATTGTTCCTGGCGCTGGAGAGATTGCTCCATGAGATTTGCAAGGCGACCAAGTTCCTGGTTCTGTTGCTGTTGTTGTGCTTGTAGCAACTGGTCAATCTTGCGCTGCTGGGCCTCATTTTGTTGCTGACACATGAGCACCTGATGTTCCAACGCCGCAATGTGCTCATTAGTTCCATCACGCGGCTGTTGGCGACTGTAGTCCTCCAGCATCCGGACCCCTAGCTCATAAAAATCATGACTGGTTGGTGCCACACCTCCTCTTGCTCTGGTTTGAGGCTAACAAAATAGAAAACCACATTTTAGTCAAACAGAACCAATGCAGCTATGCCCCTCCAAATCATTTGCCCAAACTGTAACAATACAACTTACCCTTGTTTGAGGCTCTGAAGCTTGGCCGCATGGCACTTGGGAAGAGGTCCCAGCTTGGGGTTCTGGTCCCGCCTCCTGCAAAAACAACCAATTAAGGAAATGTGACATGTTGGTTCATCGCCTACACACGAACATGGCAATGTGGTTATTGGTCCTCTAAATAAGCCATGTTACCTCCGTGTCGTCCGGCACAGGTAGGAGCGGGGTATCGCTGCCAGAGAGGGGCAAATCAACATCCGAGAGCTCCGGCAAGTTGGCATATGCTAAACAGGAAAGTCAGGTTAGTAGGTCAGTGGACCAAACTCAAATGTAACATGGATAGCCTATCAAGGCCATACCTCCACAAAGTGCCAGATTACACACTAGCCAAAAGGTATCTGTTAAACTCAGATTGCTAACATGTATGTTAGAGGAATATGAGGCAATAATTGGGCCAAATAAGATCAGACACATTGCTAAAATTACACATACCCGCCATCTCCCAGATGTCTGGAGTGGGGACCTCACTCGAGCTTTGCCCTGGAAAATACATGTTTAAACACAAGTTGGCCGAATAAAGTGCAACGAAAGTAGAGCAAAAATACATACTAGATCATCAAGCCAAAACAACTTACCCTCATCTCTGGCAGCCTCAACGTGAAGGGCCCTTTCCGGACAGCCACTTCCGATATTCTGGCCAACTAAAAGACACAATTAATGTCTCTAAATATTCCTCCAACTACTTGGGTGAAGGTTTGTCTTTAAATATACTCAAAAAATGCATTGCAATCACTCCAAAAACTATTAGACTGACCCTGGGGATGGAAAAAGCACTCAAAATAGGCATCTTCAAGTTGACAGAGCAAACATGTAGATTATTAGACTAACCCAATTGAACCAGTGTAACATAAACAGCATAAAGGATACATTATTTATTGCAATACACACCAACAGGGTCCTGTTGACCTGCAACATCGGAAGTGGGGTCCAAAGATGAACCAGTCACTTGGCCTACAAATCAAAAAGAGGAATGATAGACATGCACTTGTGTTAAAGCGGCTAAAGCAAGGTTGACACATGCACTTACCGGCATCCAAAGAGTACCTTGGCTCCTGAGGAGATGCTGGTGCCAATGGCGGGGCAGCTAGGCAAAAACAAAGCAAACATTTAGCCATTGGTAATGTGCCGCACAAAATAAAACATGCATTTAGGTGTGTGTGAGCAGCTCATTCAATAATATTCACTAATCAAGGCCAGTGTGGCTTACACATGTATATGCAGATATATGGCCACACATCTCTGCCTTCCCACATAGCTACACATGTTAGGGCCTTGTTAGTTAGTTGCTGTGAGGGTTAAAGTGGGCGTGAAATTAGGCCGCAGGTCCATATTAGTAATCCTCAACAGTGGTACAAGCTATTGTTTGAGGTGCTCCCACACCCATTTTGGGCAAAAACAACCAGCCCCTAAATTAGTGTGAAATACCTTCAATGGCAGACTGGGTTAGGCTGGAGGTTGGTTGAAGGGCAGGATATGGGGTGTCCTCCTTCTCCCCCGAATCATGGACAGCACCATGTGCACCTATGCAGAAAGCAACACACATGAAAGTAAAACATTTATGAGGTATAATGTACTACTTCACAGGTCCTACTGTTAGTTGGGCAGAAAGAGAGCAAGCTAATCACATACATTAAGATTACCATCACAAAATAGAAAGAAAATATGTACCTTCAGTCCAACCTGTGGTGTCATCCCCAGGATCCACACCCTGCAGCCGAGCAAGTGGAATTTTCCCATTCAGCATCTCCTCATACGGCCTGTAGGTACTCTTTGGACCCTGGATGGTCCCACTCTCGACATCAAGATCGTGGTTCATCTTTTTCATAAGGGCCCCTCTCAAAGTGTAGAAGCGTTTCCTGCAGGATGGGCCACTACGTGGGTGTTGAGCACTGCTAGTAAGCTCCTCACCAATGGCATCCCACAGTTTGCCTCTTTCTTGTTTGCCTATTGACTTGCTTTGGGAGCCAAAGAGCAGCTCCCATTTCGCAAGGGTCAGGCGAACAAGATTATTATTCTCCGCCAATTTAAATTCAGGCTCCCTCTTGGCACCTGGGCGCTTAGCCTGGGGTGCTGCACCACCTTCAAGCTGGGCCCACATTCCTACTTGGGCCTGCTGTGGCCGGCAGATGTCCTGAATTTGGCTCCATCCTGTAGCTGCACACACACACCAATACACAACCAACAAGCACGCATGCAGACTACAGAATGGCATCGCCCTCTCTTTGGGTTGGGCAGGTTTTATGTGCTCTAACAGCCAATCACAAACAGGCCCACTTAATTGATTAACACATACTGGCAAGGTGCTTGTAGCCACAGCTCAAATGCAGTGATTGAACCATGTGTGGTAGCCAATTAACTAATTACAGACCTCATTAACAAAACAACACACAACCAAAGACAACAATGTACTCATGTATAGTAAACACTTGTGACATGTGGCTATACAAACGGCTATTTAAATCAAGAGCAGCTTACCTTTCATTGGTCCACCACAGAATTTTCAGCCATGTCCGTTAATGCACGCAAGTTTCGGCTCACGTACGCTAGCAGCGCTACTAGCGTGCGCGTGCGCACTCCGTTTCATGCACACCTGGGTCAGCTAATTGGAGGCCGGAAATAGCAGAGCAACGCAAAAGGCGGCGGACCTGTCCTTTTTGAAAGTGAAGTATAAATGGCTGGATTTGGCAAGCTTCTGGTATTGTTACACTGTGGCAAAGGCTGTGGTGTGGTGCTTGTTTCCCTTAGCTCATTTGAGTGTCTGGCTAGGTTTGGTCCTCACTCTCTGTGGCTTGTTGGGTGATTTCTGACATCAGTGCTGTTTCTTTAGGAGATTGATTTTGTTGGCATATGCAAATATTGTGGAGCATACAGCAAGTGAGGCTTGATTTTGGGGCCTTTTGTGGGCTGTGCAGCAACTCCCCTCTTGGTTGCTGTTGAGTGTGTGATGGATAAGAGGGTGATGTATGGGGTATGGGTGGATGGATGTATGCGTATGCTGGAAGAGCAGGAGGACAGGGAGCGGGGTGCTGTGAGGCTTAGGGCACCCCGCTCCTTTGGAATCCGACTTTCAGTATGGGACTTAAGTGACGAGCAGATCAGGAGCCGCTTCCGTCTGAATCGTGCTGCACTACAGTCCCTATATGATCAGATTAAGCACAAAATCGAGCCATCCACCAAACGCACTCGATCCATTCCAGGCATAGTACGCCTGTGTGCCACTTTGAACATTTTGGCACGAAGGACCTTCCAGGCAACCTCTGCCCTCCTCAGCGGGATCAGCCAGGCTACAATGAGCCGCATATTAATCCTGGTAGTTCTGGCGATTTGTGATTTGATCCCTATTTACATCAAGTTTCCTGAGGATGAGGAGGAGGTTGCCAAAATAAAACATGCCTTCTATCTAATGGGAGGGATCCCGAATGTGCTAGGGTGCGTTGATGGTACACATATCCCTTTCTGCCCTCCCCGTGCACAGGAGCTGTATTTCCGAAACCGGAAGCAATTTCATTCAATTAACATCATGGTGGTCTGTGACCACGAAATGAAGCTGCGGGCGGTGAGATTGGGGTTCCCCGGCTCATGCCACGATTCTTACGTCCTGCAGCGGACAGTCCTGTGCCGGAAGTTTGAGAACAACGAAATGCCAGCTGGCTGGCTACTGGGTAAATAATTAACCATGTCAAAGTATTTGGCCTAAAATATGTGGCCTAGTAAGCGAAATTAGTAAAAATGAAAACCAAAACATGTACTAGTACTAATTGCTGTCTCTCTCCTTGTGTTTTTTCTACAGCGGACAAGGGATATGGGCAGAGAACGTGGGTGATGACTCCGGTCAGAAGTCCACAGACCTCTGCCCATGAACGCTACAATGCAGCACACCGCAAAACTCGAAGCATTGTGGAACGAACCATCGGCCTGCTGAAAGCATGCTTTCTATGTTTGGCACGCCCAGGAGGAGAGATGCTGTACAGTCCACAGAAGGTCTCCAAGATCATCCTCGCCTGCTGTGTGCTCCACAACATTTGTATATGCCACAGAATTCAATCCCCTGAAGAGACAGCACTGGTGCCCGAAATCCCCAACTTGCCCGCAGAAAGAAGTGAGGACACCCAGACTGGCAATGAGCTAAGGGAAAGCATGATCACTTCATTTTTTGCGGTAAGCTAACTACCCTTCACTGTAATCCAAGTACTGCACTACAGGGGAAATCTTTTTTGGCTCCAATCATAATTTGTCCAAAACCACTATAAGGGGGGTGTAAGATGACCAAAACCACTATAAGGGGGGTGTAAGATGACCAAAACCACTATAAGGGGGGAGTAAGATGACCAAAACCACTATAAGGGGGGTGTAAGATGACCCAAACCACTATAAGGGGGGAGTAAGATGACCAAAACCACTATAAGGGGGGTGTAAGATGACCCAAACCACTATAAGGGGGGTGTAAGATGACCAAAACCACTATAAGGGGGGAGTAAGATGACCAAAACCACTATAAGGGGGGTGTAAGATGACCCAAACCACTATAAGGGGGGTGTAAGATGACCCAAACCACTATAAGGGGGGGTAAGATGATCAAAACCACTATAAGGGGGGTGTAAGATGACTAAAACCACTATAAGGGGGGAGTAAGATGACCAAAACCACTATAAGGGGGGTGTAAGATGACCCAAACCACTATAAGGGGGGAGTAAGATGACCCAAACCACTATAAGGGGGGAGTAAGATGACCAAAATCACTATAAGGGGGGAGTAGGATGACCAAAACCACTATAAGGGGGGTGTAAGATGACCCAAACCACTATAAGGGGGGTGTAAGATGACCAAAACCACTATAAGGGGGGAGTAAGATGACCAAAACCACTATAAGGGGGGTGTAAGATGACCCAAACCACTATAAGGGGGGAGTAAGATGACCAAAACCACTATAAGGGGGGAGTAAGATGACCAAAACCACTATAAGGGGGGAGTAAGATGACCAAAACCACTCTAAGGGGGGAGTAAGATGACCAAAACCACTATAAGGGGGGTGTAAGATGACCAAAACCACTATAAGGGGGGAGTTAGATGACCAAAACCACTATAAGGGGGGAATAAGATGACCAAAACCACTATAAGGGGGGTGTAAGATGACCAAAACCACTATAAGGGGGGAGTAAGATGACCAAAACCACTATAAGGGGGGAGTAAGATGATCAAAACCACTATAAGGGGGGTGTAAGATGACCCAAACCACTATAAGGGGGGTGTAAGAGGACCCAAACCACTATAAGGGGGGGGTGTAAGATGACCCAAACCACTATAAGGGGGGAGTAAGATGACCAAAACCACTATAAGGGGGGTGTAAGATGACCCAAACCACTATAAGGGGGGAATAAGATGACCAAAACCACTATAAGGGGGGAGTAAGATGACCAAAACCACTCTAAGGGGGGAGTAAGATGACCAAAACCACTATAAGGGGGGTGTAAGATGACCAAAACCACTATAAGGGGGGAGTTAGATGACCAAAACCACTATAAGGGGGGAATAAGATGACCAAAACCACTATAAGGGGGGTGTAAGATGACCAAAACCACTATAAGGGGGGAGTAAGATGACCAAAACCACTATAAGGGGGGTGTAAGATGACCAAAACCACTATAAGGGGGGAGTAAGATGACCAAAACCACTATAAGGGGGGAGTAAGATGATCAAAACCACTATAAGGGGGGTGTAAGATGACCCAAACCACTATAAGGGGGGTGTAAGAGGACCCAAACCACTATAAGGGGGGGTGTAAGATGACCCAAACCACTATAAGGGGGGAGTAAGATGACCAAAACCACTATAAGGGGGGTGTAAGATGACCCAAACCACTATAAGGGGGGAGTAAGATGACCAAAACCACTATAAGGGGGGAGTAAGATGACCAAAACCACTATAAGGGGGGAATAAGATGACCAAAACCACTATAAGGGGGGTGTAAGATGACCAAAACCACTATAAGGGGGAGTAAGATTACCAAAACCACTATAAGGGGGGAGTAAGATGACCAAAACCACTATAAGGGGGGTGTAAGATGACCAAAACCACTATAAGGGGGGAGTAAGATGACCAAAACCACTATAAGGGGGGTGTAAGATGACCCAAACCACTATAAGGGGGGTGTAAGATGACCAAAACCACTATAAGGGGGGAGTAAGATGATCAAAACCACTATAAGGGGGGTGTAAGATGACCAAAACCACTATAAGGGGGGAGTAAGATGATCAAAACCACTATAAGGGGGGAGTAAGATGATCAAAACCACTATAAGGGGGGTGTAAGATGACCCAAACCAACCATTTTTTTTACAGCGAAAAAGCCACATTAAATATAAATACTAACTGCACTTTTTAATCTTTTTCAGGCACCCCGAGAATCTTCTTGAAAATTCCTTTTGTTTTTTTCATAATTTTACATTAATTTGAAAAACATTTAAAAACAAAATAAAAAAAATTAAAAGAAACATGTTGCAATGTGTTTACTTCTGAAGGTACTAACATTGATTTCAAGCCCACAGCAAAGCAAAGCGCAGGCGCTGTGTTGAATAGCGTGGTCAAAATGACAGCGCCTACAAAGCTGAGCTCATTCAGCAATGTAGGCGTTGTTCCCAACAACGCCAGGTAGCGACTGAGGAGGCCTGCTATAGCGAATCGCTACCGCCCGCGGTGTACGCTAGAGGCGCTCATAGCGCCATACTTCAGTCGCTCATCTGTCGCTACCTTAATGAATCGGCCTCTTAGTGTATGCAGGCATTGCAGAGAAGAAGAGGCGGCGGCAGATACAGCACAGGAGGACATCGGCGAAGGCACAAGCGGTGGAGGCAGTGGGCAGGGATCGGTTGCCCTCCCGTCCACCTGTCGCTCCTCCATCTTCTAGCCTCCCATGGCTGTGGCCTGGCCAGCAGCGCGGGAACAATCGAAAGGTGAGTTTCCATTTTTCCTTTTTTTTCACATTTGCCTGATAACATTCCCCCCCCCCCCCCCCACACACTTTGGGAAAAATACGTGTGTCTTATAGAGTGAAGATTAAGGTACTTCTTATATCTCTTTCAAGCATTTATAGGGAGGGATAATTCTTAATATTAAATTATAATAAACAGTTGAAAGTTTGAATAAACAGTTTAGAATTATTAGCAGTCAACTGCAGACCCTTCTACGCTCCAGGAGAATTTTCCTCATTTATCCTGATTGGTGTCTACATCCCCTCAAAGGCATCTGAAAAACTGATTTAGATGGCTTAGGGCCTTATTCATGAAGGGATAGCGCCAGGTAGTGCCTTGTAAGCGTCAAGTAGCGTCAGGTGAACGCTGGACACGGCACGCAATTACACATTTATGAAGGCGATTCTGGTGAGCGACTGGAACAACGCCATGTAGCGTCCGATTCATCATTATCCCAGGCTCCGCGTACAGCGCCGGCGTTCAGCCTTGCAGAGCACCACGACTTACCTCTCGCTACCTGGCGCTCTCCCATACATTTCTATGAACGATCCTTAAATCCCTTTCCTGATCCCAATTTTTTTTTTAAACTCAAATCTTTCAGACATGTATCCTGGCCTAGAAAATGACTTTTTGAAAACTTTTTTGATTAATAATATTTTTATGCAGAATTGTCCTTACATGTCTGGTATTAAAGTGTTCATGTTACAATGTAATAACAATGTAATTTCATATGTTTTCGCTTTGTTCCTAGTGGATACATGTTCAAAAACAGACATTAATCACACAGCTTCCGGCGCTGTGGGCTACATCGACCCGATTTTGAGCGCCGGAACTGTTTGAGGCTGTTTTTTTGATGAATGTGGTGTGAGTCAGTCGCACGGAGCTGGCGCTACCATTTGCTCCCATACAGCGTAGTACTGCAAATGACATAACGTATTCAACAATGCCGGTCGGCGCTCTGAAACAACGAACCATGGCCGAGCACAGCGACTACTAGCGTTCGCTCTGAAATCCTCGCTACAGACGCTCATCTGTCGCTACCTGGCGTTAGTAATGAATCAGCCTGCCTGTTGACTGTATTATTGAATGTGAAATGAAATACCCCCAGGCCCTCATCATCATAATGGGTGATTTAAATCAGGCTAAGCTTAAAGTGGACCAACACCCAGGATTTTGACTATCCTGGGTTTTGGTCCACTTCAGGGGGGCACCCCGATTAGTGTAAAACCCCCCAAAACTCACCTCACCACGCTCCCACGTAGCCACGGACAAGCGGGTGACAGCTGCGGACAAGACAGCGCGTCCGCCGCCGCCTCCCGCGCGCCCCTTTGACAGTGGCCACTGCCGCCGCCGATCAGGTGAGTTTTTTGGGGCCTTTGGGGGGGGGGTCCCGGGAGGGAGGTGATCGGCCCGGGAATCTTATAGATTCTCGGGCCGATCACCCCTGGGTGTTGGTCCACTTTAATCTAGAACTGCTGAAGTTCTTCCAGCACATAACTTGTCCCACTAGAGGCGTGAATTCCTTTGACCATTGCTACACAATGATAAAAGGAGATTACAAACCTATAGCTAAAGCTGCACTTGGTCATTCTGATCACCCCCTTATCCAGCTGGTGCCTGTATACAAGCAGCAACTGAAAAACAGCAAGCCCTCCTTTATTACTACGAAGGGATGGACGGAGGAAGCAAAATCCAACCTACGAGCATGCTTCGAATCCACTAATAGGGAAGTCTTCGAGGACTAAGATAACATCCGTGAATGGTACAAGGTAATGTCTTACATTAAAGTCTGTGAAGACATGCTTATTCCCACTAGGATCTACAGGAAACAGGTGAACATCAAACCTTGGTTCAAAAGTTGGATCATGGTCCTTAGAGTTAAAATGGAGGTAGCCCACAAAAATGGGAATCTTCTTGAATACAGGAGACTCCGGAATATGCTTTCAAAGGAGATTAAAGCTGCTAAAAGGACATACTCAACCAGGCTAGATTTTCTTCTGCCAATTCCAAAGCACTGTGGAATGGCTTAAGACAGATTACTAACTTCAAAGGCTCCTCACCTTCCATTACTCCGAGCAAAGAGCTTGCTGAGGAACTAAATAAGTTCTACAGTCGGTTTGACACAGAGAAGTCTGATGGAGGTACTTATCCTGCTAATCCTCTGTCATGCGCAGGTAGAAAATCCTGTCCAGATAGTCCTTCCAGATTGGACTTTGAAGTGTCAGAAGTTAAAGCGTACCTTCACTCTGAATAAGAGTCTATCTTATATGTTTCCCACACCCTGTACATACAGATTGTCCACATTAAAAATCATCCTAGCTGCATCTACTGCATGTTATGAGCCTTTAAACATCCAAGATGGCGGCTTATGGAAGCCACCATCTTATCAGGCAGCCTGCAAACAGGAAGTGCCTCCTGACTGTGCTGCTCTGCATTCTGGGACTGCTGACCGTTACCTGACCCCAGCTCTGCTCTGTCTGAGCAAAGGACAGCTACAACCCGCCCCCCTGTACCTTATCCCACTCTCCTCTCCTCAGTAAGTGTGATGCTTCTGAGTCAAGATGGCGGCGCCCGTATCCTAAAGTCCTGAACAGAGTTACAGCCCAGTGGGGGAAAGAATAATAAATAAGTGACTAAAAACTTAAAATATATTCATTTTAGATGATGGGGAATCATTTTTAAAGGGTTTGAGCTTTTCAACAAATCATGGTGAAGGTCCGGTTTAAGAAGCTTCTGATGTCCTTCAACTCCAGGAAGGCATCTGGTCCTGACGGCATTTCCACAACATGCCTCAAGGTACGTGCACAACAGATTGCTCAGGTCCTAACTAACATCTTTAGAAGTCCACTAGAGGCCGGAATAGTCTCTGACTGTCTGAAGAGCTCAATTATTATTCCAGTCCCAAAATCGTCATCCGCTTCGATCTTGAATGACTTCAGACCCATTGCTTTGACCCCTGTGGTCATGAAGGCCTTCGAACGATTGGTCATGTCATTCCTCAAGGAGGCTACTGGTTCTCTATGGCAGTGGTCCCCAACCCTGTCCTCAAGGCCCACCAACAGGCCAGGTTTTGCAGATCTCCACAAACATGCACAGGTGAAGTAATTAGTGCAGCTACAGAGCAATAGAGCTGGCTATTTGGAGATCCAAAAAACATGACATGTTGGTGGGCCTTGAGGACAGGGTTGGGGACCACTGCTCTATGGGATCCACTACAGTTTGCATACAAAGCAATCAGATCAGTAGAGGATGCGGTCAATCTGGCGGTCAAGTTCACATTAGATCACGTTAATCGACCCAAGTCCTATGCCAGAATGCTATTTGTGGACTTCTTATCTGAATTCAATCCCCACACACTCCCCATAATACTCTATGGGAAGCTGCTCTCTTTGGGCATCTCATCAAGTATATCTGGCTGGATTATTAGCTTTCTGACTGGTAGGTCCCAAAGAGTCAAATTGGGTCCCTTTGTTTCCTCATCCAGGATCACGAACATGGGATGTGTTCTGTCTCCCCTTCTCTTCTCACTTTACACCAATGACTTCACCTCCTCAGATCCCTATGCAGATGATACTACCATAGTAGGCCTCATTAATGACAACAATTAATCTACCTATCGGACCCTTGAATCCTGATGCAAAGCAAACAACCTTAGCGTGAATACCCAGAAAATGGTCAAACTCATAATTAACTTCAGGCGATCCCACAAAATGCCCCATCCCATCTTGATTAGTGAGGAAGAAGTCAAAATCACAGCCAGTGCAAAATTTCTTGGCACCCAGATCACCCAGGACTTGATGTGGAGCAAGAAAGCTACCATTATCTTAAAGCGGACCTTCACCCTGAATAAGAGCCTATCATATTTTTCCCACACCCTGTACATACAGATTGCTCACATTAAAAATCATCCTACCTGCATCTACTGCATGTTATGAGCCTTTAAACATCCAAGATGGCGGCTCATGGAACATCAGGCAGCCTGCAAACAGGAAGTGCCTTCTGACTGTGCTGCTCTGCATTCTGGGACTGCTGACCTTTTCCTGACCCCAGCTCTGCTGTCTGAGCAAAGCACAGCACAGCTATAACCCGCCCCCTGTACTTTATCCCACTCTCCTCTCCTCAGTAAGTGTGATGCTTCTGGGTCAAGATGGCGGCACCCGTATCATAAGGTCCTGAACAGAGTTGCAGCCCAGTGGGGGAAAGAATAATAAGTAAGTGACTAAAAACTTAAAATATATTCATTTTAGAGGCTGGGAAATAGTTTTTTTAAGGGTTTGGGCTTTTTCAATAAATCATGGTGAAGGTCCGGATTAATTGTCCTGGGGAGGGATGCATATGAGCACTGTTTCTTGTAAGGGTGTTGGTCCGATTTCACTCCATGCAGATGTGGAATAGCAGGCAGATTCCATGCTCCTGATCTGCATGGGAGGGGCCATCTTGCCACAATTCTGACAGACCTGCTTCTGAAAAACCCAGTCCTACAGTCAAAATTACCCCACATCTATTTGAAATATTTCAGTATTTCTAGCCAGAAGTTAAAAGCCATCAGCTGTAATGACTCAGGATTGCTCAGAAAGCTCTTAAAACATTGGCCTCCATTCACTAGGAGTAGAAAAATTCTCATGGTAGTAAAAAAAATTCAATTCACGAGAAAAAATCCTGAGAATTTCACTGTTACTGAATCACCAGATAGGGAGATACTGAAAGTCAGTGGCCCAGAATGCAGAGCAGCACAGTCAGAAGGCACTTCCTGTTTGCAGGCTGCCTGATGTCCCATGAACCGCCATCTTGAATGTTTAAAGGCTCATAACATGCAGTAGATGCAGGTAGGAGGATTTTTAATGTGAGCAATCTGTATGTACAGGGTGTGGGAAACATATAAGATAGACTCTTATTCAGAGTGAAGGACCGGATTAATGTGAGAAATCTGTATGTACAGGGTGGGGGAAACATATAAAATAGACTCTTATTCAGGGTGAAGGTCCGGATTAATGTGAGCAATCTGTATGTACAGGGTGTGGGAAACATATAAGACAGACTCTTATTCAGGATGAAGGCCCGGATTAATGTGAGCAATCTGTATGTACAGGGTGTGGGAAACATATAAGATAGGCTCTTATTCAGGGTGAAGGTCCGGATTAATGTGGGCAATCTGTATGTACAGGGTGTGGGAAACATATACGATAGGCTCTTATTCAGGGTGAAGGTCCGGATTAATGTGGGCAATCTGTATGTACAGGGTGTGGTGAAACATATAAGATAGGCCCTTATTCAGGGTGAAGGTCCGGATTAATGTGGGCAATCTGTATGTACAGGGTGTGGGAAACATAAGATAGGCTCTTATTCAGGGTGAAGGTCCGGATTAATGTGGGCAATCTGTATGTACAGGGTGTGGTGAAACATATAAGATAGGCTCTTATTCAGAGTGAAGGACCGGATTAATGTGAGCAATCTGTATGTACAGGGTGTGGGAAGCATATAAGGTAGGCTCTTATTCAGGGTGAAGGTCCGGATTAATGTGAGCAATCTGTATGTACAGGGTGTGGGAAGCATATAAGATAGACTCTTATTCAGAGTGAAGGACCGGATTAATGTGAGCAATCTGTATGTACAGGGTGTGGGAAACATATAAGATGAGTGAATGGGCTGAAGGGAGCACGCACATTGCAGGTGATGCCACTTTCTGTGAGACACCTGCACAGACCCGGTATGGATTACCCTATGACTGGACGCCCACTTTAATGGCATCCTATGGAGTTGCAGGCTGCCGGCAAAGGGGAAGTGCTGCTGGGTTTCTTGCTGCTGTGCATTGTGGGTTACGTCAGTTAAATCCAAGCAGCAGCATGGCTGAGATGCTGGTAAAGGAAGCCTCCCAGGTACTGCTACCAGGAGAAAATCTCTGAGCCAGCGTTTCAGCTTTGAGTGGATGCAGGAGCAAATGTAAGTGCTGACAATGATTTAGTATCATGCATGCAGACAGGGCAAGTAAGCTTGGGGGAGGTTTCTTCCACCTGAGCAAGGCTGCTGGTCCAGTTTAAGCCCTCTCAAATAGCTTATATCACTGATTGCCGGGGTGGGGGGAGCAATTTACTAAACTTAAATTTTATGACTTGAGGTCTGCTTTAAATAGAAGACAGGAGGAGAGGTTGCCCTGGCAAACACGTGCGACAGTGGCAGCAAAATGTAATGTGTGATATTACATTGGGGGAGCAAACCGAAATAAAGGGGGACCTTCTACAACACCACCCGAGCCCCTGTCTAAATCTCTCATACATTACAAGTGAGAACCACTTTATTTCATATGGCCAGCACGCAGTTACCAAATCACTTAAAGTGGACCAAAACCCGTGGCGATCGGCCCTGGAATCTATAATATTATAATCTCTATAAGATTCACGGGCTGATCGATTCCCTCCCCCCGGGGCATTCAAAGTTGGGGTGCCCCGCTGTTTGAAACCCCCCAAGGCCACCTCATACACTTTCCTTCTTTCCCGGTCCAATGGCGCATGCACGAGCCGCATCCCCACTATCCCTCTAGCAGGGTGTGTTCCTGCGCCAGGCATTTGTAAATGGCCAGCGCGGGCATGCTCCCTATTAGAGGGTAGAGGGGAATGCGAGTATTAGCGCGCTCGGATCCACTCGCCTTAGACGATGTGACGTCAGCGACTCCAAGCACGCTGATGTTAGGTCCGTACCCCAATTGGGCACAGCTTCTACTTCTATTGTCAGAGTCCAAATTATTCTAAGAGTGAATAAGACACAGAGGCCGCTGTGTAGTAAAGACTCAAAGGGCATCTGAAGAGAAATGCGCCCTTTTGTTTATTGTCAGCTGCTAATATACAATGATATGGGTGGGTGTTGCCACACATATACAGATACATTCAAGCATTCTTATTGGCCATCTGACACGCCCCTTTCCCAGTATACACCCCATAGGGAGTGTCTGACTTTTTCTTGTAATTTTATTGTTTCTCTGACACTCACACCAAGTCATGACCTGGGAAAAGTACAAAATATGAAAACATTTCTTGGAATGATATGAGTTATGGCGTCACAAGCTGTATTTTGGCTAATAATGCCGTGAAGGCTAGAACCTTGATGAGAAGAAGTGGTGTTCACACAGGAAAGTACAGATAATAGACATTCTTCAGAAAATCACCAGATGCTTGTTTGCTCAAAAGTGTTCAATGTCAATTGCAGTCAGGTTAACAGTAAAACTGTTTAACCCTATCACTGATTAGACAAGCAGCCGCGCATGCGCCATAGGACTACGAAGAGGAGAATTTGGTTTCGGTGACCTGGTGTGTTTCACACAGCAAGGGCAATGATCAAAACTCAGGATAGTCAAAATCCTGAGTTCTGGTCCACTTTAAAGTCCCTGTCTAGTGTGGCGCAGCTTCATGACTCAGGTGTATGACTGAGCGTGCTCTGCTGTGGTCAGAGACAGCCGCCGGACTACCGTGGCTTGCCATATTCACTCACACAGAAAGCACCAGGGGAATGAGTGGCTGTTAGACCACTTTTTTTGCATGGAGCCATGAAATTAAAAGGCAAACTTTGAATCCTGCTATGGCCTCTACCCAGGATGCAGGAAATAAAGAGACACATAAGACAGGTATCAGGTGAGCTTCTTGCTGCCATATTTTTGCTGTTGGGCTTACAGTCCCTTTTTAAGTGGCCTGCACACTTCAAACGGTTGAGCACTCTCTGGTATAACATCTGGGTATAAAGCCATAGATACAAATGTATCAGTAACTGTTACAATTCTAACACTTAATGATACAATGTATCAAGAAATCTTTAATGTGTAAACAAATGTGAAGGTTACTGAAGGTCGCTCCAGGCTATTTAGGGAGAGCTGTAGCTTTGTATACAAATGTTGTGCTAAAATAAAGGTGAGACACAATATAATCACATTGTTCTGTTAAAAGAAACCTCTAGCTTGACATTTTTTTTAACAGGCCTAAACTTTTCCATGCTACATTATTTTGTTAAAGTGGATCAAAATCACTGGCAAGGTGAGCATATTGGCGACCCCGGGGGGGTTTCACACAGCAGTACATGGAAAAGGCTCAATGGTGAAAATTAGGGATGAGCGAACCGGAATTCGCTCCGAATTTCAGGGAAAATTCGATTCGGCACGAACCCGAATTTCTTTTGGTTCGTGCCGATCGAATTTTCCCTGAAATAAAAAAAAAAAATGCCGGCATGGTGGGAGCGGGCAGGCCGGCTACGCTGTCAGCGGGCCGGCGGCGGCCCGCTGACAGGCGTAGCCGGCCTGCCCGCTCCCATCATGCCAGCATTTTTTTTTTCAGATGAGCGATTCGTGAAAGTTCGATTCGGGCGAACCCAAATTTCTTGGGGAAATTCGGCGAATCGCCCGAATCGAACTTTCAAGAAGTTCGCTCATCTCTAGTGAAAATCTAGCCATAGACTATCTCTAACTTTGCAAGAAGTTGTTTTGAACAAACTCAGGGAGATTATTCTTTAAATGCAATTAGTTTTATTCTGTTAAATGAACCACTAGCATGACACACAAAATGCATTTGAACAGAGGTTTATTTTTCTCTTTGCTGTCTATATAAAGAAGGAAAAAACTCTCCCCGGAGTCTATGAGACTCCAGGATCAGGCATACTCGCTCCACCCTGGGGCACCCCGATCGTGGGTGTCCCACTGTGTGAAACCCCCCCCAGGTCGCCCGAAAACTTACCTTCTTTCCCGAACCAATGGCGCATGCACAAGCAGCGGCCGCATCCCCGCTATCCCTTGAGCAGGGCGTGTGCCCATGCCAGGCATTTGTAAATGGCCAGCGTGGGTGCACTCCCTGTTAGAGGGTAGCGGGGGATGTGGCCACCAGTGTGCTCGGATCCTCTCTTATTAGACGAGCTCCTGGACGAAGGGGCTCAAGCGGATCCGAGCGCGCTGATTGGACGAGCGGCCACACATGCGTCGTAGGACCGGGAAGAGATGAGTTTGTTTGGGTGACCTGGGGAGTTTCACCCGATCGGGGTCCTGGGGGCAAGGACCAAAACCCAGGATAGTTAGGTCCACTTTAAAGTGGATAGAAACCCATCTCTGGGTCCACCACTTATCTATGCCCCCCCCCCCCCCCCCCCAGGGTGGCTGTTGGCTCGGCGGTGGCCTGGTTCTCAAAGAAAACCAAATTGGAATGCCCTAGGAAAGTACATGGAAAAGGCTCAATGGTGAAAATCTAGCCATAGACTATCTCTAACTTTGCAAGCAGTTCTTTTGAACAAACTCAGGGAGATTATTCTTTAAATGCAATTAGTTTTATTCTGTTAAATGAACCACTAGCATGACACACAAAATGCATTTGAATAGAGGTTTATTTTTCTCTTTGCTGTCTATATAAAGAAGGAAAAAACTCTCCCCGGAGTCTATGAGACTCCAGGATCAGCCATACTCGCTCCACCCTGGGGCACCCCGATCGTGGGTGTCCCACTGTGTGAAACCCCCCCAGGTCGCCCGAAAACTTACCTTCTTTCCCGAACCAATGGCGCATGCACAAGCAGTGGCCGCATCCCCGCTATTCCTTGAGCAGGGCGTGTGCCCATGCCAGGCGTTTGTAAATGGCCAGCGTGGGTGCACTCCCTGTTAGAGGGTAGCGGGGGATGTGGCCACCAGTGTGCTCGGATCCTCTCTTATTAGACAAGCTCCTGGACGAAGGGGCTCAAGCGGATCCGAGCGCGCTGATTGGACGAGTGGCCACACATGCGTCGTAGGACCGGGAAGAGATGAGTTTGTTCGGGCGACCTGGGGAGTTTCACCCGTTCGGGGTCCTGGGGGCAAGGACCAAAACCCAGGATAGTTTGGTCCACTTTAAAGTGGATAGAAACCCATCTCTGGGTCCACCACTTATCTATGCCCCCCCCCCCCCCAGGTGGCTGTTGGCTCGGCGGTGGCCCGGTTCTGAAAGAAAACCAGGTTTTTCCACCCCCAAGGTCACACTCTGCCGGCACTTTTGAGAGAACATGGCTCCCTCAAAAGTGCCACAATGACGAGGTGCAAGCTGGCTGGTCCCATCCCCGGCATGCTGTTTGGGCGTGCTCGCCCGTGCCTAGCCATTCAGAAAGCAGAGGATGCGCCCACCGGCAAAGATGGCATTGCTGGAGCCACCAGTTTCACACAGCTGGGCATCTGGGGTAGGATACCCTAACAGGGCAGGCTAGGAGCCGGGCCGGGAATCTTTTGCTTTACATACAGCGCTGGTAAATCTATTAAAGGGGGATACTTCTTCTACTCCAAAAATACATTATTTGGCTAAAGGGGATCTCTGATGTCTTTGTTTTCATTAGAACAATGTTGCCCGAATGTTGGGGGGGGGGTCATTTGTCTGCTTTAGTTGCTTTCCAGAGACCCAAAACCACATCCTTAATTTCCTCCCCATGGAGTTTAATAGGGTTCTGCTGATGCAGAACCAGAATAATGGAAACTATTCAGGAAAACTGCAGCAGAACAGAATAGCGGCAGAATCGGCTCATCACTAGTGGGGAGATATCGGCCTGTTGGGCCTCTTGTGGGAAGATATCTGCAGCCATTTTCTGTAAGAGATAAGAGATGAAAAGGCCACTGGACTGATCAACAAAAGCAGAATGACAACTGATAGCACATCAAATACACTCAACCCAAACCAAGGTCAGATAATGCTGAGGGTCTGCACCCTCCCCTGCCCCAACTCACCAGACAGGGGAATCTGATTGTTCTGAGTAAAGACAATTCACACCCTGCTGGTAGAAACATAAATGCAAAACTATTTAGAAACCACTCACTAATGCATAATTCAATAAGAGGCCGATTTATTAATAGCGCCAGGTAGCGACAGATGAGCGACAGTAGCGGTATTTTCACAGTGCCGGCTAGTAGTCACTGTGCTTGGCCGTTGTTCGGTTGTTGACAGCGACTCAGTCGGTGTGCAGTAATGTTGAATACAGGGTTAGGAGTCGCTATTTGACAGGTTCCGCGCTGTATGGGAGCGCATGACAACGAATGGCCATAGCGAACGGCTCCCAGCATATTCATTAACAAATCACGCTCAAAAAATTCTCGCGCTGTAAAATGCATGTTTAAACCCCAGAGCGCTGGCGGCGATGTGTTAAAAGTAGTTTTTTAACCCCCAAACAACTTTATTTTTGGAAAAAAATAATAAACAAGTTTTTTAAAACATTTTGTAATATGAAAACATTAATATCAGACCTGTAATATCAATTCTGCAGAAATTTTTTTTTTTTACCTTAAAAAAAAGATATAACATTGCAGAAGTGGTCACCGAATTTTTGACATTTAAAAAAAAAAAAAAAAAAAAAACATTAATATCAATTTATTATGAATATTTAAAGATTGCTCCATTGAAATGCATTGGAGAGAGCCAGGTAGCGAGAGGTCATACCTGGCGCTGTGATGGGATTAGCAGTGGCGCTGTTCGCTGAAGTCTGCAACATGATGAATCCCGTGCTAGCTGATGCTCTCGCCGGCGCTAGCCTCATTTAGCGTGATAAATGCGTGATTGTGTTCGCAGCCTGGCGTTCTGGAGTCGGTAGCCGCCGATAGCTGGCGATACCTGGCGCTAGTGAGACACTACCTGCCGCTATCCCTTGATAAATAAGGGCCTAAGCTATAGATCATGCAGCCTGATAATCTAAATGTCTTCTTTTATTAATTTAAATAATGAAAAAACATTAAAACTCGAATATGAAGGTAGAAAATCAAACGTCGAACCTCATATGCTTTAAAAACCTAAGTTAATTTGATAACATCAATCATGTGAAAATAAATAAAATTAAATTAGACCAAAACCCATTATTTTGCATTTGCGAAATGACCCATATTGCCTTAAAAAATTACCCTACCACCAGTGGGCTCTCATCCACTCCAGATTATGAGGGGGGGGGGGTTATGAGGGAGCCCAAGGGGTGCGTGGCCTGGGGCCAAAGGGCACATCCACCAACCTTTGGGTTATGGTTTGGTCCAGGAGGCTTTTCAGTCTTTGGTCTGATGGGCCACGGGTCTGGGAGCAAAGCTATCGGCGACAGTGGGGGTGCGCTTGGGCAAGCCTTTTTTTGTTTTTTCAGATCCTCCGCTAAAGCCACCACAGCACCATCGGTGGCCGCTTACTGCACATAAGCCACAAAGCACAGCCACTGGCAGCTCAATGCAGGGAAATGTTTTCTACTAGACCTGCTGGGCTACCACACTACCCCCCACTCCGCACTGGACATGGTTACCCCCAGGACTTGGTAGCTCAAAGATTGTGAACTTACAGGGGAAAGGGTGAATGAACCAGGGGTAAGACTGGGCATTATCGGGTAAGATGGGGTCATACACAGATAATCAGTCCTCATGATACGCAGCACCAAGGGAGAAGCATTAGAAGGGTCTAAGATCAAGCCAAGGATCAAACGGGGCAATCAGAGTGTTCGCTGTACATGGAATGAGGTTCGAGGGTTCGAGTCCAGGCATCAGAAGTCACAGGAACAATAACACCCAGCAGAACACTATCATGGGCAGCGAGAGAGGGAGCATGGGAACCCTAAATAGGACTGGGATGGACGGGATTGACCAGGGGGGAACCTTGAGTTCATTGGCCTGTTAACAACATATGGGCTGATTGCCCAGGTGACTATTAGGGTGTTTCGTCCACATTAAACTTAGGGGTCATTGGCCCTTTAAAGTGGACCAACACCCAGGGGTGATCGACCCGGGAATCTATAAGATTCCCGGGCCAATCACCTTCCTCACCGCGGGACATCCGAGGGAGCCGCCGCTGCCGATGAGGTAAGGTTTTTTTGGGGGGTTTCACCCGTTTGTGAATGGCCGGTGCGGGTGCGCGCCCTGTAAGAGTGACGTGCGTGAGGCGGCGGTGGACGTGCTGTCTTGTCCGTCGCTGTCACCCGCTTGTCCGTCGGCGGGGATTGGACGGCGCGGTCACGTGGGAGCGTGGTGAGGTGAGTTTTGGGGGCTTTCTGGGGGGATTCACACAGCGGGGTGCCCCCCCGAAGTGGACCAAAACCCAGGATAGTCAAAATCCTGGGTGTTGGTCCACTTTAAACTAACCTCCAGTTGCCACGCTGTGTGCAGCGCCAGAGGAGGGCATAATTCAGCTGTGCTTGCGGCAGAGGAGCGGGGGATGCAGCCAAGAGAGGAAGGAGCAGAAGCGCTTGGCGCCTGCTGTCAGAGCCATGGGACCAGACAGAAGGTAAGTGCAATGTGATACACGCTACGGCTGGGTGTTGTGGTGTTCCGGGGACGGAGGGTGTTTTGGAGTGACACACGAGAAAAGGCAACTTGTTATTTTGTTACAACAGAAAATCTGGCTGAATCCGGAGCGAGAGCGTGGCAATCAGACGCCATCCTGCGCAATGCGCTCTCGTTGAATAGTTATTTGTTAGGGTAGCCTGTACTTCAGACCAGCTCATAGGCTCCCAAGAGAACAATTTAAGGTCCAAAAACTCTTTCACAAGGGTGTAACCGGGCCCCTTAGCACACTGCCACTTGCTGCTGACCTGTCTGGCAAATCCTTAGACCTGAGATCACGGGCAGGCTGATTCATCACTAACGCCAGGTAGCGACAGATGAGCGTCTGTAGCATTTTCAGAGCGCCCGCTAGTAGTCGCAGTGCTCGACCGTGAGTCGCTACTTTATAGCGACTCAGTCGCTGTTCAGTAATGTTGAATACATTGTGAGGAGTCGCTATTTGACCAGTACAGCGCTGTATGGGAGCGCATGTTAGCGACTGCTCATAGCCACCGACTCAGGAAAAAAACAGCTTCACAAATCTCTGGCGCTGAAAAATAGTTGTTTGAAGCCCAGAGCGCAGGAGGCGGTGTGTTTAAAGGCTGTTTTCCAGCATCTTTCCACTAGTAACAAAGTGAAAACATATGGAATTACATTGTAGCAACATTGTAACATGAACACTTTAATGGCAGACCTGTAATGTCATTTTTGAGGAAATATTTAAAAAATGAAAAAATTATGAAAAAAATGCTTTTTCAATGCCAAAAGAGGTCAAATAATTTTTGTGATTTAAAAAAAAAAAAAAAAAAAAAAAAAACAACGTTTAAAGAGAAGAAAAGGATCGTCCATTGAAATGTATGGGAGAGCGACAGGTAGCGAGAGGTCATACCTGGCGCTGTGCAAGGCTGAACGCCGGCGCTGTTCGTTGAGGCTGTGAAAATGATGAATCAGACGCTACATGGCGCTATCGCAGTCGCTAAACAGATTCTGCTTGATAAATGTGTAATTGCGTGCCGTGTACGGCGTTGACCAGTCGCTATCTGTCGCTACCTCTCATTAACCAGGCGCTACCTTACGCTATCCCTTTTTAAATAAGGGCCTAATTGTCATCTCACCTGTGGCCCAAGAGAAGAGAGCTGAAGGGCACCGGGTGTCCCATTGCATCATTGTAATCCAAACAACAAGGGCACATTGCGCAGGATGGCGCCTGATCACCCGGCTCTCACTCCGGATTCAGCTTGATTTCATTCTGTTACAAAATAACAAGTTGCCCTGATCTTGTGTCGCTCTGAAACACCAGCCAGACCCAAACACCACAACACCCAGCAGTCCCTACTTTAAAGAAACAGTCCCTCTGTCCCATTTTTAGGTCTGATGAAAAGGTACAGGTTCCATTTTTTCCATCAAAGATCCATCAAAGCAGCTTGAGTTCAGACAGGCTCCTGGTCCACATGGACACATGATGTATCTTTTTTTGTTACATACTGTGCATCAGACAGTTTGCTGATCAACTGTGCAGGACAAAAGGTGAGTACACTTTTGTTTTTGGGTGGTCAATCACTTTAACCTCTGTATTATGTATCGGGGAGGCCGATTCATTAATAGCGGCAGGTAGCGACAGTTGAGCGACTGTAGCGGCATTTTCAGAGCGCCCGCTAGTAGTCGCTGTGCTTGGCTGTTGTTCGGTAGTTGATGGCGACTCAGTCGGATTGCCGTAATGTTGAATATTGGGTGAGGAGTCGCTATTTGACAGGTTCCGCGCTGTATGGGAGCGCATGATAGCGACTGGCCCTAGCGACCGGCTCCCACCATATTCATTAAAAAAATCACGCTCAAAAAATTTTCGCGCTGTGAAATGCATGTTTAAACCCCAGAGCGCTGGCGGCGATGGGTTAAAAGTAGTTTTTTAACCCCCAAACCACCGTATTTTTGGAAACCAAAAGAAACAAGTTTTTAAAATAATTTGGTAATATGAATACATTAATATCAGACCTGTATCAATTCTGTACAATTTTTTTTTTTTTTTTTTACCTTAAAAAAATATCTAACATTGCAGAAGTGGTCACAGAATTTTTCATATTTAAAAAAAACAATAACAATTAATTATTAATATTTAAAGATTGTTCCATTGAAATGCATTGGAGAGCGCCAGGTAGCGAGAGGTCATACCTGTCGCTGTTCAAGGTCGGACGCTGGCGCTGTGGGCTGAGGCTGGAATAATGATGAATGAGTCGCTATATGGCGCTATCTCAGTCGCTAAGCAGGATTGGCTTGATAAATGTGTGATTGTGGTGGGGAGCCGGCGTTCTCGTGGCGGGGCCCGTCATTACCGGCCGCTCACCAGTCGCTACCTGTCGCTATTCCTTCATAAATAAGGGCCTGAATTTCCAGGTCCAAAGCCCGTGGTTACTCTCTTGTAAGCTTGTGAGCAGGATCCTCATTCCTTTTTTTTCAATTGTTGACCCATTAGTTGCTTTTTAAAGTGGATCAAAACCCAGGAGTTTGACTATCTTGGGTTTAGGTCCTGGGAACCTCGATCGGGGGGGCACCGCTATGTGAAACTCCCCTGGTTGCCGAAACAAACTCACCTCCTCCCGGTCCTACGGCACATGTGCGGTCGCTCACCCAATCAGCGCGCTCGGATCCGCTGACATCTCATCGTCTAAGACGAACGGCTTCGAGAGCGCCGACGGCCATATCCCCTGCTACCCTCTAACAGGGAGCATGCCCATGCCGGCCATTCACAAATGCCTGGTGCGGGCACGCGCTCTGCTAGAGGTCATGTGTAAGGACTGACGTCCGAAACGCGTAGACAAGGAGACCATAAACACTATTTTGATGTTTCTCTTCCTTTTCTCGTTGATGCTTTGATCATGGAGGGATTTTAATGATTTGGAAATAAAATCGTGGATGTTTTTATGCTGAACGCTGGCTGGCTTTAACTTCTTATGTTGCGCTGCTAGAGGGATAACAGGGACGGTGCTCGCGCATGTGCTGTTGAACCGGGAAAGAAGGTAAGTGTATGGGGTGACCTGGGGGGTTTCACACAGTGGGGCATCCTGATTTTGGATGCCCCGGGGGGGAGGGAATGGATCGGCACGGGAATCTTATAGATTCCCGGGCCAATCGCCGTGGGTTTTGGTCTACTTTAATTTGCTCTGTATAAATAGGATTATTATTATTGTTCTATAGGGTTTTTCTGGAAATGCAAAGTGCTGGTGAATGAAATATGCCTCCCCTGACAGCCAGTATCAGGCAAGCAAAGTGCAGGTTAATATAACCCTTAGGCCCTTATTTAACAAGGAATAGCGCCAGGTAGCGACTGGTGAGCGGCCGGTAATGACGGGCCCCGCCACGAGAACGCCGGCTCCCCACCACAATCACACATTTATCAAGCCAATCCTGCTTAGCGACTGAGATAGCGCCATATAGCGACTCATTCATCATTATTCCAGCCTCACCCCACAGCGCCAGCGAGCGACCTTGAACAGCGACAGGTATGACCTCTCGCTACCTGGCGCTCTCCAATGCATTTCAATGGAACAATCTTTAAATATTCATAATTAATTGCTATTAATGTTTTTTTTTTTTTTTTTTTTTTTTTTTTTTAAATGTCAAAAATTCTGTGACCACTTCTGCAATGTTAGATATTTTTTTTAAGGTAAAAAAAAAAAAAAAAAATTGTGCAGAATTGATATTACAGGTCTGATATTAATGTATTCATATTACAAAATGTTTGGAAAAACATGTTTTTTTTTTTTCAAAAAAATATGGTGGTTTGGAGGTTAAAAAACTACTTTTAACCCATCGCCGCCAGCGCTCTGGGGTTTAAACATGCATTTCACTGCGCGAGAATTTTTTGAGCGTGATTTGTTAATGAATATGCTGGGAGCCGTTCGCTAGGGCCAGTCGCTGTCATGCGCACCCATACATCGCGGAACCTGTCAAACAGCGACTCCTATTCAACATTACCGCACACCGACGGGGTCGCTGTCAACAGCCGAACAACGGCCAAGCGCAGCGAATACTAGCGGGCGCTGTGAAAATAACGCTACTGTCGCTCATCTGTCACTACCTGGCACTATTAATGAATCGGCCTCCCCGCATGTTATGTTCCTTTAAATATTGAAGTGATGCTGTCATTAATAGCCCCGCCTCCTGGCAGCATCATGTTAGGGTGTGAACGTTCTACATGGAGGAAACAATGATTAATTCAGAAAGATTTCAGATACAAATATCTCTTAAAGGGGCAGACACCATATATATGCGGACACATATCATAGCTGTATGTGTATGGCTATAAAAGAAAATACACGAAACTTAATTAGGACGCACTTCCCGCACTAGCCCCAGAATTCCCTGAGGCTGAAAGAAAAGCGCCCAGTATTGTTGTATGTGAGCGGGGAGGTGCTAAAAGCTTTTCGCCGTGAAAGCTGTTTCCTGTCTCAAGAAGTTGTGCAGCAGCAGCAGCAAGGCGGTGTGCCCATCAGGCGGGGGAGGGGGCAGAAAGATCTGGCACTGAGGGGGAGGAGCCAGGCCAGGATGGGCTTGTCCGCCTCCTCCAATCATCATGCAGCATCCGATTGCCTCCACTCATAGCCAGACTGTCAGCAGACGAGCAGCTCACCGCCCAACGATCTCCATATTTTCATTGAAGCCGGTGAGTCAATAATAATAATAATAATAACAATATTAGGGGTAGTAGTGATGGTTGATTGAAATTGTAGAGTCAGATCGGAGGGGGGTCACCCAAATCTCTCCCAGAACTCCCTGAGAATCCAGCATCTTCTCTCACTGTGAAGCCAGAGACGGGGACAGGCTTCCCACAGCCATCCCGGGGTGGGAATCAGCCGGACCTGTATAAAAGTGAGAATTCATAGGAGCTCTTATACAGCAAAGGTTTGGTAGGATTGTATAGATTAGATGGTAAAATATATGGCCAGCATTATGCTAAGTAGGATTGATAACTTTATACAGGTCTGTTTGTAAGGTGTGGCGTCAGCATTATACCATATAAATATAATACAATTATACAGAATAGATTGTAAGATGTGTGGCCAGCATTATACAATATACATGCAATATGATTGTACAGAATAGATTGTAAGATGTGTGGCCAGCATTATACCATATACATATAATAAGATTGTACAGAATAGATTGTAAGATGTGTGGCCAGCATTATACAATATATATGTAATATGATTGTACAGAATAGATTGTAAGATGTGTGGCCAGCATTATACAATATACATGTAATATGATTGTACAGAATAGATTGTAAGATGTGTGGCCAGCATTATACAATATATATGTAATAAGATTGTACAGAATAGATTGTAAGATGTGTGGCCATCATTATACCATATACATATAATAGATTGTAGGATGTGTGGTCAGCATTATACAATATACATATAATAAGATTGTACAGAATAGATTGTAAGATGTGTGGCCAGCATTATACAATATACATGTAATCTGATTGTACAGAATAGATTGTAAGATGTGTGGCCAGCATTATACAATATATATGTAATAAGATTGTACAGAATAGATTGTAAGATGTGTGGCCATCATTATACCATATACATATAATAGATTGTAGGATGTGTGGTCAGCATTATACAATATACATGTAATAAGATTGTACAGAATAGATTGTAAGATGTGTGGCCAGCATTATACAATATACATGTAATAAGATTGTACAGAATAGATTGTAAGATGTGTGGCCAGCATTATACAATATACATGTAATAAGATTGTACAGAATAGATTGTAAGATGTGTGGCCAGCATTATACAATATACATGTAATAGATTGTACAGAATAGATTGTAAGATGTGTGGCCAGCATTATACCATATACATATAATAAGATTGTACAGAATAGATTGTAAGATGTGTGGCCAGCATTATACAATATACATATAATATGATTGTACAGAATAGATTGTAAGATGTGTGGCCAGCATTATACAATATACATATAATATGATTGTACAGAATAGATTGTAAGATGTGTGGCCAGCATTATACAATATAAATATAATACGATTGTACAGAATAGATTGTAAGATGTGTGGCCAGCATTATACAATATACATGTAGTAAGATTGTACAGATCATGATATTAGCATTATCCTATATAGGTTTGATAAGATTGTACTGATCAGATTGTAAGTGTGTGGCTGATTGATTATATAGGATTGTACAGGAAAGTGTATCTTTTCTTTAATTTATTGGCCAGGCCACTGGCCTCCGGTGCCATTCTCAGCGTTCGGGGCAGTGTAAGTAAACACTACAATTTCTGCCAAGTTGTATAATATCGGCCAAATAGATTCAAGAAGATTGTACAGATCAGATTGTAGGGTGTGTGGTCCACCTTGGTAGGATTGTACAGGTTTGATTAGGTGAGTATTGTGTCATTTTGGTAAGGTTGCACAGATTGTAAGGAGTGTGACCAGCTTACTATACACCTTTGGTAAGATTGTACAGATCAGATTGTAAGGCGTCACCAGCATTATACCATATAGGTTTGCTAAGTCCTTATGAATCAGATTGTAAGGTAAGTGGCCAGCATCATACTACTGTATACATTATATAAGATTGTACAGATCGGATTGTAAGGTAAGTGGCCAGCATCATACTACTGTATACATTATATAAGATTGTACAGATCAGATTGTAAGGTAAGTGGCCAGCATCATACTACTGTATACATTATATAAGATTGTGCAGATCACACAGTTATATGGCCAGCAATATACCATATATTCCCATAGTTCTAACCACACATATATAGTATACGACTACTCAAACCTTACAATCTGATCTGTCCAATCTTTATATGCAGACTGATTCATGACTAGCGCCAGGTATCGGCAGATGAGCGTCTGTACAGAGGAGCTTAGAGCGACCGCTAGTAGACGCTGTGATTGGCTATCGGGCGCTGTTAAAGAGCGCCTCAGTCGCTGTAGTAACCTTGCGGGCATTGATAAATGTGATGTATGTTGGGTGCTCTAACACCAGTACAGTCATTGTGACCGACTCTCAGCGACTCACACCATATTCAACGACGCACACAGCGTCGGCGCTCTGGATCTGGTCGCTATAGCATAGAGCCCCAGACGCTGTGTGATTAAAGTCTGTTTTTGAACACGTATCCACCAGTGACAAAGCGAAAAAACACACAGAATGACATTGTTGTAACATTGCGACATTAATACTTTAACGCCAGACCTGTAATGACAATTCTGCATAAAAATATAAAAAAAAATCTAAAAACTTGACTCTTTCTAGGCCAGGAGAGGTGACACAATTATTTGATAGAAAATAAAAATTAATTAAAAATAAAAAATCCTGTTTAAACAGAAGAAAAGGAACATCCATTGAAATGTATGGGAGAGCGACAGGTAGCGACAGGTAATGCCTGGTGCTCTGGAAGCCAGAGCTCCGGCGCTATACGCTGAGCCACCTGTAATGATGAATCGTACGCTACATGGCGCTGTTAGAGTCGCTCACCAGAATCGCCTTCATAAATGTGGCATTGCGTACAGCGCCCGGCGTTCACTAGACGCTGCCTGACGCTTACAAGGCGCTACCTGGCGCTATCCCTTGATGAATAAACCCCTTAGTCTTACAAATACTTTTTTGTTTTAGGCTCCTTTCACACTGCTGTGCTTTTGCACTGTGCTGCGTTGCGCTGCATTGTTTTTTTGCTTGCATTGGCGTTGCGTTGGAAAAGCAACATGCAGGACTTTTCCAATGCAAAAGGCTAGGCGTGAAAGGGGCCCTATAGTCATAACTAATGCTGGCAGGGCCGGCTCCAGGTTTGTGGGGCCCCTGGGCAACAGAGTCTTAGGCCCTTATTTAAGAAGGGATAGCGTCAGGTAGCGCCTGGTTAATGAGAGGCAGCGACAGGTAGCGACTGGTGAACGCCGGACACGGCACGCAATTACACATTTATCAAGCAGAATCTGTTTAGCGACTGAGATAGCGCCATGTAGCGTCTGATTCATCATTTTCACAGCCTCAGCGAACAGCGCCGGCGTTCAGCCTTGCACAGCGCCAGGTATGACCTATCGCTACCTGTCGCTCTCCCATACATTTCAATGGACGATCCTTTTCTTCTCTTTAAACGGGTTTCCTTTTTTTCCCCAAAAAATCACAAATAATTCTGTGACCTCTCCTGGCATTGAATAAGCAGTTTTTTCATAATTTTTTCATTTTTTTTATATTTCCTCAGAAATGACATCACAGCTCTGCCATTAAAGTGTTCATGTTACAATGTTGCTACAATGTAATTCCATGTTTTCGCTTTGTTACTAGTGGATAGATGCTGAAAAACAGACTTTAATCACACCGCCTCCTGCGCTCTGGGCTTCAAACAAGCATTTTTCAGCGCCAGAGTTTTGTGAGGCTGTTTTTTGCTGAATATGGTGTGAGTCGGTCGCTATGAGCAGTCGCTAACATGCGCTCCCATACAGCGCTGTACTGGTCAAATAGCGACTCCTCACAATGTATTCACCGTTACTGAACAGCGACTGAGACGATATAAAGTAGCGACTCACAGCTGAGCACTGCGACTACTAGCGGGCGCTCTGAAAATGCCGCTACAGACGCTCATCTGTCGCTACCTGGCGCTAATGATGAATCAGCCTGCCTGTGGGCCCCAAAGTAGCGAGTCACATGATGCCACCTTTCAGCTCCGCTGCCACAAATGGGTCATTTTCTGGTGCTGGTCGCCCTCCTCCAGTCCTTGTCACCTGGTTCTCGCCACCTTCTGAGCTTCCATCAGTAGCCCTCCATTCCACGCCACCTTCTGAAATGTCGCTGATCATCCGGTGCTGAGGCCGGCCATGAGCAGGTCTGCACACAGCGCCCGGCATTGGGTGGTTGGGTCCACTCTTAAAGTGGACCAACACCCAGGATTTTGACTATCCTGGGTTTTGGTCCACTTCGGTGGGGCACCCCGATCGGGGGTGCCCCGCTGTGTGAAACCCCCCAGAAACCCCAAAAACTCACCTCACCCCGCTCCCACGTGACCGCTGCAGCCAATCCCTGATGGCGGACAAGCGAGAGGCAGCGCTGGACAAGCAGAGCGCGTCCGCCGCCGCCTCCCGCCCGTCCCTCTTACATGGAGCGCACCCGCGCCGGCCATTCACAAACGGCCAGCGCGGGAGCGCGCCCTGCTAGAGGGACGCGCGGGAGGCGGCGGATGCGCATGCGCCGCTGGAACGTGGAAAAGGTTGGAGTGTGGGCTTCCTGGGGGGTTTCACCCCGCAGAACATCCCGATTTCGGATGCCCCGCGGGGAGGGATCTGATCGGCCCGGGAATCTTATAGATGGGGTGTTGGTCCGCTTTAAAGACAATACAACACTACTACAAACATAAAATAAACATTAAAATAAACAGACAAAACCAACCCCATCCGGAGTGACCTAATCAATCCCCATTATCCATACTATAGCTATATCATTCCTCCTATTCATCATATATACAGCCTATAAAGGATCATTAAAGTGCTGATGTGTCACAAGTGCAAGAAATTAATAAATATACAATTTGAATGAACACATAAAAAACACAAACTAACTAGAATATGATCTCCTGCTGCTGAGCTGAGAGGCCGATTCATTAATAGCGCCAGGTAGCGACAGATGAGCGCCAGTAGCGTTATTTTCACAGCGCCCGCTAGTATTTGCTGTGCTTGGCCGTTGTTCGGCTGTTGACAGCGACTCAGTCGGTGTGCAGTAATGTTGAATACGGGGTTAGGAGTCGCTGTTTGACAGGTTCCGCGATGTATGGGTGCGCATGACAGCGAATGGCCATAGCGAACGGCTCCCAGCATATTCATTAACAAATCACGCTCAAAAAATTCTCGCGTTGTGAAATGCTTGTTTAAACCCCAGAGCGCTGGCGGCGATGGGTTAAAAGTAGTTTTTTAACCCCCAAACAACCATATTTTTTGAAAAAAAAAACATTTTGTAATATGAATACATTAATATCAGACCTGTAATATCAATTCTGCACAATTTTTTTTTTTTTTTTTACCTTAAAAAAAAAATCTAACATTGCAGAAGTGGTCACAGAATTTTTGACATTTATAAAAAAAAAAAAGAAAAATTAATAACAATTAATTATGAATATTTAAAGATTGTTCCATTGAAATGCATTGGAGAGCGCCAGGTAGCGAGAGGTCATACCTGTCGCAGTTCAAGGTCGCTCGCTGGCGCTGTGGGGTGAGGCTGGAATAATGATGAATGATTCGCTATCTGGCGCTCTGTCAGTCCCTAAGCAGGATCGGCTTGATAAATGTGTGATTGCGGAGGGGAGCCGGCGTTCTCGTGGCGGTGAGCGTCATTACCGTTCGCTCACCATTCGCTACCTGTCGCTATCCCTTGTTAAATAAGGGCCCAAGTATTCATCAGCAATTTTGCTTATCATCCCGATGCTGAGGTCGGCCATGAGCAGGTCTGCACACAGCGCCCGGCATTGGGTGGTTGGGTCCACTGTTAAATAATACCAATACCAAGTGTGCGCCTGAGTGGGCCCTGGCAATTGCCCAGGTTTGCCCTGTGCCCTCAATGTTGACATTACCCCGTGCAACCTGATCTGACCAATCTCCTTTCAATCTTTCCAAATCTACTGTATATAGCAGCATGTTCGTCGCACCTTACAGTCTGACCTGTCCAATCTGTCAATCTGATCTGTACAATTGCTATACAATCTTACAAACTGTTTGCTTTTATTAATGAATAGTTATCATCTAGCTTACAATCTAATGTTCCCAGCTTTTATTTAATCTTACCAAAATTTTCATCACTAACGCCAGGTAGCGACAGATGAGCGTCTGTAGCAGGCATTTTCAGAGCGCCCGCTAGGAGTCGCTGTGCTCGGCCATGGGTCGCTACTTCATAGCGACTCAGTCGCTGTTCAGTAATGTTGAATACAATGTGAGGAGTCGCTATTTGACCAGTACAGCGCTGTATGGGAGTGCATGTTAGCGACTGGTCATAGCGACCGACTCACACCATATTCAGCAAAAAAAACAGCCTCACAAATCTCTGGCGCTGAAAAATGCTTCTCTGAAGCCCAGAGCGCAGGAGGCGGTGTGATTAAAGTCTGTTTTTCAGCATCTATCCACTAGTAACAAAGCAAAAACATATGGAATTACATTGTAACAACATTGTAACATGAACACTTTAATGGCAGAGCTGTAATGTCATTTCTGAGGAAATATATAAAAAATGAAAAAATTGTGAAAAAACTGCTTATTCAATGCCAGAAGAGGTCACAGAATTATTTGTGAATTTTGGGGGGAAAAAATAAACAAAAACCCCGTTTAAAGAGAAGAAAAGGATCGTCCATTGAAATGAATGGGAGAGCGACAGGTAGCGAGAGGTCATACCTGGCGCTGTGCAAGGCTGAATGCTGGCGCTGTTCGCTGAGGCTGTGAAAATGATGAATCAGACGCTACATGGCGCTATCCCAGTCGCAAAACAGATTCTGCTTGATAAATGTGTAATTGCGTGCCGTGTCCGGCGTTCACCAGTCGCTACCTCTCATTAACCAGGCGCTACCTGACGCTATCCCTTAAATAAGGGCCTCAATCTTCCAATATTACCAAACCTTTATGGTATAAGTGGTGTAATGAATGCAGACCCAAACACTTTACAATTTGATCTGCCCAGTCCCCATTAAATCTTACCAAGCCTGTGTATAAAATAGCCACTCACCTTAAAGTGGACCAAAAGCCAGGATTTTGACTATACTGGGTTTTGGTCCTTGCCCCACTGTGTGAAACCCCCAGACCGCCGAAGTAAATTCGCCTCTTCCCGGTCCTACGGCGCATGTGCGGCCGTTAGTCCAATCAGCGCACTCTGAGCCGCTGACGTCATGTCGTCTAAAGCCAGAGTCCGCACCCCCCGCTTACCTCTACAAGGGAGCGCGTCAGCCTTTCACAAATGCCTGGCACAGGCACGCGTCCTGCTAGAGGGATAGCGGGGATGCAGCTCGCACATGCGCTGTTGGACCGGAAAGCAAGGTAAGTGTATGGGCGACCTGGGGGTTTCACACAGCAGGGCACCCCGATTTTGGATGCCCCGGGGGAGGGAATCGATCCGCCCGAGAATCTTGATGGGTTTTGGTCCACTTTAATATTCGATATCTTTCCATTCTTATCAAACTGGAAATCCCTCCCCGCGGGGCATCAAAAATCGGGATCCCCCGGTGGGTGAAACCCTCAGGGTCGCCCGCTACACTTACCTTAATCCCGCTCCAACGGCGCATGTGAATGGCCGGCGCACGCGGGCTCCCTGTTAGAGGGAAGCGCAAGATGTGGCCACCACCTCGCTCGGATCCGCTGAGATAAGACGTCGCTCAGATGTGCTTAGCTCAGCGGCTCCAAACTCGCTGATTGGATGAGCGGCCGTGCATGCGCTGTAGGACCGCGGTGAGGTGAGTTGATGTGGCAGATCTGGGGGGGGGGGGTTTCACATAGTGGGGCACCCCCGATCAGGGACCAAAACCCAGGATAGTCAAAATCCTGGGTTTTGGTCTACTTTAAGTATAAGAAACCTAATGCTGGTTACACATGCGCACCTTACAATCTGATCTGCCCAATCTCTAGGCAATCTTAACATACCCTTTATAGACTTAATCACATTAAAGTGGACCAACACCCAGGATTTTGACTATCCTGGGTGTTGGTCCACTTCGGTGGGGCACCCCGATCAACACACATTGGCTGATGTTTGGTCCACAATATCAATATGATCATTCGTTTGACATAAGGGCAGGTGACTGTAAAGTTTGGAGCTGAAGGGGTTAAACGCGGCTGGCCTCCGGGAATTCACTGTCACTGTCACAAGAGCTCTTGTTTCCTCGTCATGTGACAATCGTATGTAAATAGAGCAGCATGTGGTTGGGTTGGGGGCGGAGTCATACCATGTGATTGTATTCTGCGCACAATGGACTCTGCTCGTCTGTCGCTGATCTTCAAGCTAAACATGGATCCTGATTTTTAGCCAATGAGCATGGCCAGCTGTGTCACTGAGATTTTCCAGCTTTGTTGGAGAATGCAGCAAAATGCAGAGTTGCCTTGATTTATTACTACCAGTCGGATTGCTAGTAAAATGTCTGTAAGAAAAATAAAGCAAGTCGGGTTGCCTTGATTTCTCTGCCATTAAAGTGAATGGAGAGGGTGTGGAAGTGCCGGATGCAAACGGGGAGGCCGATTCATTAATAGCGGCAGGTAGCGACAGTTGAGCGACTGTAGCAGTATTTTCACAGCGCCCGCTAGTAGTCGTTGTTCGGTTGTTGATAGCGACTCAGTCGGTGTGCAGTAATGTTGAATAGAAGGTGACGAGTCGCTATTTGACAGGTTCCGCGATGTATGGGTGCGCATGATAGCGACTGGTCAGAGCGACCGGCTCCCACCATATTCATCAAAAAATCACGCTCAAAAAATTCTCGCGCTGTGAAATGCATGTTTAAACCCCAGAGCGCTGGCGGCGATGTGTTAAAAGTAGGTTTTTAACCCCCAAACCACCAAATTTTTGGAAACCAAAAAAAAAAAAATTTTTTTAAGAATTTAGTAATATGAATACAATAATATCAGACCTGTAATATCAATTCTGCACAAATTTTTTTTTTTTTTTTACCTTAAAAAATAACATGGCAGAAGTGGTCACAGAATTTTTCACATTGAAAAAAAAAAAAAAAAAACATTAATAACAATTAATTATGAATATTTAAAGATTGTTCCATTGAAATGCATTGGAGAGCGCCAGGTAGCGAGAGGTCATACCTGTCGCTGTTCAAGGTCGGACGCTGGCGCTGTGGGCTGAGGCTGGAATAATGATGAATGAGTCGCTATATGGCGCTATCTCAGTCGCTAAGCAGGATCGGCCTGATAAATGTGTGATTGTGGTGGGGAGCCGGCGTTCTCGTGGCGGGGCCCATCATTACTGGCCGCTCACCAGTCGCTACCTGTCGCTATTCCATGTAAAATAAGGGCCTAATTTGCTTTGATTGATGCATTAGGTATTGGCCAGTCTATGTCAGTGTCTGTTGGACCTGACTGCAACGCCAGCCTAGGAAAGAGCGGCGTGCCCGGGCCCGAGAAGTAGCGGCGGTGCCAGCAGCAGCAAGAGTGGGGACAGTGGGCGGGGTTCAGGTCCTTCGTCGTCTGTAGTATATATATATTTTTTTTTATCTTCAGCATCGGGTGGGGGGGGGGGGATTCAGCCACACTGCATATGGGGAATGGGGGGGGGGGGTGCCACACTGTCTATGGGAATGGGAGGGGGGAATGTCACACTGCCTATGGGAATGGGAGGGGGGAATGTCACACTGCCTATGGGAATGTGATGGGGGGATGCCACACTGCCTATGGGAATGGGATGGGGGATGCCATAGTGCATATGGGGAATGTGATGGGGACTACACACTGCCTATGGGAATGGGCGGGGGAATGTCACACTGCCTATGGGAATGGGAGGGGGGAATGTCACACTGCCTATGGGAATGTGATGGGGGGATGCCACACTGCCTATGGGAATGGGATGGGGGATGCCATAGTGCATATGGGGAATGTGATGGGGACTACACACTGCCTATGGGAATGGGCGGGGGAATGTCACACTGTCTATGGTAATGGGTTGGGGGGAATGCCACACTGTCTATGGGAATGTGATGGGGGGATGCCACACTGCCTATGGGGAATAGGAGGGGGAATGTCACACTGTCTATGGGAATGGGATGGGGGAATGTCACACTGTCTATGGGAATGGGATGGGGGAATGTCACACTGTCTATGGGAATGGGATGGGGGAATATCACACTGTCTATGGGAATGGGATGGGGGAATGTCACACTGCCTATGGGAATGGGATGGGGGATGCCATAGTGCATATGGGGAATGTGATGGGGACTCCACACTGCCTATGGGAATGGGCGGGGGAATGCCACACTGCCTATGGGAATGGGATGGGGGAATGTCACACTGTCTATGGTAATGGGTTGGGGGGAATGCCACACTGTCTATGGGAATGTGATGGGGGGATGCCACACTGCCTATGGGGAATAGGAGGGGGAATGTCACACTGTCTATGGGAATGGGAAGGGGATGCCACACTGCCTATGGGAATGGGTTTGGGGTAATGCCACATTGTCTATGGGAATGTGATGGGGGGATGCCACACTGCCTATGGGAATAGAATGGGGCAATGCCACACTGTCTATGGGAATGTGATGGGGGGATGCCACACTGCCTATGGGGAATAGGAGGGGGAATGTCACACTGTCTATAGGAATGGGATGGGGGAATGCCACACTGCCTATAGGAATGGGATGGGGGAATGCCACACTGCCTATAGGAATGGGATGGGGGAATGTCACACTGCCTATGGGAATGGGAGGGGGCAATGCCACACTGCCTATGGGAATAGAATGGGGCAATGCCACACTGCCTATGGGAATGGGATGAAGGAATGCCACAATGCCTATGGGGATGGGATGTCTGTAATGGGGTGTTTTAGCACATCTGGTTTAGAATATTTTTTTCTTCTTTTCCTCCTTAAAACCATAGGTGCGTCTTATATGGCGATAAATACAGTATACCAGTGCCAGTGTGCACCACTATGTACCGCCATCTTTTTGGAGCTGCACAGCGAATGAAATCATTTTTTTTACACAATGAAAATCTTGGCACTGTATTTTCCTGGTGCTGGTCTGAGTTTCAGCATTACAGTTACAGGATATCACTGCAGGAGACAAACTTTACAGTGTGTTTAGGCTGCATTTTAGTTGTTGTTGTCCACATTACACACTGTTAAGAAAAAGAAGCCACGAAAATCGATTTTACTAAACAACAAAAAAATGACACTTGGCGAGTTCTGTACAAAAAATATTGTAAATATATAATATTAATTAAAAGCATAAAACACTTCAATCCAGCTCTGACCATTGTGCTCTATGGTATCTTGACCTACAGCACGACTATAAACTGGAGTGGCACTGGCTTCACTTGACACTGCAACTGGTTGGGCGGCTGCTAATGTTAATAAAACGCTAGCTGGCGGCCACATCAGCACAACCTGTTTTTTGTTTCAAAGGCCTCGATTCATTAAAGGTAGAAAAAAATTACCATGGTAGTAAAAGATTCAATTCATGAGAAAAAAGCCTGAGAATGTCGCTGTTACTGAATCACCAGCTAAGAAAACAATGAGGCCGATTCATTAATAGCGGCAGGTAGCGACAGTTGAGCGACTGTAGCAGTATTTTCACAGCGCCCGCTAGTAGTCGCTGTGCTTGGCCATTGTTCGGTTGTTGATAGCGACTCAGTCGGTGTGCAGTAATGTTGAATACAAGGTGACGAGTCGCTATTTGACAGTTTCCGCGATGTATGGGTGCGCATGATAGCGACTGGTCAGAGCGACCGGCTCCCACCATATTCATCAAAAAATCACGCTCAAAAAATTCTCGCGCTGTGAAATGCATGTTTAAACCCCAGAGCGCTGGCGGCAATGTGTTAAAAGTAGGTTTTTAACCCCCAAACCACCAAATTTTTGGAAACCAAAAAAAAAAAAATTTTTTTTAAGAATTTAGTAATATGAATACAATAATATCAGACCTGTAATATCAATTGTTCCATTGAAATGCATTGGAGAGCGCCAGGTAGCGAGAGGTCATACCTGTCGCTGTTCAAGGTCGGACGCTGGCGCTGTGGGCTGAGGCTGGAATAATGATGAATGAGTCGCTATATGGCGCTATCTCAGTCGCTAAGCAGGATCGGCTTGATAAATGTGTGAGGGAGCCGGCGTACTCGTGGCGGTGACCATTGTGCTCTATGGTATCTTGACCTACAGCACGGCTATAAACTGGAGTTGACTTCACTTGACGCTGCAACTGGTTGGGCGGCTGCTAATGTTAATAAAACGCTAGCTGGCGGCCACATCAGCGCAACCTGTTTTTTGTTTCAAAGGCCTCGATTCATTAAAGGTAATCATGGTAGTAAAAGATTCAATTCATGAGAAAAAAGCCTGAGAATGTCACTGTTACTGAATCACCAGATAAAAAGACAATGAAAGTCAATGGCAGCTTTTTTACTCTTAAAGTGGACCAACACCCAGGATTTTGACTATCCTGGGTCTTGGTCCACTTCGGTGGGGCACCCCCGATCGGGGTGCCCCGCTGTGTGAAACCCCCCCGAACCCCCCGAACTCACCTCTCTCCGAGCCGACGGACAAGCCGCGGACAAGCGGCTCCGCCGCCGCCGCCTCCCGCGCGTCCCTCTTGACGCGCGCGTGCCCGCGCCGGCCATTCACGGCCGGCCGGCGCGGGCACGTCTAGAGGGGCGCGAGGGAGGCTGCGGCGGCCGGCCGCCGCCGAAGATAAGGAGTTTGGGGTGTTTGGGGGGGTTTCACCCCGCGGGACATCCCGATCTCGGATGTCCCGCGGGGAGGGAGGTGATCAGCCCGGGAATCTTATAGATTCCCGAGCCGATCACCGGTGGGTGTTGGTCCACTTTAAGAAGAGTAGAGAACCGTTTCCTCCTTTCTACACTGTAGTAAAAGCTGCCATTGACTTTCATTGACTTTTTTTCTAGTGATTCAGTAACAGTGACATTCTCAGGCTTTTTTCTCATGAATTGAATTTTTGTACTACCATGAGAATTTTTTTCTACCTTTATTGAATCGAGGCCAAAACCCTCGGCCATCGGCTAGATTCTTTTCCCCAGAATTGGGATGCTACGCTGTGCGAAACCCTTCAAGTTGCCTGGTATACTTACCTTCTCTGCTGGTCCACTGGCGCATGTGTGATCAGCGGCTGCATCCCTGCTATCCATTTATCAGGGTGGCAGGTATTTGGGAATGGCCGGCACGTTCTCTGTTACAGGGAAGTGGGGATGCAGCCACTGGCGTGCTCGCTGCAGCTTGGCTCCTTAGACGAGCCTTGATGAGCTTGTGTCAGTGCAGTCAAGTGTGCAGATTGGACGGGAGGCCGTGCAAGCGCTTTAGGACTGGGGAAAAGTGAGTTGGTGTGGGCGACCTGGGGGGGGGGTTCACACAGTAGGGCATCTTGCATCGGGATGCCCCAGGGGCAAGGACAGGGTAGTCAAAATCCTGGGTTTTGGTCACACTGAGTGCCAATGAGGTCAAATAAGGGGAGCCACAATAGGTAGCTTGGTCCACTTTGAGGGGGCTGGCATTTTGTGATGGATTGTCGCTGGACAATCAGGTGGAAACAAAGGTCCCTTTTACACCTAGACTTTTTTTTTTTGTGTTGTCCATGTTACCCTACAGGTCCCTTTCACATCTCAGAATTGCCTTAGGAAAAGTAATGCATCTTCATTGTGTTCCAGTTAGGTGACAAGATTTGTGTTCATGTGGAGGCTGATTTAAGACTAGCGCCATGTATAGCCATTTGTGCCTCTATGTAGCGGCTGTTAGGGCGAGTGCTGCGCGCCCATCTCGCGGCACTCCCCTTACCTCCTCTGTTGCTCCCGCTGCCCGGGCGGGCGCTGCTGGTCCGTCTCGCGGCGTCTCTCCTTCCCTCTTCTAGCCCGCTTCTGACGGCGGGTCCGCGGCTTCTAGCGCGCCGGGTTCCTAAACTTTAAAGGGCCGGTACACCACTGATTGGTGTCCGCCCATTCAATCTTGCTTCCTCTTCCCCTATTCAAGGGGCACTTCCTTTGCATCTAGTGACGGATCTTGGTCTCTCCATGGTTGCTGATCGTCAGTTGTTCCAGAATTGCTCTCCTTGCCTGTCCCTGACTCTGAAGCTTCGCTGCCCATCCCAACTTTTGGCTACTTACCTTCGATCTCGAGATTGTGCCGCCTGCCCCGACCTCTGCTTAAACCTTGATATCGCCTTTGCCTGCCTCCTTTGTACCACGCTGTACCTCGGCTGACTGTGTGGCTGAGCCGCTGTTGGGGGGTAGCGACCTGGGGGTCACTCGCCGCTACAAGACCAACCTGCCTTGCGGCGGGCTCTGGTGAATACCGGTGGCCTCTTAGATTCCACTCCCTTGACGCGGTACCCGCTACCAGCAACACAGTCACAGTGGATCCACACCTGTTCCGCCACGTCCGCTCCGTCACAGCGGAGCTTAGAGCGTCCACTAGTGGACGCTCCAGTTGGGTGTCCGGCACTATAACCTAGCGTAGCTGTAGTATCCTGCCAGCATTGATAAATGTGATGTCTGGAAGGTGCTATAGAAGCCTCTCCCTGAATCAATGCATATGTGGTGCTCAGAGGAACAGCACATATAACAACGGGACAAGGCTGCAGCCAAAAATAAGCCCTAGGCACTGAAGCCCATATTTAAGAAAATCAAACACAAAACCAGTGCCGGCGCTCTAACGTCGAGCGCCAGACGCTATATGAAAAAAGTCTGTTTCTCAACACATATCCACCAGCAACAGAGTGAATACATATAGAATGACATTGCTTTAAAACTGTAACACTACACTGCAATGGCAGACCTGCACATAAAATTCTGCATAAAACAAAAAAAATATATATAACAATATAAGTGTTTGGTTTCTGGGCAGGAGAGGTCACAGAATTATTTGATCCTAAAATTGAGAAAAATAATGAATTAAAACACTATTTCTACACAAGCAAAAAACACCATTAAAATGTATGGGATGGCGCTGCTGAACATACAGTGCTGGCGCTTTACGCTGAGCCACTGCTAGTGATATATGTGACGCTACATGACGCTATTAGAGGCGCTCACCAGATTGATTTTCATATATATATGGTTTTCACATACTGCGCCCGGCGTTCACCTGACGCTATGTGGCGCCACTATTTCTACACAAGCAAAAAACACCATTAAAATGTATGGGATGGCGCTGCTGAACATACAGTGCTGGCGCTTTACGCTGAGCCACTGCTAGTGATATATGTGACGCTACATGACGCTATTAGAGGCGCTCACCAGATTGATTTTCATATATATATGGTTTTCACATACTGCGCCCGGCGTTCACCTGACGCTATGTGGCGCTACGTGGCGCCACTATTTCTACACAAGCAAAAAACACCATTAAAATGTATGGGATGGCGCTGCTGAACATACAGTGCTGGCGCTTTACGCTGAGCCACTGCTAGTGATATATGTGACGCTACATGACGCTATTAGAGGCGCTCACCAGATTGATTTTCATATATATATGGTTTTCACATACTGCGCCCGGCGTTCACCTGACGCGCTACATGGCGTTTTTTAAAAATGATTCTTGTCAAGAAAGCAGAAAACTAAACAGAAAAGTGCACATGCGTGTAAGAGGCCGATTCATCAATAGCGCCAGGTAGCGACAGATGAGCGACTGTAGCGTGATTTTTTCAGCGCCAGCCAGTATTCGCTGTGCTTGGCCGGCATTAGCTTGATGACAACGACTCAGTCGGTGTGCGGTAATGTTGAATACGGGCTGGGGGGTCGCTGTTTCACAGGTCCAGCGTTGTATGTGAGCGCCTGACAACGAATGGCCAGAGCGAACGGCTAGCTTCATATTCATCAAAAAATCACGCTCCGAATGTGCTGTCGCTGTCCATTCCTTGTTTAAACCCCAGAGCGCTGGCGCCGATCTGTATTAACTAGTTTTTAACCCCTAAACAACCATATTTTTTGAATGTAACATTATACATGTTTTTAGAATCATTTTGTAATATGAATACATTAATCTCAGACTTGTTAGATCAATTCTGCACAAATTTTTTTTTTTTGTTTTTTGACTTAAAAATAAATCCTAACATTGCAGAAGTGTTCTCCGATTTTTTGACATTAAACAAATAAAAAAAAAAAATAATCCAAATTAATTATGAATAATTATAGATTGCTCCATTGAAATGCATTGGACATTGCCAGGGAGCGACAGCTCATACCTGGCGCTGTGAGGGAATTTGCAGCGGCGCTGTTCGGTCCAGGCGGCTTCATGATGAATGCCGCGCTAGCCGTCGCTCTCGCCGGCGCTAGCCTCATTTTGCTTGATAAATGCGTCATTGTGACCGCCGCCGGGCGTACTTGAGTCGGTAGTCGCCGTTAGCTGCCGCTACCTGGCGCTCGTCAGACACTACCTGGCGCTATCGCTTGATGAATAAGGGCCTAAATGTGATTCAAAATACAAACAGAGCAACACAAACACAGGCTAAAAAAAAAAGTCATATAGCTGTGAAAGGCGACAGAGTTCATGTGCAGCCGGAGCATGGCGGGCCCTATTTTTGTGTTACGTGGAGTCTCTTTTTCCCTTGAGGAGGGTCAGTGGGTTCGGAGGAAACGCTTTGCAGGCGCTATAGATCTGGCAGTCTGCACACTCCCCTATAGGAGGAGGAGGCAGAAAATGAACTCGCTCACCCTGTACATTCCAGGGACACAACCCCTCCTGGAGAGAACACAGAGCAGCCATTGCATAAGCTGCACAGCATTGCTCCACACCAATCAGACTGCTGGAACCTTCTGCGCTGGGCGGCTGACAGCAAGCCAGGCTGGCCACTAGCCATCAGCAGTGAGTAACTGGGCTTTATCACTTTTATATCTACACTGTATAGAGTTATTATAGATTTATATACATATGGCACAGAGCACATGGAGGCAGTCACATGACTCCCTGTCCCTCGGAGCTCACACTCTAATGTCTCCTCCACACTCACACACTGTTATTATACATTTATATAGCACTGACATATACCACAGCGCTGTACAGAGCACATAGAGGCAGTCACATGACTCCCTGTCCCTCAGAGCTCACACTCTAATGTCCCTTCCACACTCACACACTGTTATTATACATTTATATAGCACTGACATATACCACAGCGTTGTACAGAGCACATAGAGGCAGTCACATGACTCCCTGTCCCTCAGAGCTCACACTCTAATGCCCCTTCCACACTCACACACTGTTATTATACATTTATATAGCACTGACATATTCCACAGCGCTGTACAGAGCACATAGAGGCAGTCACATGGATCCCTGTCCCTCAGAGCTCGCACTCTAATGTCCCCTCCACACTCACACACTGTTATTATACATTTATATAGAATAAATACAATATACATTTCACCTTTGGAAAAGCTCTGGGTGTCACTGGATCCCTGCACCCATGAGATTTCTTTTAAACAATTTACCCATAGTAAGCACAGGCAGCATAAAGAGTCTGTCCGGACCTGATCACAATACAAATTATACATAAAATAAACAGTAATAATTAAAATAAATAATGGGATTATTAAAGCATGCCTGCAGTGTATAATAACAGGCAGTACTTACCTTACCCTCGGGCCATCAGAAGATGACTCCTGGGAGCATTCCAGACTGGAGATGCTGAGATAAGAGCACTCAGTGTGGCTGGTCTGGGCAGTCTCCAATTATTGAGGAATCCTGAGCCCTTGTCACAGTGGAAAGGTAAGCATGATAGAGCACACAGATAACAGAAGGGAAAACAGCTTCTGCTTTCTGTTCAGAGCTAGATTAGCTGGCCTGGGGGGTATGGTAAGTATAACTTGTTAAGTGTTATGTTGTAGCTTTTAATACAAGGGATTATTAGTAATAGCTTTAAAGTGGACCTAAACCCTCTTTTGCAAATCTGTCATGGGAAGGGTTCTGGTCCACAGGGACAATAACGTATTCTAATTATTATTATTTTTATTGTTAGTATTAAGGTGGAACTAAACCCTTTTTGCCTGGGAGGGCCCTGGTCCACAAGGACACTGAACTCCCCTAACTTACCCCCTCACATTATCAGACTGGCATTAGTGATCAGCTATTCCTACCCCCGATCATGCATGTCCCATTCTGGCCCCCCAATTATAATTTACTGAAGGGGAATCTGAAATCGAGGTTTGATGTTTAAAAGGGACCAAATGTGATGTAGGTTCATTGGTACGGTAGGAATAAAGATTTTTGTATATACAAACACTGCGCTCCTAAGGAGTTAAATGAGCATACAATGATAGTGACGCTGCAACGTACCAGACTTTTATCCCTAATAAGCCTCAGACTAAGTGTATATAATTTATGGTACAGAGCAAAAAGCAAAGAAATTATATTCACAACAATTGATCATTGAGAGCCCACAAATGGCCCAAAGAGGTATAAGCTGTCAGTAATTAAAACAATTCATCAGTACAGACAATTCATCAATAAAAACACGTATGCCCTTATTCATCAAGCGATAGCGCCAGGTAGTGTCTGACGAGCGCCAGGTAGCGGCAGCTAACGGCGACTACCGACTCAAGTACGCCCGGCGGCGGTCACAATGACGCATTTATCAAGCAAAATGAGGCTAGCGCCGGCGACAGCGACGGCTAGCGCGGCATTCATCATGAAGCCGCCTGGACCGAACAGCGCCGCTGCAAATTCCCTCACAGCGCCAGGTATGAGCTGTCGCTCCCTGGCGATGTCCAATGCATTTCAATGGAGCAATCTATAATTATTCATAATTAATTGGTATTCATTTTTTTTTTTTATTTTTTTAATGTCAAAAAATCGGAGACCACTTCTGCAATGTTAGGATTTATTTTTAAGTTAAAAAAAAAATTAAAAAAAATATGTGTAGAATTGATCTAACAGGTCTGAGATTAATGTATTCGTATTACAAAATGATTCTAAAAACATGTATAATGTTACATTCAAAAAATATGGTTGTTTAGGGGTTAAAAACTAGTTAATACACATCGCCGCCAGCGCTCTGGGGTTTAAACAAGGAATGGACAGCGACAGCACATTCGGAGCGTGATTTGTTGATGAATATGAAGCTAGCCGTTCGCTCTGGCCATTCGTTGTCAGGCGCTCACATACAACGCTGGACCTGTGAAACAGCGACCCCCCCAGCCCGTATTCAACATTACCGCACACCGACTGAGTCGCTGTCATCAAGCTAACGCCGGCCAAGCACAGCGAATACTGGCTGGCGCTGAAAAAATCACGCTACAGTCGCTCATCTGTCGCTACCTGGCGCTATTGATGAATCGGCCTCTTAATTACATTTACTAAGTTTTTCAATACATATTTCAGAAATGTCCCAAAGAGCATGCACCAGTGTTAAATGTAGCTGCTCTCCAAAGAGACAAAAAGTTCGTTGAATTCGGTGAATATCCCAAAAAACATACACCCTTTACAAGTGATCACCCTTCACTCGATATGCGCTTACCAGAGCGAAATATAAAAGACTCCTTATAAACAACGTGCTCCGTAAATGATTCCAAAGGTATTCAATATATTTCCAGAAAAACTCAATCCATAGTGGTCAAATTGGTCTTATAAAAGAAAAACATAGAGAAAAAATAGTGCAACCCCATCTGAATGGTATTCGAATGTTTAATGTTAAAATTGCACTTACAAAGATCCAAGCATGAATGCACAAATAGGTCAATGAAGAAGTAGTCCTCCTTCCCCTAGTCCACTATGGCCAGTAGTAGATGTGGGTGCAGTGGGAACGGGGAGGCCGATTCATTAATAGCGCCAGGTAGCGACAGATGAGCGCCAGTAGCGTGATTTTCACAGCGCCAGCTAGTATTCGCTGTGCTTGGCCGGGGTTTGCTTGTTGACAGCGACTCAGTCGGTGTGCGGTAATGTTGAATACGGGGTTAGGGGTCGCTCTTTCACAGGTTCCGCTTGTATGGGTGCGCCTGACAGCGAATGGCCAGAGCGAACGGCTTGCTGCAGATTCATTAAAAAATCACGCTCAAAAATTTCTCGCGTTGTGAATTCCTTGTTTAAACCCCAGAGCGCTGGCGGCGATGTGTTAAAAGTAGTTTTTAACCCCCAAACAACCTTTTTTTTATATGTAAAAATTATACAAGTTTTTCTAAACATTTTGTAATATGAATACATGAATATCAGACCTGTAATATCAATTCTGCACATTTTTATTTTTTTTACTTAAAAAAAAAACCTAACATTGCAGAAGTGGTCACAGAATTTTTGACATTAAAAAAAAAAAAAACAGTAATAGCAATTAATTATGATTATTTAAAGATTGCTCCATTGAAATGCATTGGACCACGCCAGGGAGAGCCAGGTCATACCTGTCGCTGTGATGGGATTTACAGCGGCGCTGTTCGTTGCAGTCAGCTACATGATGAATCCCGCGCTAGCTGACGCTCTCGCCGGCGCTAGCCTCATTTAGCGTGATAAATGCGTCATTGTGAACGCCGCCGGGCGTACTTGATTCGGTAGCCGCCGATAGCTGGCGGTACCTGGCGCTCGTCAGACACTACCTGGCGCTAGCCCTTGATAAATAAGGTCCTTAGACTGTGCCTGAGTGCGCTTCACCTCTTAAACGTAATAGGCGGGGCAGCGGCATTTACTATTACTTTTAAGAGGTGAAGCACACTCACCTATAGATGCTAGGTCTGGTTTTGGTCCACTTTAAATGAGTCTTTAGTTAAAATGTGGGGAGTTCACAATTGTCACTATTAAAGCCATCTCAGGAAGTCAGTCTCTGCTGTTCCCAGCTTGGTATAATCTCTTTGAAGCCAGCAGATGTCGCTTCATCGCGATTGTCTGATTTGAATCATATGGAGCCCTTTGGAAGCTGCCCAATTCTATAAGTTGACAGGGTAGGTTGGCGGGAGCCAATCAGAGAGCTCGGAGGCAGTGGCGTAGCGACCCGGGGGCGGGGGGGGGCGGACCGCCCCGGGTGACACCAGACCTAGAGGGTGACACCGCACTATAGCATTATGTCACCTCAATTATTGCCAGCCTGTGGCACAGAGCAGTCAGTTGTGGGGATGCTATGCCCTCACGGCGACACCTACGCATCTCTCCCACAGCGCTCGAGCGCCATTTGGCAGGAGGCGGAGCGGCTGCTGGTGCCTGTCCAGAATCTGTGGACCAATGGTGTGCGCGCACAGCAGGTCACGTGGACGAGGTGGGAGCTTTTGTTCGCTGTTGCTGAGAGCGCGCTCGGTATTCGTCGCCAGAAACAGGTGAGGGCGTGTGTGGTGTTGCTGGGGTGAGCGCACGCTGTTCCTGTTTATTCGGGGATTTATAGCTGTAACTGCTCAGTGGCGTGTGTGGTGGTGTTGCATGGTGGGCGCGTTACCTGGCGGGAGATGGGTGTTTTTAATGGACATAAAGGGAGCGTGCAGGCCGATGTATGTGTGCTAGTGAGGTACTGCACAACGCATAAGCGCCTCTGCTATCATACATTGATTATAATAGGCGCGCGCCCCGCTTTTGTTCAGGTGCGATGTCTGGCCCTGCCCCGACTCCTATTGGTTGCTGCCTGTCTGGCCCGCCCCTTTTCTCCTCCAGCTGTCTGTAATCGGTGTGCTCCTTTTCTCTGCCATTGAGTTCTTTCAACATACAAAAATTTTTTTTCTTTGGGGGGGGGGGGTGACACCATTTCCTACCGCCCCGGGTGACACCAGCCCTAGCAACGCCACTGCTCGGAGGCAAAACAAAGTAACAATATTACACAACTGATATAAAAAGCCACAAAAACCTGACAAACAGCAACCCAGGGTTCATATGTGCCACAAATGAATAGGAAGCATGTGTGTAGATTTCCCAGACCCTACTCAGGGCACACTGCACGAAACCACGGATGCCCCTGCTCCCCTTTGCCAGGCTCTGTGTCTAAACAGGACCAATAATATACAGACCATATGGTACTGATTGTAGAGCCATGGGATTGGGTAAAGGTGAGTTTTTGGGGTGAACTTGGGGGGGGGGGGGGTGTTCACACAGCTGTGCCTTCCCAGAGCCTGCCCTGTGAAAATACCAGGTTTTGGATCACTTTAATAGGCATAGAGAAGTCGATCCCCACACTCTCCATAATTAAAAGGCAGCATATGAGCAGATCGACCCAGACCCACAATTATTAGGGAGAGTGTGAGAAGTCCCCCAGTGCAAGCAGCCCTCCCTAATTGTTAGAAAAAGTGCAAGCACCCCCCAAATCCCATAATTATTAGGAAAAGTACAAGCAGCCCACCAGACCTCTCCATTTTATAGGAATAGTGCACGCAGCCCCCTAACTCGCATAATTAATAGGAAGAGTGCAAACAGCCCCCCAGACCTCTCCAATTGTTAGGAAAAGTGCAAGCAGCCCCCTAACTCGCATAATTAATAGGAATAATGCAAGCAACCCCCTAGACCTCTCCATTTTATAGGAATAGTGCAAGCAGCCCTCCCCAATTGTAAGGATAAGTGCAAGCACCCCCCAACTCCCGTAAATATTAGGAAGAGTACAAGCAGCCCACCAGACCTCTTCATTTTATAGGAAAAGTGCAAGCAGACCCCCCAACTCATGTAATTAATAGAAATAGTGCAAGCAGCCCCCCAGACCTCTCCATTTTATAGGAAAAGTGCAAGTAGCCCCCCCCCCCCCAGCTCCCATAATTAATAGGAAAAGTGCAAGCAGACCCCCCAACTCATGTAATTAATAGAAATAGTGCAAGCAGCCCCCCAGACCTCTCCATTTTATAGGAAAAGTGCAAGTAGCCCCCCCCCCCAGCTCCCATAATTAATAGGAAAAGTGCAAGCAGACCCCCCAACTCATGTAATTAATAGAAATAGTGCAAGCAGCCCCCCAGACCTCTCTATTTTATAGGAAATGTGCAAGCAGCCCCCCCCCCAGCTCCCATAATTAATAGGAAGAGTGCAAGCAGCCCCCCCAGACCTCTCCAATTTATAGGAAAAGCGCAAGCAGACCCCAAATCCCATAATTTATAGGAATAGTGCAAGCAGCCACCCAGACCTCCCCAATTTATAGGAAAAGCGCAAGCAGCCCCCAAATCCCATAATTAATAGGAATAGTGCAAACAGCCCCCCAGACCTCCCCAATTTATAGGAAAAGCGCAAGCAGCCCCCAAATCCCATAATTAATAGGAAGAGTGCAAACAGCCCCCCACACCTCCCCAATTATTAGGAAAAGTGCAAGCACCCTCCCCCCAACTCCCATAATTAATAGGAAGAGTGCAAGCACCCCCCCCCCCCCAGTTCCCATAATTAATAGGATGAGTGCAGCAGCCCCCCCCAGACCTCACTAACTGATAAGAAAAGTGCAAGCAGCCCCCCAACTTCCATAATTAATAGGATAAGTGCAAGCAGACCCCCAACACCCATAATTAATAGGAAGAGTGCAAGCAGACCCCCAGATCTCCCCAATTGTTAGGAAAAGTGCAAGCAGATTCCCCCTGACCCCACAAATAATAGGCAGAGTTTGAGCAGACCCTACAGACCCTACAATTAATAGGTATCTCATGGGTGCAGGGATCCAGTGACACCCAGAGCTTTTCCAAAGATGAAATGTATATTGTATTTATATAGTCTATATAAATGTATAATAACAGTGTGTAAGTGTGGAGGGGGCATTAGAGTGTGAGCTCTGAAGGACGGGGTGTCATGTGACTGCTTCTATGTGCTCTGTACAGCACTGTGGAATATGTCAGTGTTATATAAATGTAAGCACACCCTCCAAAACCCCAAATTAATAAGAAGAGTATCAGCAAATACCCCAAGGAATTTCTCAAGCACCCGATTGGGTGTTCAGGATCTCTGTGTAAAGTTCTTTAGAAAATGGCTCCATTTATTTTAGGAAATCCAAGGTTAAGGTAATACCATTTATTGGCTAACTCAATAAGATTGAAAATGCAAGCTTTCGAAGCCGTTCAAGCTTCTTCTTCAGGCATAATGCCTGAAGAAGAAGCTTTATGCCCGAAGAAGAAGCTTGGACATCTTCGAAAGCTTGCATTTTCAATCTTATTGAGTTAGCCATCGATGTAAGCATGAAATCCAAGGTTAAGGTAATACCATTTATTGGCTAACACGGTACAACAACTTACTGACGCTCCATTTATTAAAAATTCTGTTGACTGATATTTTGTTTCTCTCCTAAAGGGAATCACACGAAGATCAGAGATCCCCTCATCGCTTGGCGTTGGGACTAGAATGTCAAGACCCTTTTCCGGTTGGATTCTGAGAACGGCAAAGCAGCACCTCCCTGGAGGCCGACGCCCATACTCACAATGTCTGATGAAGAGGAGCCAGGTCAGAGGACGCAGAGGGCGCTCCAGTAGTGTGGTTGCCCCAGCATGCTTGAGCTACCCATTGATGTTCACACGGGACAGGAGCTACCGGATCACGGCAGAAGATGTCCACTTCCAGCTGGTACCGGAACAGATAAACGACATCCTGCAGGCCAACGAGCAGTCCTGCAAGCTCGCCGATGGCGATTGCCGAAACCGTGGCACCATCTTGAAGTTCGAGAGCAACGTCCTGGCCTCTAACTCGCCTTGTGAGGACCGCCGGAGTGCGGCCACCTGCCTGCAGACCAAAGGCCACCTCTTTGGCATCTTTGATGGCCACGCGGGCTCGGCTTGTGCCCAGTCGATCAGCGAGCGCCTCTTTTATTACATAGCCATCGCCCTGATGCCACAGGCCACCCTGGAGGAGATTGAGTTTGCCAGAGAGCACCTGAAGCCCGTCTTGCCCATCCTGCAATGGCACAAGCACAAAACTGACTACACCTACCGTGAGATCGCTTCGCTTTATGTGGACCACCTGCGGGTGTTCTGGCAAGAACTGATCGGCCTGGACAACGGTGCCGGAATGAGCGCAGAGGATGCCATGTCCTATGCATTTCAGAGACTGGACTCGGACATCTCATTGGAAGCCCAGGTGCCCACAGACAATGACTTTATCAGGAACCTCACATTGCAGATTGCGTTCTCCGGCAGCACAGCCTGCGTCTCACATGTAGAGGGTGTCCACCTGCACGTGGCCAATGCCGGAGACTGCCGAGCCATCCTTGGCGTTCAAGACGAAGCTGGTGCATGGACAGCCACCCCGCTTACCACTGATCACAACGCCTTTAATAGCTCAGAGGTGCAGAGGATTTTGTCTGAACACCCGGCGTCTGAGCAGGAGACAGTGGTGTCCGATCACCGGCTGTTGGGACTTCTCATGCCGTTACGGGCGTTCGGTGACGTTCGCTTTAAATGGAGCAAAGACTTACAGAAAAGTGTCCTGCAGAACGCCTGCAACGCCGAGCCGACCAACGGCTGCCAATATTACCTGGCCAACTACCACACTCCTCCCTATTTAACCGCGGTACCGGAGGTCACCTACCACAAACTGAGGCCACAGGACAAGTTCCTGGTGATGGCATCGGATGGCCTGTGGGACATGATGAGCAGCCAGGAGGTGGTGCGGCTGGTGGGCGACCACCTGGCTCAGAGCGGCTCCCAGGACTCGCAGGTGAGCGTCCAAAAACACAGCCTGGGCCACATGCACAGCCTGCTGCTCCAGAGGCGAAGCCGGAGGAACCACCCGCAGGATGCCAACGTGGCCACCCACCTGATCCGCAATGCCATCGGCACCAACGAGGATGGCGAGCTTGAGCAAGAGAAACTGGCCGCCATGCTCAGCCTGCCGGAGGATCTGTCGCGGATGTACAGGGACGATATAACTGTGACTGTTGTCTTCTTTAACTCTAACGCTATAGAGGCACATTATCGGGACAGCGAGGCGCAATAGCGACATCCAGATCCCCCCTTTACTGTCACCTTATAAAATGCATTAAAAAGGATTTGCTATTCTTGTACTGTAATGTTAAAATGTTATCACAAGATGGCGCTGTTGGCTATGGTGTAATAAGACGAGTGAATGTTTTATTGTATTATATACAGGATGCTGCTGATGAAAATATGTGTCATGTGTCATTGTGATGTCACAAGCTGTTCATAGAATGACTCAGTGACCTCTATGTAAAACGAGGCTGTGCCATAAAACGGCAGGAGCCTCTCCTCTACAGATGACCTTTAAGACTGTAGAGCCTCCCCACTTCATGTGACCAGTAAAGATTGACAAGCCCCTCCACTTCATATGACCAATAGGACTGGAGGCTCTATCCACATCTGGTAACCTGCAGGATTAGAGTCTCTATTTCAGGTGACAAGTAAGATTGGATAGCCTCTCCAATTCAGATGACCAGTACAGGTGGGATCCATTAATATTATGGAGGATCTTTCCTTCAGGTGACCAGTAAGTTTGGAGAGTCTCTTAACTTCGAGTCCAAGACTAGAGAGCCTCTCCAATTCTGGTAAGATGGGAGAGCCTCTCTTCTCCAGCTGAAAAGTAAGATTGAAGAGCCTCTTCACTTCACGTGGACAGTTAGTTAGCCTCTTTACTACAGTTGCCCAATAAGACTGGACATTATGTATTTCCACTTCAGGTGGACCGGAGAGCATCTATGCTTCAGGTGACCAGAAAGATTGGAGAGCCTCTCCCTTCCAATTGTCCAGTATGACTAGAGAGCCTCTATGCTTCAGGTGACCAGTAAGATTGGAGAGCCTCTCCCATCCAATTGTCCAGTATGACTAGAGGCCCTCTATGCTTCAGGTGACCAGTAAGATTGGAGAGCCTCTCCTCTCCAGTTGCCCAGTATGACTAGAGGCTCTCTATGCTTCAGGTGACCAGTAAGATTGGAGAGCCTCTCCTCTCCAGTTGCCCAGTATGACTGCAGAGCCTCTATGCTTCAGGTGACCAGTTAGATTGGAGAGCCTCTCCTCTCCAGTTGCCCAGTATGACTGGAGAGCCTCTATGCTTCAGGTGACCAGTTAGATTGGAGAGCCTCTCCTCTCCAGTTGGCCAGTATGACTGCAGAGCCTCTATGCTTCAGGTGACCAGTAAGATTGGAGAGCCTCTCCCTTCCAATTGCCCAGTATGACTAGAGGCCCTCTATGCTTCAGGTGACCAGTAAGATTGGAGAGCCTCTCCTCTCCAGTTGCTCAGTATGACTGGAGAGCCTCTATGCTTCAGGTGACCAGTAAGATTGGAGAGCCTCTCCTCTCCAGTTGCTCAGTATGACTAGAGGCCCTCTATGCTTCAGGTGACCAGTAAGATTGGAGAGCCTCTCCTCTCCAGTTGCCCAGTATGACTGGAGAGCCTCTATGCTTCAGGTGACCAGTAAGATTGGAGAGCCTCTCCCTTCCAATTGCCCAGTATGACTGGAGAGCCTCTATGCTTCAGCTGACCAGTAAGATGGGAGAGCCTCTCCTCCTCAGTTGCTCAGTATGACTAGAGGCCCTCTATGCTTCAGGTGACCAGTAAGATGGGAGAGCCTCTCCTCCTCAGTTGCTCAGTATGACTAGAGGCCCTCTATGCTTCAGGTGACCAGTAAGATTGGAGAGCCGCTCCTTTCTGGTTGCCCAGTATGACTGGAGAGCCTCTATGCTTCCGCTGACCAGTAAGATTGGAGAGCCTCTCCTCCTCAGTTGGCCAGTATGACTGGAGAGCCTCTATGCTTCAGCTGACCAGTAAGATTGGAGAGCCTCTCCCTTCCAATTGCCCAGTATGACTGGAGAGCCTCTATGCTTCAGGTGACCAGTAAGATTGGAGAGCCGCTCCTTTCCGGTTGCCCAGTATGACTGGAGAGCCTCTATGCTTCAGGTGACCAGTAAGATCGGAGAGCCTCTCCCTTCCAATTGCCCAGTATGACTGGAGAGCCTCTATGCTTCAGGTGACCAGTAAGATTGGAGAGCCGCTCCTTTCCGGTTGCCCAGTATGACTGGAGAGCCTCTATGCTTCAGGTGACCAGTAAGACTGGAGAGCCTCTCCTCTACAGTGGCCCAGTATGACGGGAGAGCCTCTATGCTTCAGGTGACCAGTAAGATTGGAGAGCCGCTCCTTTCCGGTTGCCCAGTATGACTAGAGGCCCTCTATGCTTCAGCTGACCAGTAAGATTGGAGAGCCTCTCCTTTCCAGTTGCCCAGTATGACTGGAGAGCCTCTATGCTTCAGCTGACCAGTAAGATTGGAGAGCCTCTCCCTTCCAATTGCCCAGTATGACTAGAGGCCCTCTATGCTTCAGCTGACCAGTAAGATTGGAGAGCCTCTCCTTTCCGGTTGCCCAGTATGACTGGAGAGCCTCTATGCTTCAGCTGACCAGTAAGATTGGAAAGCCTCTCCTCTCCAGTTGCCCAGTATGACTGGAGAGCCTCTATGCTTCAGCTGACCAGTAAGATTGGAGAGCCTCTTCGTTTCTATGCAGTGGAAACAAGGTTTCACCTTAAAGTGGAGCTTCACTTGGTTTGGTGCTGTTTGGAGGCCTGTCACAGTGGGATGGCAACCTATCCCCTGGGTCTGCAGGACTTTTTCCCTACAGATCTTCCTCCAAACAGAAACTCAAGCACATGATTCAGCTGCTGCTATAGGATGTGAGTCTGCAGTGTGTATTAGTATCCCGGGTCCCCTTTGAATTATCTCCTGTCTGTGGGGCAGCAGTGGTAAGAAGGGTCAAAGCAAACGTTCCCTTCGACAAACCTGCCAGAGTTGGTGTGGGTTGACTTTAAAGCAGATCAAAACCCTTCCTGACAACTCTGTGCCAGGTAGGGTCCAGGTCCTCATGAAGCTCTGTTTGACCAATAGGAGGAGGGTCAGCTACCAGGCGCATGTACAGCCATTTACTACACCCACATTGGATGGAGCTAGGATAAGGTGCAGTGTTCCCTGATGGTGTGAAGGGGTAGGTGAGGGCCTTGTTGACCAAGAGTTGCAAGGAATGGTTTAAGTCCACTTTTAAAGTATCGTATTTTTCACCCTATAAGACACACCTGCCCATAAGACGCAGTGCTAAAATCCCCCTCCCAATCACCCTGTTACAGACAGTGTGCATATTCCCCCCCATTACCCCATCACAGACCCCACATTACAGGAAGTGTGCGGGCATCCCAAATACAGGCTGTGTGCATGGCATTTTATTTAAGGCAGTGTGAGTCATCCCAAATGCCGGCAGTGTGCAGGCATCCCAATTACAGGCAGTGTGCGGGCATTCCATTTAAAGGCAGTGTGGGGCATCCCAAATACAAGCATTGTGAGGTTTCCCAAATACCGCCAGTTTGCGGGCATCCCAATTACAGGCTGTGTGCGGGCATTCCATTTAAAGGCAGTGTGGGGCATCCCAAATACAGGCATTGTGAGGCATCCGAAATACCGGCAGTGTGCGGGCATCCCAATTACAGGCTGTGTGCGGGCATTCCATTTAAAGGCAGTGTGGGGCATCCCAAATACCGGCATTGTGAGGTATCCCAAATAAAGGCAGTGTGAGGCATCCCAAATACCGCCAGTGTGCGGGCATCCCAATTACAGGCTGTGTGCGGGCATTCCATTTAAAGGCAGTGTGGGGCATCCCAAATACCGGCATTGTGAGGTATCCCAAATAAAGGCAGTGTGAGGCATCCCAAATACCGCCAGTGTGCGGGCATCCCAATTACAGGCTGTGTGCGGGCATTCCATTTAAAGGCAGTGTGCGGGCATCCCAAACACAGGCAGTGTGTATCCATCATCTTAGTCATCTCTGCTGCCCACCGCCTGCCGCCTCCGTAGCCGCCACTCCTGCTGCTACCTGCCACCTCTGTAGCTGCCGCAAGTTCAGAGCAGGCCGGTTCTGGCCACTGGGTGGGGCGTGGCCTGTGACTTGTGCCAGCGTCCATTGACACTGCCAGGAGTGATAGACCATGCCCACCCAGAAGCCGGAACCGGCTCACTCCTAACTAGGACGCTCTATCCCTCTGGGGCTTTGAAAGACGAAGCTTTCCCACACTTTGCCGTTTAAAGAGGAACATTGGTCTTAAAAAATTTTGGGTGATCCCCCCCCCATCGGGCCCTGCTTACCTTTTGGATGTTGTTGGCATCCGGCTGCTTCAGGGCCCAATCCTCTACCCCCCTGCGCCGACTTAGCTGTCGCTAATTGACAGGCCGTGCTTGTCAAAGCTTTTCAGGGGGCCCCCATTGTACCCTGCGCAGTGCCTGATGGGATACAAGATGGTGCCTGTTAGGAGGTCGCCCGCAATCTGAGGGACCCAGAAGATGGGTGCCCTGGCGATGTGAGTACAGACTACCCAAGGCTGAAACTGGACAGGGGGGGAAGGGCAGCAAGTCCGGTGAGGTTTGGGGGAGGTTTGAACCTCCCCCGATGTTTCTCTTTAAAGTGGACCAAAACCCAGCTGGATCGGCACGGGAATCTATAAGATTCCCGAACTGATCCATTGCCTCCCCCCGGGGCATCCAAAATAGGGATACCCTGCTGTGTGAAACCCCCCCAAGTCGCCCGCTACATTTTCCTTAATCCCAGCCCAATGGCGCATGCTCGGTCCGCGGCCACATCCCCGCTATCCCTCTAGCAGGGCGCGTGCCTGCGCCGGCCATTTGTGAATGGCCGGCGCAGGCACGCTCCCTGTTAGAGGAAAGCACGCGATGCGGCCGCCAGCGCGCTCTGAGCCACTGCGCTAAGACGTTGGGTTAGACGTCCATAGCTCAGCGGCTTCGAGTACGCTGATTGGACGAGTGTCCGCGCATGCGCTGTAGGACCGGGATGGGGTGAGTTAATGCTCAATATCTGGGGGGTTTCACGTAGCGGGGCACCCCAATCTGAGGGAATGGACCAAAACCCAGGATAGTCAAAACTGGGGGGGGGGGGGGGGGGGGTTGATCCACTTTAAATAAAAAGAGACCTTGGACTCATGGACCCATGTAATGATGGTCCCCAATGGTGGCTTTACACCCTTTATACATATGACATAATATCTGATATAATTGTAACAGTATTGCAGCCACCCCCCGACTCAGGCACATGTACTCAGGGCCGGATTATGAGAGGGGTGCAAGGGGCACAAGCCCCGGAGCCTCCACCACCTACCCTGCACAGGGGGCCTCCACCAACCTTTGCAAACCTGCAGCCAAAGACACCACAGGGCAGGACGGAGAGTCTAGAACAGCAAAGCTGCCGTCAGCGACGCTACAGTGATGGGAGCGTCCAGAGCTGTCACTGCACATAAGCCACCAAGCACAGCCGCTGGCAGCTCAATGCAGGGAACCAGCCGGGCGACTACACTACCCCCCACCCAGAATGGCAAAGCAGGAGTTCCCGAGCAGCACACACCCACACAAGGGTGGCGCAAAGGACTCGATCTGACGTTTCCAGTAAGTAGCCGGGTGCCAGACAACCACCAATCAGTAATTTGGTTGGATTATTATTTTATACTGTGTCTGGGGCCCCCACCACACGTAATCCGGCCTTGCATGTGTAACGGACATATAACAAACCTCTGCTAGGAGGGTTCTGGAAAACTCTTCTGTGTGTGTGGGGTGGGCGGAGCCAGCCATGAGAGAGAAGCTTGTGAGGTAATTCCAGCAGGTTATAAAAGGCACAGCACAGCTCTGAGGGAGCAGAGTCCGTGAGGTGGGTCAAAGGGAGCACTTCTGTGTCTGTATGTGTTTCTGAGCCCACATAAATTATAGGGCCACAGTGAAGTTTTTGGTTGAAACTAACTCTCTCCTTATTTACCTCACTGCTGGACTGTGTGAGGGGTGTAAAGACTTATTTTTTTGTGTGTTATTCACTGTGTGAAGCCTCCCGCGGAGCGCAAAGAAAGGGACTCAGCGCGGTTGGAGGACGCCCTTAATTATAATTTTATTTAGGAGAGTTTTGAGGCTGTGACCGTTGAAGAAAGAAATATCCAGAAAATATTTAAAGAAACAGCATCATTTTAGTCAGAAATAACAGGACATTTTCCACCAAGTTCGTTTGGTCTAAGGATAAGTGAACTTTTCTCAGTTCTCCTCACTATTTAAAGCATAGTTACAAATTTAGAGCATCATCTATCTGAAGTTTATTATATAGAGTTAATCTTACATTTAAAATAGATTGTGAATGTATTGATAGATTGTTTGAATTACACAGAGCATACAGTGTGTATTAAAGTTATCCAAATAGCCATATATGATAAAGTGACCTAGACACAAGTTTATCCTTTGTTTAACATATTCATCCTCCCCCCCCCCCCCCCATATTCTTCAAGTAGAAATTATACTAGATTCTTCTACAGTCATTTATTGCCTTAAACCAGTGGCTATATACACCAACTATTGTTTTCAATGTATTCAACCGTTAAATTCTAAATTGGTTCTTATTCATCTGGTGTGGTGTGTTTTATTCCATTATTTAAACAACCACACCCTACATATTTTTGGCTGTAGTCGGCAGGATGCAAAACTCCGTGCCATGAAGTCCTCGGTAGATGCCGGTGAATCTAGTGAAACAATGTTTAGCCAAACTAGTGGGGTTGGGTCTCCCCTTCCCATTATTGTGCCTATGGGAACAGCGGGAGCCAATGTACCTAAATTTGATGGATATAATTTGGCAATAGGAGATTGGGCAGAAAGGCTACGCACTACTGCCAGATTATATCAAGTCCAACCTGCACACCAAGTTGACCTGGCATTACAATCACTGGAGGGAGACGCTCGCGAGGCTATTCTGGTGTTGCCTCAATCTCAGAGAACTAGTCTGGATATCATTATAAAAAGGCTAGAGTTACTGTATGGGGAGACAACTGAGACAGCAGAATGCAAAACTCGTTTTTATGGTCGCAAACAGTTGGATGGAGAGTCAATTCAGAAATTTGCTGTGACATTACAAAAACTTTGGAAAAAAATTTCCAAAAGTGAGGGGAGTGAGGATGATCAGACCCCTGCAATTGACCAAATAATAAGGGATCAATTTATTAATGGAATAAGAAACCCTGCTCTGAAAAGGTCCTTAAGAGATATGGTCAGGGCTGATGAGGATGTAGAATTTGATCGCATATTAGTGGAAGCATTAGATCGAAATCGAGATGAGGGAAATATGAATCTCTATTGGACTCAACCAATACAAACCAAAGAAAAGGGGGAGGACTACAGGGAAGCAAAAAGGGAAGAAACAAAAGTTTTGACAGATGCTATAAAGAGTTTAGGGGAAAGCCTAACTACTGTTTTAAAAAAAGAATTAGCCCCATTAAAAGAGGCCGTTATGAGTAAAGGGGCGGGAGGACGGGGATATCGAAGAGCAGAATATGACTCTCATGGACCTGACCAACGTCGATGTTGGAGGTGTGGTCAACCTGGACATCTAGCAAGACAATGTTCAGGAGGTTCTGTTTCCGGGTCATCTGGGTCTGGTATTCTTCACCCTCGACCTTTAAACTAGAGCATCCTACAGCTGAGGGGCAAGCTGTAGGAGGCAATGATACTAAGACCCCTGAGTTATTTCCAGCGGTAGTGGGCAATTGCCCAGTGATAAAAGCAAAAATCAATGGACAGATGATACGTTGTTTAATTGATACTGGTTCGGAGGTGTCATTAATTAATAACGAAACCTATCTTCAGATCGCTGCCAACCTGGATAAATTAGATGAGATTGACATTAAGCTAAAGGCTGCTAATGACCAACCTTTACCCATACTGGGGGTGACTTGGGTGGACATTGAACTTTTTGATAAAATTATTGGTCAAAAAGGGTTGATCGTCACACAAAACACTGCATTGCCATCTACTCCAGTAATATTGGGAATGAATGTTCTTCGGGAACTGGATGGTCTAATGTTTAATGAATTTGGACCAGCATATTGGTCCCGAATCTCTGAAAAACGAAATGATCAAAAATGGTTGCTCAAGTTGAAAAGAGTATGTAGCATACATTGCACCTTGCGTAAAAACAGAGGGAGGGTGGGAGTCATACGCACACCATCTAAGAAAAAAATAGTCCTCCCCCCTAGAAAAGAGGTAATCATACCCTTGAGGGTGGGGGGTCATTGTAGAGTCCAAGGTATCCCTTTGCTAGTGGAACCAATCAGAGAATTTGGAGTGAATGGGGAATGGTTGGTAGGACGTACTCTCTCCCATGTCACACAAGGGGTAGTTTCTGTCAGACTCATCAATCTAGGACAGATACCTATAACATTGCCCCGCCATTTCTTGATAGCTGAAGTACATGCAATAGAGTCCACTGTTAATTCTGTCCTAGAGAAACCGCATCAGAAAAAACATGCTGCAATCTCCATTACCGCACAGCTTGAGGAGTTATGGACACAGCTGGGGTTGGGTGATTCATGTTTGACTCCTGAGCAATTAGAAGAACTTCGAGAAGTGCTGCGACGCAATATGACAGCTTTTGCCCTAACAGAAGATGATGTGGGACATACTTCAGCTATTGAACATCATATAGTCACAACTGAGGACAAACCAAGTCGTGAACGCTATAGAAATATTCCCCCAGCACTTTATCAAGAAGTAAAGGACATACTGGATAAAATGATAGAAGGAGGAGTGGTGAGACCAAGTCAGAGTCCTTGGGCTTCTCCCATCGTACTGGTCCGAAAGAAAAATGGACAACTCCGGTTCTGTGTAGATTATAGAAAATTAAACGCTTTGACATTAAAAGATGCGTATCCCTTGCCACGAGTAGAGGAATCATTGGCGGCATTAAGAAAAGCTACCTTATATACTACCCTGGATTTAGCCTGTGGATATTGGCAAGTGCCTATTAGAGAGCAAGATAAACCAAAGACAGCGTTCATTACACCCATGGGACTGAATGAGTTTAACCGGATGCCATTCGGACTGTCAAATGCCCCCAGTACTTTCCAAAGACTCATGGAACGATGTCTGGGAGATTTAAACTTTCAAACCGTTCTCATCTACCTGGATGATGTGATCATTTTTTCTAGAAATTTCCAGGAACATTTAGAACATATTGAACAAGTATTACAAAGAATTATTGCATTTGGACTCAAACTGCAACCCAGCAAATGCAAATTCGCTCAACAACAAATCATATATCTCGGGCATATAGTTGCAGAATCGGGAATAGCACCCGACCCAGAAAAAATGGAGGCTGTGAAAAATTGGCCTCGGCCAAATACTGTGAAGGAAGTAAGAGGTTTCCTGGGACTAGTTGGCTACTACAGGCGGTATATCAAAGGATTTGCTCAAAGTGCAGAACCTCTCCATCGACTACTTAGAGGTAAACCGCAAGGTAAAAACAAATGTGTGGCCGGAAACATCCAATCTGTATGGAAAGAGGAACAGGAAAAAAGTTTCAATGAACTAAAGCAAAAACTTTTAGAGGCTCCAGTCTTGGGGTACGCTGATTACAGTAAGCCATTTATATTACAAACTGATGGCAGTCTACAGGGATTAGGTGCAATTCTGGCACAGAAGCAAGAAGGAAGAGAGAGAGTCATTGCGTATGCCAGTCGCTCTCTCAGACCGACTGAAAGGAATCCTAGTAACTACAGTTCATTTCGTCTCGAACTCCTAGCAATTGTATGGGCGGTAACTGAAAAATTTCGTGAATATCTAACCGGGGGTCGAGTGGATATCATTACTGATAACAACCCTTTACTATACCTCAATACTGCTAAGCTGGGAGCCCTTGAACAGAGGTGGGTAGCTCGATTGGCCTCATTTGATTATCATATTCACTATAGGCCAGGACATAATCATACCAATGCTGACGCCCTATCTCGCTTCCCCTTGGGGAAACTGGACACTGATTCCGATCAGATGTTAGAAGAAGTGGAAATTCCTCCCTTACGAGTTCGCCCATTGGAAATCAGAGAAAAAGAGATTGAGGAGGTTCAGATAAATGCTACAACTGCAGAAATATGCGACAAAGGGGAATGGCAGAAATGGCAGTCTGAAGACTCAGATTTGTTGAAAATTTTGACTCGCCTTCAAATTGGTGATAAACCCTCTTACCGGGAGAGAAAACTGTTGACTGATAGAGGAAGAGCCATTTGTCGACAATGGGACAAATTGTTCATCAAGGATGGAGTTCTGTATCGCCGTGCATGGGAAAATGGAGAAGAGCGATGTGTTTGGCAGTTTGTAGTGCCAATTGAAATGGTGGAAGGTATTAGTTCAATTCTACACCAAATGGGTGGTCACTTCCAAGGCGATAAATTGGAGGCTCTGGGAAGAAGGTACTTTTATTTCCCACGGATGAGGGAGCACCTAGAGCAAGCATGTAAAAGTTGTAAAGAATGCAATATCCATAAAGGCCAAGAACAACACACCCAACCTATGACTATAGTGGCTAATGAGCCTTTTGACCTGTTGACCGTGGACTTTATCAAGATTGACGAATCCTCTTCTGGACATCAATTTGCTATGGTCTGTGTAGACCATTTTACAAAATTTGCGATCGTGATACCCACTCATGATCAAACAGCCCATACCACGGCTTGTCTACTATGGAAAAATGTATTCAGACCTTATGGCTGCCCTCGTAGACTACTTTCTGATCAAGGCGCTAATTTCGAAGCACAAATAATTAAGGAACTGTGCCAGCTTCATGGAATTCGTAAAGTACATACTAGTCCCTACCATCCTCAGGGAAATGGGGTTTGTGAAAGATTTAATCGAACCCTGTTGGAATTAATCAGAACCCTGGGAAGTGAAAAGCTTGAACAATGGCCTGAACATATCGATGATGTGGTTTGGATTTATAACCATATGTTACACTCATCCACAGGATTTACACCGTACTACTTAATGTTTGGGCGACCAGGAAGATTACCCCTGGACTTCGTGTTGGGGACCCAAGAAGTGGTTGAACCTAGAGCTACTGATCAATGGGTGAAGGAACATAGGCGGCGCTTATTACGAAGTAAAGAAATGGTCCATCAACGGTTACAAACCGAGGAAAATCCTACCCAGAAGTGCCCATTACTGCAAACTGGAGACAGAGTGTTAGTCCGTCGGACCTTTGCACGAAGAAAAAATAAACTAGTTGCAAAATGGGAAACTGATCCTTATGTTGTAATAAAGCAGCCTTTTCCTAATTTGCCTGTGTATGACGTGAAACGAGAGGATGGGAAGGGATCAGAACGGCGGTTACACCGGAACTTGCTTAGACCATGTGGATTTATAATGACTTCAGAAGAAGAGCTGGTAAAGACGTCTGAGGATAGTCCCACCAACAAAAACAATTGGCCAGAGGAGGATGACTGGTGGGTCACCCAACCCCAACTTCCTGCAGGGTCAAACAAGGAAAAAGAGAGACCCATGGAAACAGAACTAAATTTAACAGAGGAACAGGTAGCAGAAATAGAATTGGGAGTGGAGCCCTCATCCCTCATAGGAGACCCCCAAGGATATTTTCCCCAACAGACTGAGGACGAAAGGGGGGAAGCGAGGGATTCTGAAATAGAAGCTAGATATCCAAAAAGAGATACTAGAGGGCAGCTTCCACAATACTTGGAAAATTATCAATTATAGGCAGAGGACTGCTAATAAAAAAAAGGGGGAAATGTGTAACGGACATATAACAAACCTCTGCTAGGAGGGTTCTGGAAAACTCTTCTGTGTGTGTGGGGTGGGCGGAGCCAGCCATGAGAGAGAAGCTTGTGAGGTAATTCCAGCAGGTTATAAAAGGCACAGCACAGCTCTGAGGGAGCAGAGTCCGTGAGGTGGGTCAAAGGGAGCACTTCTGTGTCTGTATGTGTTTCTGAGCCCACATAAATTATAGGGCCACAGTGAAGTTTTTGGTTGAAACTAACTCTCTCCTTATTTACCTCACTGCTGGACTGTGTGAGGGGTGTAAAGACTTATTTTTTTGTGTGTTATTCACTGTGTGAAGCCTCCCGCGGAGCGCAAAGAAAGGGACTCAGCGCGGTTGGAGGACGCCCTTAATTATAATTTTATTTAGGAGAGTTTTGAGGCTGTGACCGTTGAAGAAAGAAATATCCAGAAAATATTTAAAGAAACAGCATCATTTTAGTCAGAAATAACAGGACATTTTCCACCAAGTTCGTTTGGTCTAAGGATAAGTGAACTTTTCTCAGTTCTCCTCACTATTTAAAGCATAGTTACAAATTTAGAGCATCATCTATCTGAAGTTTATTATATAGAGTTAATCTTACATTTAAAATAGATTGTGAATGTATTGATAGATTGTTTGAATTACACAGAGCATACAGTGTGTATTAAAGTTATCCAAATAGCCATATATGATAAAGTGACCTAGACACAAGTTTATCCTTTGTTTAACATATTCATCCTCCCCCCCCCCCCATATTCTTCAAGAAGAAATTATACTAGATTCTTCTACAGTCATTTATTGCCTTAAACCAGTGGCTATATACACCAACTATTGTTTTCAATGTATTCAACCGTTAAATTCTAAATTGGTTCTTATTCATCTGGTGTGGTGTGTTTTATTCCATTATTTAAACAACCACACCCTACACATGTACTACTCACTTTTGGGTTACCCAGCCTATGCAGGCCTATACACCATGGAAAAGGTGCTCACAGGTCTCCAGTTCCTCCTGAAAGGTAAGCTGTAGAAATGATTGTCGCCGCACACTTTATTTTCAGGTAGTCCAGGTTTATTATAGATCACAGCAGCAGCATCACAATGATCAGCAGTAGTAAATATCAACCACAGCGATAACTTGAGCACAAAGGTGCACTTCACCCCGTCCTACTCTGGGACCCAGGTATCAAGGTGTTCTTCCTTCCTCTACAAGAAGCCACTTAAAGTGGACCAACACCCAGGGGGGATCTATAAGATTCCTGGGCCGATCAGATCCCTCCCCGCGGGGCATCCGAAATCGGGATGCCCCGCTGTGTGAAACCCCGCAGGACGCCCAGAAACCTTACCTTATTCCCGTTCCAACGGCGCATGCGCAGGCCGCGCCCGCATCTCTCGTGCTTCCCTCTAGCAGGGCGCGCGCCGGTCGTGAATGGCCGGCGCGGGCGCGCTCCCTGTTAGAGGGAAGCGCAAGATGCTGCCTCCAGCATGCTCAGAGCCGCTGTGGTTGTCCGTCGCTTGTCCGTCCATACCACAGCGGCTCTGAGCGCTCTGATTGGACGAGCGCTCGCGTAGGAGCAGAGTGAGGTGAGTTTTTTTAGGGCGATCTGGGGGGTTTCATGCAGCGGAAAGTGGACCAAAACCCAGGATAGTGAAAATCTTGGGTGTTGGTCCACTTTAAAGGGTAAGTCCACTTCCAATGGAATTTTTGAACGTGTATATTTTTTTGCGCCAAAAGGTGCTGGGCTGATATAGCATGTTTCTATGTTTTGCTATGTTAGCTAATGTTTGTTATCTAGAAGCCGTTTTCAATGGGTTGCTATTGGCAACGTACACCAAGAAGAGAGGACACTGATGATATGGCCGCTGCTGAGGTGAGGGCGCTCACACAACCTTACACATTCCCAGCAGCAGTGTTCTGTGCAACTGTTTGCAATCCGTTGCTATTGGCAACGTACACCAAATCTGCACTTGCTGCACATTGGCAATAGCAACAGATGAAAACTGCTTCCGGAAAACACATGCGTGAAACCCCCCAGATCGCCCTAAAAAACTCACCTCACCACGCTCCTACGCAAGCGCACGTCCAATCAGAGCGTTCAGAGCCGCTGTGGTATGCACGTACAAGCGGCGTCCAACCACAGCGGCTCTGAGGGCTGGAGGGGCTGGAGGGAGCGCGCCGGCCATTCACAAACAGCCGGCGCGGGTGAGCGCCCCGCTAGAGGTAAGCGTGAGACGCGGCCCGCGCATGCGCCGTTGGAACAGGGTTAAGGTAAGGTTTCTTCGGATGCCCCGCGGGGAGGAATCTTATAGATTCCTGGGCCGATCCCCCCTGGGTGTTGGTCCACTTTAAAGAGGAACATCTGACCTAAACCTAAATGTGGCATACCCCCCCATTGGCCCCTACTTACCTGTCCGGCTGCTTTAGGGCCGATCCACACCCCGCCACCCGCTTAGCTGACGCTAACTGACAAGCCATTCTTCAATGCCGATCTCGCTCCACAAAGTCTCACAGGATTTTGGGCGGCTCCATTGCATCCCATTCATTGGCGCTGTGCAGGCGCTAGATCGGGGGGCCGTTCACAGTGCCTGATGGGATTCAAGATGGCGCCGCCCATCGGGAGGTCGCCGGAATTCAAAGGAACCCAAGAGATGGATCCCCCGGCGAGGTGAGTAAACACTCCCCAATTGCGAAACTGGAGGAGAGGGAGAGTCTGGTGAGGTTTGGGGGAGGTTTTAACCAATGTTCCTCTTTAAAGTGGACTAAAATCCACGGCAAATGGGCCCGGGAATCTATAAGATTCCTGGGTCAATTGATTCCCGGCCCTGGGACATCCAAAATTGGGAAGCCCCCCAGGTCGTCCTGTACACTTACCTTCTTTCCCAGTCCAACAGCTCATGCGCAAGCCGTGTCCCCGCTATCACTCTAGCATGACGCGTGGCCACGCCAGCGTTGGTGAATGGCGCACGCTCCCTGTTAGAAGGTAGCAGGGGATGCGGGTGTCAGCGCTCTCAGAGCCGTTGGTCTTAGTCGAAGGCTTAGACGGCGTGACGTCAGCGGATCCGAGGCGCTTATTGGATGAGCGACCGCACATGCGCTGTAGGACCGCAAAGAGGTGAGTTAATTTCAGCGATCTGGGTCACAGCGGGGGGGGGGGGGGGGGAGGGGACCAAAACCCAGGATAGTCAAAATCCTGGTTTTGGTCCACTTTAAGTTAGTGGCAGTCGAGTGGTGCTCTTAGTCTTTTGGAAAGATGAACATCCAAGGCCATTATTTCAGTCCCTGGTTCTGGAGGGGCTCCCGCAGCCAGACTAACATGTGACTCTGAGAACATACCATCTCAGAGAATGTTCCAGAACTCCTCTATGGATGTCTATACCATTAATGTAACTAATCAGAAATAATCCTTTTCTGAATAAACATCCTGGATGTCCATTTCATAGCAAAGAGTGACATCTAGTGGCCAATATCTGATATTACATTCACATTCAATATTCCTAAACCGGACCTTCACTATGATTTATTGTAAAGCCCAAACCCTTAAAAAACGATTCCCCAGCATCTGAAATAAATATATTTTAAGTTTTTAGTCATTAAACTTGTTATTCTTTCCCCCACTGGGCTGCAACTCTGTTCAGGACTTTAGGATACGGGCGCTGCCATCTTGACTCAGAAGCATCAGACTTACTGAGGAGAGGAGAGTGGGATAAAGTACAGGGGGCGGGTTATAGCTGTGCTTTGCTCAGACAGAGCAGAGCCGGGGTCAGGAAAAGGTCAGCAATCCCAGAATGCAGAGCAGCACAGTCAGAAGGCACTTCCTGTTTGCAAGCTGCCTGATGTTCCATGAACCGCCATCTTGGATGTTTAAAGGCTCATAACATGCAGTAGATGCAGGTAGGATGATTTTTAATGTGGGCAATCTGTATGTACAGGGTGTGGGAAACATATAAGATAGACTCTTATTCAGGGTGAAGGTCCGGATTAATGCGAGCAATCTGTATGTACAGGGTGTGGGAAACATATAAGATAGACTCTTATTCAGAGTGAAGGTCCGGATTAATGTGAGCAATCTGTATGTACAGGGTGTGGGAAACATATAAGATAGGCTCTTATTCAGGGTGAAGGTCCGGATTAATGTGAGCAATCTGTATGTACAGGGTGTGGGAAACATATAAGATAGGCTCTTATTCAGGGTGAAGGTCCGGATTAATGTGAGCAATCTGTATCTACAGGGTGTGGGAAACATATAAGATAGGCTCTTATTCAGGGTGAAGGTCCGGATTAATGTGAGCAATCTGTATGTACAGGGTGTGGGAAACATATAAGATAGACTCTTATTCAGAGTGAAGGTCCGGATTAATGTGGGCAATCTGTATGTACAGGGTGTGGGAAACATATAAGATAGGCTCTTATTCAGGGTGAAGGTCCGGATTAATGTGAGCAATCTGTATGTACAGGGTGTGGGAAACATATAAGATAGACTCTTATTCAGGGTGAAGGTCCGGATTAATGTGGGCAATCTGTATGTACAGGGTGTGGGAAACATATAAGATAGACTCTTATTCAGGGTGAAGGTCCGGATTAATGTGGGCAATCTGTATGTACAGGGTGTGGGAAACATATAAGATAGGCTCTTATTCAGGGTAAAGGTCCGGATTAATGTGAGCAATCTGTATGTACAGGGTGTGGGAAACATATAAGATAGGCTCTTATTCAGGGTGAAGGTCCGGATTAATGTGAGCAATCTGTATGTACAGGGTGTGGGAAACATATAAGATAGGCTCTTATTCAGAGTGAAGGTCCGGATTAATGTGAGCAATCTGTATGTACAGGGTGTGGGAAACATATAAGATAGGCTCTTATTCAGGGTGAGGGTCCGGATTAATGTGAGCAATCTGTATGTACAGGGTGTGAGAAACATATAAGATAGGCTCTTATTCAGGGTGAGGGTCCGGATTAATGTGAGCAATCTGTATGTACAGGGTGTGAGAAACATATAAGATAGGCTCTTATTCAGGGTGAGGGTCCGGATTAATGTGGGCAATCTGTATGTACAGGGTGTGGGAAACATATAAGATAGGCTCTTATTCAGGGTCAGGGTCCGGATTAATGTCGGCAATCTGTATGTACAGGGTGTGAGAAACATATAAGATAGGCTCTTATTCAGGGTGAAGGTCCGGATTAATGTGGGCAATCTGTATGTAAAGGGTGTGGGAAACATATAAGATAGGCTCTTATTCAGAGTGAAGGTCTGCTTTAATACTGCAGAATTAATAGAGGGATTAGGGAGAAATGGGGACAGCACTTCTCACATACCTACATAAAGTTCAAAGCAAATTAAAAAGAGGGAGTGTCTCCAAATAAAGAATACTCAGGAGCTATGTCCATTCTATCCAAAGCTTAAAAAGTTGGGATGTTAGAGCTAAATCTTCTCACTGGTGACACACAGACCGTCATGGCCCCACTGTGCAATGTGTACCAGGAGACATCATTCAGAGCCTGCCTCAGAAATAATGCTCTCAGCTTATCCCTATTTTCACATTCCCTCCTTCCTGCTGTCTTTTGCACATTCCCTCTGTTTCTCTCTTAAAGTGGACCAACACCCAGACTGATCGGCCCGGGAATCTATAAGATCCCTCCCCGCGGGGCATCCGAAACCAGGATGCCCCGCTGTGTGAAACCCCCCAGGACGCCCCATTCACCTTACCTTACTCCCGTTCCAACGACACATGCGCGGGCCACGGCCGCCTCTCGCGCTTCTCTCTAGCAGGATGCGTTTGTGAGTGGCCGACGCGGACGCGCTCCCTGTTAAAGGGACGCGCGAGATGCGGCCGCCAGCGCGCTCAGAGATGCTGTGGTTGTCCGTCCCTTGTATACCACAGCGGCTCTGAGCGCGCTGATTGGACGAGGCCCGCGCATGCGCCGTAGGAGCGGGGTGAGGTGATTTTTTTCTGCCATTCTGGGGGGTTTCACGCTCGATCGGGGTGCTCCGCGGAAGTGGACCAAAACCCAGGATAGTGAAAATCCTGGGTGTTGGTCCACTTTAAAGTGCAGCTAAACTCAGAAAGGAAGTTTATGTGGTCCCCTTCCCATCCCAGCCCTGGGCCCCAAAACAGTCTGTGTTATATTTTTACCTCAGCCTTTGGCCAATATTGATAAAAAGACTAACAGGAAGTAGTATTATGGTGACGGGCCCGGCATACGCTCGTTCAGTTACTACTAAGCGCTCACTGAAGCGGCTGATTCAACACTACCAGGACTTTTTTTTTTCTGTGATAAAAACATTTTTATCATTTTTTTTCCCGTAGTGCAATTCAGCACCATTTTAGCTCTGCACGTTTTTAAATAATTTTCACAAGTAAAAAAAATGGCGACTAAAGTCATTTAAAAAAAATATAAAAAAGTGAGAAAAAAATGTAAACTCAATTTTTTTTTTTTTACACAGTGCAATCTTTTTTAGCTGTGAAACCTAGGCCCTTATTTAAGAAGGGATAGCGTAAGGTAGCGCCTGGTTAATGAGAGGTAGCGACTGGTGAACGCCGGACACGGCACGCAATTACACATTTATCAAGCAGAATCTGTTTAGCGACTGGGATAGCGCCATGTAGCGTCTTATTCATCATTTTCACAGCCTCATCGAAAAGCGCCGGCGTTCAGCCTTGCACAGCGCCAGGTATGACCTCTCGCTACCTGTCGCTCTCCCATACATTTCAATGGACGATCCTTTTCTTCTCTTTAAACGGGGTTTTTGTTTTTTGTTTTTTTAATCACAAATAATTCTGTGACCTCTTCTGGCATTGAAACAGCAGTTTTTTCACAATTCTTTAATTTTTTATATATTTCTTCAGAAATGACATTACAGGTCTGCCATTAAAGTGTTCATGTTACAATGTTGTTACAATGTAATTCCATATGTTTTCGCTTTGTTACTAGTGGATAGATGCTGGAAAACAGACTTTACACACACCGCCTCCTGCGCTCTGGGCTTCAGAGAAGCATTTTTCAGCGCCAGAGATTTGTGAGGTTGTTTTTTTGCTGAATATGGTGTGAGTCAGTCGCTATGAGCAGTCGCTAACATGTGCTTCCATACAGCACTGTACTGGTCAAATAGCGACTCCTCACAATGTATTCACACCCTGGAGTTGGCAGCAGTAGCAGCAGCCCAAACATAGCTTGAAAGAGACACTGGGGTTGGCTTCAGGAGCCCAAAACTTGGATGAATCACACCCTGGAGTTGCAAGCAGCAGCAGCAGCAGGAACCTAGAAATTGGCTGGAAGGCACCCTGAAGTTGGCAGCAGCAGGAGCACATACATTAGCTGGAAGGCACGCCCTGGAGTTGGCAGCAGCATAAGCAGGAGCCCAAACATTGCTTGAAAGACACCCTGAAGTTGGCATCAGCAGGAGCCCAAAAACTGGCCTAAAGACATAAATATGTTTTGCACCATTTGGAAAGTGTAAAACGTGGCACCATGCTGAATCTAGTCGCATGCATCAGGCATTGGTGGGTGGAAATTCTGGCTGATCCATCCCTGATTCATTTTGACAAAGGTGAATCTCTCCACATTTTAAGTTGACAGACGAGTTCTCCTCGCCGTAACTATGGCCCCCGCCGCACTAAACACCCGCTCAGATGGCACGCTACTTGCCGGGCAGGACAGCTTTTCCAGGGCAAACTCTGCTAGTTGCGGCCACAAGCCAAGTTTGGCTGCCCAGAAGTCCAGCGGATCCTCAAGGTGTGTTGGCATGGTCATGTCAAAGTATGACATGACCTGCTGGTTGAGGTCCTGCTCCAGGTCTTCCTGCTGCTCATGAGTAGCCTCACTATGCGGGTGTAGAAAGCTACTCATTAGCGACTGAAGACTGAGGCTGCTGCTACTGATGGAGCTGATGCTGCTGCTCCTGCCACCCCCCCAGCAGCCATGGCAGTGGAAGGTGAGCGCAGAGGTCCCCCCCGAGTCAGACCTGCGAGAATATGGACAATGGCGCAGATAGGCATCGGCTAACTGACTACGTAGAATGTCTTTGTAGTAGTTCAGTTTGTCCTCCCTCTCGGCGGGTTTAAAAAATGCCCCCATTTTGTGCCGGAAGCGAGGGTCCAATAAGGTGGACAGCCAGAAGTCATCCCGCTGACAAATGGAAGCAATTCTGGGGTCACTACGCAAGCACGTGAGCATGCTTCCTGCCATTTGCGTAAGTGACTCGGAGGGACTACCTGTCTCCATCTCCACTGCATACTGCCACGGTATGTCCGGGTCCTCTGTTTCGCCTTCCTCAAAACCCTCTAGCTCCTCTGGCTGCTCCTGTTCCTCCTCTCCTGTCCGCTGACTAGATAAACCAGCCATTTCGCCAAGCCTAAACTGTGCTTCACTGGGCCACTCCTCCTCCTCTTCCTCCTCTTCCTCCAGTTCAGCTCCAACGGGGTTCATGTGGCCGTAAGATGTAGACGCCATGTCTCCAGTGCCCTGACCAGCCATGGTTTCCAACATGTGCTGTAGTACATGAAGCAGTGGAATCACGTCGTTCATCCCATAATCCTGCCGCCTGATAAATAAAGTGGCTTCCTCAAAGGGCCTGAGCAAACGGCAGGTGTCACGTATGAGCTGCCACTGGTATACATTGAAGTTACACAGGGGAGTCCCCCTATCTGCTTGGATCATCAGGAAATCCGTGATGGCTTTTCTCTGTTCATATAATCGGTCCAACATGTGAAGGGTAGAATTCCAACGGGTGGAAACATCGCAAATCAGACTATGTTGGGGGATACCGTTCTGACGCTGTAGCTCAAGAAGGGTGTGTTTGGCGGTGTATGAGTGGCTGAAGTGCATGCAAAGTTTCCTTGAAGTTGTTAGGATGTCTTGCATATGGGGGGAACACTTCAGAAACCGCTTGACAACCAGATTGAAGACGTGAGCCATGCAGGGGGCATGGGTCAGGCTTCCTTGGCGCAGCGCAGACAAAATGTTCTTCCCATTGTCGGTAACCATGATTCCCATTTTAAGTTTTCTTGGAGTAAGCCATGTTTGGATTTCCTGATGAATAAATTTAAGCAGTTCCTCCCCTGTGTGACTCCGTTCGCCAAGACAAACCATGTGAAGCACTGCGTGACACCTCCGTGCCCTGCACACATGGTAGACTGGAGACTTGAGCCTACAGTGGAGGGTGAGGAGATGGCGGAGGATGAGGAGGCCGAGTCGCACGGTGTCACAGGCCCAACGGGCAGGGAGCGCGGAGGCCGAAGCCGCGTGACCTGTCCAAGTTGCTGCTGCTGCTGCTGCAAAGGGACCACATTCACCCAGTGGGCCGTAAACGACATGTACTGTCCCTGACCGTAGTTACAGCTCCAGATGTCGGCGCTGCCATGCACTTTGCTACACACTGACAGGCTCAAGGACTGGCCCACCTTCTGTTCAACAAAAGTGTGCAGCGCTGGTACTGCCTTCTTGGCAAAGAAATGACGGCTTGGGACTCTCCACCTCGGCTCGGCACAAGCCATCAGTTCTCTGAAAGGTGCAGAGTCCACCACCTGAAAAGGGAGCGACTGCAGCACCAGCAACTTGGACAGGAGCACATTTAGCTTCTGCGCCGTAGGATGAGTGGGCGCATACTGCTGTCACTTGGACACGGCTTCGCTGATGGATTGCTGGCGGGATGCATGACTTGGAGGAGGAGGAGCAGGAGCGACAGAGGATGGGTATGACGCACAGCTGCCTTCGGCTGAGGTGCTGGAGCCTTGGCTGGCAGAAATTGGGAGCGGCGTGCCACTTGGTGAGGAAGCAGGCTGGACCACCTCTTCGGAGCCTCGGTTCTCCCAGGCCGCTTTATGGTGCCGCATCATATGTTGACGCAGGGCCGTGGTGCCAACATTTGGGCCCTGGCCACGCTTCACCTTCTGCCTACATATCTTACATGTGGCCATGTTACCCTCCTGTGGATGCTTCAGGAAAAACTGCCACACTGCCGAGTAGGCTACTTTTCCCACCAATAGGCCTCACTGATTCACTGCTACTGTCGCCAACTCCAGGAACCCCTGCTCCACTACCTCCCGATAAGGTAGCCTGCCACGCAGCAGGTGCTCTACCCCGGCCCTGGCACTGTTTGGCTCCAGGCTTTACAATTGTGCCCCCATGCTGCCTGCCAACCATGCTGCTAACACCTTGCTGCCTGAGCTGCTGACTCCGGGGCAACCTGCGCCCCTCTTCTCCTGATGATGACGATGAAGCCCCTTCATCATCCGGCTCCCAAGTGCGATCGGCTTCATCGTCATCATCATCATCACCGAGTTGTGGCTGTACCTCACTGATGTTCTCGGTTTCCTCAGTGTCTGGTGCAGGAGCTGGAAAGCTTGCAACACCCACGACACTGTCCACATCACTATTTGTCTGCCGAGCTAAAGAAGCCACCTCCATTTCATGGCTGGGCAGTAGCTGCTGACTGTCCTCTATCTGATCGTCCTCCTCACTAAAGAGTGGAGCTGAACCCAAAGCATAGGATACGTCACTGGGGGAGGGAACGGCGTAGGACAGAGGCAATGGGAGGACAGGGACTGCTCTCGGGGCATGCCAACTCAGGGTTGTGTCAGAGGAACCTACCGACCCTAGACTGGGGTTCTCAGATGTAACTTGTGATGATGCTGATGAGCGCGTTAACCAATCTACCACGGCAGATGCGTTACCGCTAGCAGATACTGGCAGATCAGGTCTCTCACCATGCTCTCCTGCTGCCACTCGCCCCTAGTCTGCTGCGACCTCTGCCTGCAGAATCTTGGCCTCTGCCACTCCTCTTTGAACTTCCTGGCACTTGTCTGCCTGACATTTTTATGTATTTGCTTATTTTGTATAACAGATAGGGTGCTAGCTGCAAGTTTGGGATACCCTGCGGCCTGGTGTAATGACAGCAGTCAGAAACCAATGCAAAATTAAATAACTTAGTACAGCTGAGGCTGAAGCACGCTTATTTTGTATAACAGATTGGGTGCTAGGTGCAAGTTTGGGATACCCTGCGCCCTGGTGTAATGACAGCAGTCAGAAACCAATGCAAAATTAAATAACTTAGAGGCCGATTCATTAATAGCGCCAGGTAGCGACAGATGAGCGCCACTAGCGTGATTTTCACAGCGCCAGCTAGTATTCGCTGTGCTTGGCCGTTGTTCGCTTGTTGAGAGCGACTCAGTCGGTGTGCGTTAATGTTGAATACGGGGTTAGGAGTTGCTGTTTGACAGGTCCCGCGCTGTATGGGTGCGCCTGACAGCGAATGGCCAGAGCGAACGGCTCCCAGCATATTCATTAACAAATCACGCTCAAAAATTTCTTGCGCTGTGAAATCCTTGTTGAAACCCCAGAGTGCTGGCGGCGATGGGTGTAAAGTAGTTTTTAACCCCCAAACAAGCATATTTTTTGATTAAAAAATTAAACAAGTTTTTATAAACATTTTGTAATATGAATACATTAATATCAGACCTGTAATATCAATTCTGCACAAATTTTTTTTTTTTTTTTTTTTTACCTTAAAAAAAAAATATAACATTGCAGAAGTGGTCACAGAATGTTTGCCATTTAAAAAAAAAAATAATAATAACAATAACAATTAATTATGAATATTTAAAGATTGCTCCATTGAAATGCATTGGAGAGCGCCAGGGAGCGACAGGTCATACCTGGCGCTGTGATGGGATTAGCAGCGGCGCTGTTCGTTGCAGTCACCTACATGATGAATCCCGCGCTAGCTGTCGTTCTCGCCGGCGCTAGCCTCATTTAGCGTGATAAATGCGTCATTGTGTCCGCCGTTGATAGATGCTGGAAAACAGACTTTAAACACACCGCCTCCTGCGCTCTGGGCTTCAAACAAGTATTATTCAGCGCCAGAGATTTGTGAGGCTGTTTTTTTTGCTGAATATGGTGTGAGTCGGTCGCGATGAGCAGTCGCTAACATGCGCTCCCATACAGCGCTGTACTGGTCAAATAGCGATTCCTCACAATGTATTCAACATTACTGGACAGCGACTGAGTTGCTATAAACTAGCGACCCACGGCTGAGCACAGTGACTACTAGCGGGCGCTCTGAAAATGCCTGCTACAGACGTTCACCTGTCGCTACCTGGCGTTAGTGATGAATCAGCCTGCCCGTCTCAATAAAATACATTTACGTTTGTGGCAATAACTTTTAAAAATGTGGAAAGTTCAAGGAGTATGTATACGGTGCTGTATATATTTATACATATATATATATATATATATATATATATATATATATATATATATAATATAGCCAAGATAAGATTTATGGACAGCACTAGTCACTCTAATAAAAAGTAGTTTTACAAATATAAGTCGGTGTACTCACAGCCCTTGGCAACAACCATAAACAGAATGCACAGTAGGGGTCCCCACACACCCCCAAGAACTCCGCCAAGGATACACAAAAGTGGCACCAACCTCCAAAATATTAAAAATTAGATTTATTGAGAAAATGTATGGCTTTTAAAGTGGACCAACACCCAGGATTTTGACTATCCTGGGTCTTGGTCCACTTCGGTCCACTGTGTGAAACCCCCTCGATCACCCGAAAAACTCACCTCTCCCCGCTCCCAGCGCCGACGGACAAGCCATTTGACAGGAGCGGACAAGCGGCTCCTCCGCCGCCGCCTCCCGCGCGTCACTCTTGACACGCGCGCGCCCGCGCCGGCCATTCACAGACGCCGCCGAAGACAAGGTAAGGGGATTTGGGGTGTTTGGGGGGTTTCACCCCGCGGGACATCCCGATCTCGGATGTCCTGCGGGGAGGGAGGTGATTGGCCCGGGAATCTTATAGATTCCCGGGCCGATCACGGGAGGGTGTTGGTCCACTTTAAAAAACATCAGACAATACATTTACCACAACATTACATATACACAAAAGACAGCAGAGGGCGCCAGAGGTCCATTATAACAGTTCATAATAGTATAATCAATTGCTAATAACAATAGATATAATAATAATTTGGCAAGCACCACACTAGGTACTGGTCCTGACCATATCCAAAGAACATGATATATAATAATACATGATGTGCAGAACAATAATAGAAGAAATAAAGTGCCTGTGCTAACAATATAAGGTAAATCTAATAGAAGCAAAGAGGACCAACCTGGGTGAGCAAAAAAGGCATAGAACAAAAAATGTAAATACAGACCAACTGGTGTGGGGACCCCTACTGTGCATTCTGTTATATATATATATATTATTTTTATATGTCAAAGAGAAAGTAAACTTAAAAAAATACTTCCTCAGAACCATGCACAAAGGGACATAAGGGCATTGTGGTTTGGGATACTCTGCTACACAACAGCAACACACTATAATATCCCCTATCCTCTCTTCTGATGAGTGCTGTTTGCAAACCATACCACTAGGTGGCAGAGTGTGACTTCTTTAGCGCCATATAGCGTATTGCAATAATATGACAGTGATGCTGATGTTGCGAGTGGGTGATGAGGCTGCTGCTGGGAAGAACATCTGATTGTATAAGCTGACAATCTAGAGGATATCATCACACCTATCTATTCCCTCCTCCTATCTTGTTTTTCTACATTCCCTCCTCTGCTCTCGTTTTCCTATATTCCATCCCTTTCTCTCTCTCTCTCTCTCTATTTAGTACATTCTCTCCCTTTTTTGTATCTTTTCTATATTCCCTCCCTTCTTCTTTCTTATCTACAATCACTTCTCCTCTCTTGTTATTACATTTCCTCCTATCTCTCTTTAGTACATTCCCTTCTTTTCTCTCTCTTTACTACATTACCAGATTTTTGCTATCTTGCCTGCAATTCCCCATCGCTCTACTATCCTTCTTTTCTTCTCTCTTCTACATTCCCTCCTTCTCACCCTTACCCACAACCCCTTGTTTCTCTCTCTATACTACCCTATTCCCCCTCTTTTTCTTGTGCAATATATCTCTCTGTCTCTCCCTACATTCCTTTTACTTTGTTGAGTGTGAACTGTGTATATGTTTGCACACTGACCCTGTGCTGTTTGCAAACTATACCACTAGGTGGCAGTGGTGAGTGTGACAGTGGTGAGTGTGACTTCTTTAAAGTGGACCAACACCAGATGCTGATCAGCCCAGGAATCTATAAGATTCCAGGGCCGATCAGCATCGGGCCTGCGGGACTGTGTGAAAACCCCCAGAAAGCCCCGAAATCCCTACCTGCTCCTCGATCCAGCGGCCACCGCCGCTCATGCATCCCTCTAGCAGGGCACTGTAAGAGTGACGCGCGGGAGGCGGCGGCGGGCGCGCTCACTTGTCCGTCGACGGACCTCGCTTGTCTGTCGGCGGGGATTGGCTGCAGCGGTCACGTGGGAGCGGGGACAGGTGAGTTTTTGGGACCAAAACCCAGGATAGTCAAAATCTAATCTAATTTAAAGTGGACCAACACCCAGGGGGGATCAGCCTGGGAATCTTATAGATTCCGATCAGATCCCTCCCCGCGGGGCATCCGAAATCGGGATGCCCCGCTGTGTGAAACCCGCAGGACGCCCAGAAACCCTACCTTATCCCCGTTCCAACGGCGCATGTGCGAGCCGCGGCCGCATCTCGCACTTCTCTCTAGCAGGGCGCGCACCCTGTGAATGGCCGGCGCCCTGTTAGAGGGAAGCGCGAGATGCAGCCTCCAGCGCGCTCAGAGCCGCTGTGGTTGTCCTTCGCTTGTTCGTACATACCACAGCGGCTCTGAGCGCTCTGATTGGACGAGCGACCGCGTAGGAGCGGGGTGGGGTGAGTTTTTTAGGGCGATCTGGGGGGCGGAAGTGGACCAAAACCCAGGATAGTGAAAATCCTGGGTGTTGGTCCACTTTAACGGCATATAGCTTTTCCAATAATATGACAGTGATGGAGATGCTGATGTTGCGAGTGAGTGATGAGGCTGCTGCTGGGAACAACATCCGATTGTATAAGCTGACAATCTAGAGGATATCTTCAAAACTATCTATTGTGAAAAATGTCTGGCGTTCATTGTATCAAAATATGTCCTGCACTTTTGATGGGTTTGCATTGCGTTTCAGGAAAATGTATAAATATTTTTGTACAGTAGGTCAAGTTCTGTTCACACCATTTAGATTTTGGGCCTTATTTAACAAGGGCTAGCGCCAGGTAGTGTCTGACTAGCGCCAGGTACCGCCAGCTATAGGCGGCTACCGACTCCAGAACGCCAGGCGGCGGACACAATCACGCATTTATCACGCTAAATGAGGCTAGCGCCGGCGAGAGCGTCAGCTAGCGCGGGATTCATCATGTAGCCGACTGCAACGAACAGCGCCGCTGCTAATCCCATCACAGCGCCAGGTATGACCTGTCGCTACCTGGCGCTCTCCAATGCATTTCAATGGAGCAATCTTTAAATATTCATAATTAATTGATATTAATGGGTTTTTGTTTTTATTTTTTTAATGCCAAAAATTTTGTGAACACTTCTGCAATGTTAGATTTTTTTTAAGGTAAAAAAAAAAAAAAAAAATTTGTGCAGATTTGATATTACAGGTCTGATATTAATGTATTCATATTACAAAATGTTTATAAAAACTTGTTTAATTTTTTAATCAAAAAATATGGTTGTTTGGGGGTTAAAAACTACTTTACACCCATCGCCGCCAGCGCTCTGGGGTTTAAACAAGCATTTCACGGCGCGAGAAATTTTTGAGCGTGATTTGTTAATGAATATGCTGGGAGCCGTTCGCTCTGGCCATTCGCTGTCAGGCGCACCCATACAGCGCGGAACCTGTGAAACAGCGACCCCTAACCACGTATTCAACATTACGCACACCGACTGAGTCGCTGTCAACAAGCGAACTACGGCCAAGCACAGCGAATACTAGCTGGCGCTGTGAAAATCACGCTACTGGCGCTCATCTGTCGCTACCTGGCGCTATTAATGAATCGGCCTCCCCGTGCTTTTTTACATTTTTTTTTTTTTAATTAATGGCCTAGTGGAGGCCATTAGAAATACACTTGCACTGCTGTGCCGGACCACTAGCTTGGAAGCTGAGCAGCCAGCCCTGCTAAGTTATCAGCCCCTATGCCCTTCAGCACAGGTCATTGCTCCTTCAGGGATAGAAGAACATTGGGCCCCCGGACAGTGGATGTGCAAATAATTGGGCCTGGGTTACATACAGGCATATCGGGTGGGCAGCTTACCAGCCCTCCTAACTTTGAGTCCAGGGAACTATGAAAAAATTATTTAATAAATATGATTTACCAGTTCTCAGCCCCCAGTCTTCCATCCTCTGTTCTGCGCCGGGTTGCGTACACTCACAGATCCATTGACACATCCGGCTGACAGGTCCTTCAAGCCACTATCCGAAGGTTAAAGCGGGCTGAAAGCCTAATTTTAAAATATAAAAAAGGTCATTAATAAGCATGCAGACCACTGCATGCCTATTAATGACCTACTCACCTTTCTCGCTCCCGTACCACCATCTTGCTACATATGCACCACAGCTTCCTTCGCTGAGGGCTGCCACTGCTCAGGTCACCTCATCCCGCTGCCACTCCGGTTACCTTATCCCCATTGTCATTCCGGTCACCTCGTCCCTGTCATCACTTCCGGTCACATCGCTGCACCTGCACCATCTTGAAACATTTGACTTCATGTCAGCGACTCACAGCACAGAGAAATATATGTAGTTAGGTCTAGCACACCATTGAACAGTTCCTTTTAGGCATATACCTCAATGTTTCAGTGGGTGCAATAACTCCGACCAGTATACCCCTCCTGGTCAATAGTACATGGAAGAAAAAAAGTTTTGGAGTAATGCACACCAGACACAATATTGAGAGTGATATGGATTTTTGTATTGTGATAATACATTGATCGCATTTAGAAAACAGACCAGAAGTGTATCACATAAATGAATGCTGATCGTACAGAAAGCTATTTGGCATAACATTGCCAGGCGAAAAAAGCATTAAGACTGCAAGTCTAGTGATGTATGGTGTGTCAAAAAAATATGTACAGTGAAAGATAGCAAAAGGATAACGTCTCCTTGCTTAAAGTGGACCAACACCCAGGGGGGATCAGCCGATCAGATCCCTCCCCGTGGGGCATCCAAAATCAAGATGTCCCGCGGGGTGAGACCACGCAGGACGCTCAGAAACCTTACCTTATCCCCGTTCCAACGGAGCATGTGCGAGCCACGGCCACATCTCGCGCTTCTCTCTAGCAGGGCACGCGCCGTTTGCGGGCGCGCTCCCTGTTAGAGGGAAGCGCGAGATGCGGCCTCCAGTGCTCAGAGCCGCTGTGGTTGTCCGTCGCTTGTCCGTACATACCACAGCGGCTCTGATTGGAGGAGCGCTCGCGTAGGAGCGGGGTGAGGTGAGTTTTTTAGGGAGATCTGGGGGGTTTCACAAAGCAGGGTGCCCCGCGGAAGTGGACCAAAACCCAGGATAGTGAAAATCCTGGTTGTTGGTCCACTTTAAAATGAATGAGAACTCATGTCAAAAAGACACACCAGTTACCAGAGTGCAGTTCTAAGAACAGGGAACTATGCTGCCATCTAGCTGCAAATTACTCCAACTGCATGTGCAATGGCCAGTATGTGGCATGCAGTGAAGGAGTGTCAGTAATACAGAAATAAAAAGAACAGATGTATATACAATTGCTACACACAGGCATCAGGCAAAACCAAACTCTATGCGTGATTATCACAAATAATACATTTATGTGCAGTAAAGCATGGCATATAGGCAATAATGAATCTAACACAATGAAAGAAAAATGCTCTCAGACACACAAAGATCGCTCAAGGCAAGGTTAAGCATGACATATTCAAAGAAAGGAATTACCAGGTACATATGATCGCTCAAGGACGTTTCGAGACACAGTCCCTTCTTCAGCTGAGCGATTCACAGCACAGCCAGCAACAGGTCAAAGGCTGCAAGATGGCCAAGCGGGTGCAGCAAGATTGCGGCAAGGTGACTGCATCGGCGGTGGGGATGAAGCGACTAGCGTAGCAGCAGCGGGGTGATGAGGTGACCAGAGCAGTGGGGTGATGAGGGGATCAGAGCAGCGGGGTTATGAGGTGACCAGAGCAGCGGGGTGATGAGGGGATCAGAGCAGCGGGGTGATGAGGTGACCAGAGCAGCGGGGTGATGAGGTGACCAGAGCAGCGGGGGAGTGATGAGGTGACCAGAGCAGTGAGGTGATGAGTGACCAGAGCAGCGGGGTGATGAGGTGACCAGAGCAGCGGGGTGATGAGGTGACCAGAGCAGCGAGGAGTGATGAGGTGACCAGAGCAGCGGGGTGACGAGGTGACCAGAGCAGTGAGGTGATGAGGTGACCAGAGCAGCGGGGTGATGAGGTGACCAGAGCAGTGAGGTGATGAGGTGACCAGAGCAGCGGGGTGATGATGTGACCAGAGCAGCGGGGTGACGAGGTGACCAGAGCAGCGGGGTGACGAGGTGACCAGAGCAGCAGGGTGATGAGGTGACCAGAGCAGCGGGGTGATGAGGTGACCAGAGCAGCGGGGTGACGAGGTGACGAGGTGACCAGAGCAGTGAGGTGATGAGGTGATCAGAGCAGCGGGGTGATGAGGTGACCAGAGCAGCAGGGTGATGAGGTGACCAGAGCAGCGGGGTGATCAGGTGATCAGAGCAGCGGGGTGACGAGGTGACCAGAGCAGCGGGGTGATGAGGTGACCAGAGCAGCGGGGTAATGAGGTGACCAGAGCAGCGGGGGGGGGGGGGGGGGGGGGTGATGAGGTGACCAGAGCAGTGAGGTGATGAGGTGACCAGAGCAGCGGGGGGGTGATGAGGTGACCAGAGCAGCGGGGTGATGAGGTGACCAGAGCAGCGGGGTGATGAGGTGACCAGAGCAGCGGGGTGATGAGGTGACCAGAGCGGGGGGGGTGATGAGGTGACCAGAGCAGCGGGGTGATGAGGTGACCAGAGCAGCGGGGTTATGAGGTGACCAGAGCAGCGGGGTGATGAGGTGACCAGAGCAGCGGGGTGATGAGGTGACCAGAGCGGGGGGGGTGATGAGGTGACCAGAGCAGCGGGGTGATAAGGTGACCAGAGCAGCGGGGTGATGAGGTGACCAGAGCAGCGGGGGGGTGAAGAGGTGACCAGAGCAGCGGGGGGGTGAAGAGGTGACCAGAGCAGCGGGGGGTGATGAGGTGATCAGAGCAGCGGGGGGTGATGAGGTGATCAGAGCAGCGGGGGGGGTGATGAGGTGATCAGAGCAGCGGGGGGGTTATGAGGTGACCAGAGCAGCGGGGTGATGAGGTGACCAGAGCAGCGGGGTGATGAGGTGACCAGAGCAGCGGGGTGATGAGGTGACTAGAGCAGCGGGGTGATGAGGTGACCAGAGCAGCGGGGTGATGAGGTGACTAGAGCAGCGGGGTGATGAGGTGACTAGAGCAGCGGGGGGGTGATGAGTTGACCAGAGCAGCGGGGTGATGAGGTGACCAGAGCAGCGGGGTGACGAGGTGACCAGAGCAGCGGGGGGGTGATGAGGTGACCAGAGCAGCAGGGTGATGAGGTGACCAGAGCAGCGGGGGGTGATGAGGTGACCAGAGCAGCGGAGTGATGAGGTGACCAGAGCAGCAGGGTGATGAGGTGACCAGAGCAGCGGGGTGATGAGGTGACCAGAGCAGCGGGGTGATGAGGTGACCAGAGCAGCAGGGTGATGAGGTGACCAGAGCAGCGGGGTGATGAGGTGACCAGAGCAGCGGGGTGATGAGGTGACCAGAGCAGCGGGGTGACGAGGTGACCAGAGCAGCGGGGTGATGAGGTGACCAGAGCAGCAGGGTGATGAGGTGACCAGAGTAGCAGGGTGATGAGGTGACCAGAGCAGCGGGGTGACGAGGTGACCAGAGCAGCGGGGTGATGAAGTGACCAGAGCAGCGGGGTGACGAGGTGACCAGAGCAGCGGGGTGATGAGGTGACCAGAGCAGCAGGGTGATGAGGTGACCAGAGCAGCAGGGTGATGAGGTGACCAGAGCAGCGGGGTGACGAGGTGACCAGAGCAGCAGGGTGATGAGGTGACCAGAGCAGCGGGGTGATGAGGTGACCAGAGCAGCGGGGGGGTGAAGAGGTGACCAGAGCAGCGGGGTGATGAGGTGACCAGAGCAGCGGGGTGATGAGGTGACCAGAGCAGCGGGGTGATGAGGTGACCAGAGCAGCGGGGTGATGAGGTGACCAGAGCAGCGGGGTGATGAGGTGACCAGAGCAGCGGGGTGATGAGGTGACCAGAGCAGCGGGGTGATGAGGTGACTAGAGCAGCGGGGTGATGAGGTGACTAGAGCAGCGGGGTGATGAGGTGACCAGAGCAGCGGGGTGATGAGGTGACCAGAGCAGCGGGGTGATGAGGTGACTAGAGCAGCGGGGGGGTGATGAGTTGACCAGAGCAGCGGGGTGATGAGGTGACCAGAGCAGCGGGGTGACGAGGTGACCAGAGCAGCGGGGGGTGATGAGGTGACCAGAGCAGCGGGGTGATGAGGTGACCAGAGCAGCGGGGGGGTGATGAGGTGACCAGAGCAGCGGGGGGTGACGAGGTGACCAGAGCAGCGGGGGGTGATGAGGTGACCAGAGCAGCGGGGGGGTGATGAGGTGACCAGAGCAGCAGGGTGATGAGGTGACCAGAGCAGCGGGGTGATGAGGTGACCAGAGCAGCGGGGGGGTGATGAGGTGACCAGAGCAGCGGGGGGTGACGAGGTGACCAGAGCAGCGGGGGGTGATGAGGTGACCAGAGCAGCGGGGGGGTGATGAGGTGACCAGAGCAGCAGGGTGATGAGGTGACCAGAGCAGCGGGGGGTGATGAGGTGACCAGAGCAGCGGGGTGATGAGGTGACCAGAGCAGCGGGGTGATGAGGTGACCAGAGCAGCAGGGTGATGAGGTGACCAGAGCAGCGGGGTGATGAGGTGACCAGAGCAGCGGGGTGATGAGGTGACCAGAGCAGCGGGGTGATGAGGTGACCAGAGCAGCGGGGGGGTGATGAGGTGACCAGAGCAGCAGGGTGATGAGGTGACCAGAGCAGCGGGGGGTGATGAGGTGACCAGAGCAGCGGGGTGATGAGGTGACCAGAGCAGCGGGGTGATGAGGTGACCAGAGCAGCAGGGTGATGAGGTGACCAGAGCAGCGGGGTGATGAGGTGACCAGAGCAGCGGGGTGATGAGGTGACCAGAGCAGCGGGGTGATGAGGTGACCAGAGCAGTGGGGTGATGAGGTGACCAGAGCAGCAGGGTGATGAGGTGACCAGAGCAGCGGGGTGATGAGGTGACCAGAGCAGCGGGGTGATGAGGTGACCAGAGCAGCGGGGTGATGAGGTGACCAGAGCAGCTGGGGGGGTGATGAGGTGACCAGAGCAGCAGGGTGATGAGGTGACCAGAGCAGCGGGGTGATGAGGTGACCAGAGCAGCGGGGGGGTGATGAGGTGACCAGAGCAGCGGGGGGTGACGAGGTGACCAGAGCAGCGGGGGGTGATGAGGTGACCAGAGCAGCGGGGGGGTGATGAGGTGACCAGAGCAGCAGGGTGATGAGGTGACCAGAGCAGCGGGGGGTGATGAGGTGACCAGAGCAGCGGGGTGATGAGGTGACCAGAGCAGCGGGGTGATGAGGTGACCAGAGCAGCAGGGTGATGAGGTGACCAGAGCAGCGGGGTGATGAGGTGACCAGAGCAGCAGGGTGATGAGGTGACCAGAGCAGCGGGGTGACGAGGTGACCAGAGCAGCGGGGGGGTTATGAGGTGACCAGAGCAGCGGGGGGGTTATGAGGTGACCAGAGCGGGGGGGTGATGAGGTGACCAGAGCAGCGGGGTGATGAGGTGACCAGAGCAGCGGGGTGATGAGGTGACCAGAGTGGGGGGGTGACGAGGTGACCAAAGCAGCGAGGGGTGATGAGATGACCAGAGAGGGGATGTGGTAACTGGAGCTGATGGTTCCCACGTTTTGGGTGTCCCTGCTGTGGGATCACCCATGAACTCATCTCTTGCTGGTTCCCACATCGCAGCAATGCCCAGTTCTATTCAGATTGCCTTTGCCGAACCTACATCAGTGCAGCAAGGAAATCTGAATAGAGTGTGTGAAACTAACTGCACCCCCACCTCAGCCTCCAGCTGTTTGTGTGCCCGCGCTGCCCATTCAGAAAGGCCTGGCATGGGTGCGCATTTGGCTAGAGGTGTGCTGGGGATGTGCCATGGGATAATGGCAGAGGTGAGTGAACCGGGTGAACCAGGGGCTTTCAAAGAGTAGGACATCCCGATTTGGATGCCAACCCCCCGTAGAGTCTTATAGACTCTTCCAGGAATGCAAGCAAGGGTAATATGGGGGTGCTGGGGAAGACTACCAAACTTGAACACAAACACAGGGTTACTTAAGGGCACTGGCTCAATTGCAAATATTGCATAATTATGCAAGGGGACAATTACAGAGTGATGAGAACATCTTTATTAAAAAACATATTGCACAACCCCTCAAAGCACCAAAAAAGTACACCCAAAAAATATTAAAAAATCACAACGTTGTGATATTAAAAATCGCCCCCCCCCATGCACATGCATCAACACCTCCTAGTCACATCCACTAGCACACACTCGCTGTCTGCCTAGAACCAATGCATCATACAGCATCCCTGACGAAGCCCCAGTGGGCGGGGCGAAGCGCGCGTCGGAAGTGGGAGGCCTCACTTCACCTCACATCCCTCTAGCACGTGTTGCCAGTGACCGGTGCATCAACTTGATGTTTTGGGAGCGCCTGTAACGATTGAAGGACACATGCATACCTGCCGGCGGATGTCCTCACCTTATGCGGCTACATAGCTAAGTAGCGCCGCCAGCGCTCTGGGGTTTAAACAAGCATTTTACAGCGCGAGAAGTTTTTGAGCGTGATTTGTTAATGAATATGGTGGGAGCCGGTCGCTATGGCCAGTCGCTATCATGCCCTCTCATACAGCGCGGAACCTGTCAAATAGCGACTCCTCACCCAATATTCAATATTCAACACCGACTGAGTCGCTATCAACTACCGGACAACGGCCAAGCACAGCGACTACTAGCGGGCGCTCTGAAAATGCCGCTACAGTCGCTCAACTGTCGCTACCTGCCGCTATTAATGAATCGGCCTCCCCGTGTACTAAAGACTTAAAGGAGCCGCAGCACTCACCCCTGTTAGCTTGCAGACCAACCTATAATCTGTCTCTAAATCTGGTAAAAACAGAGGCTTCGTCACACACATCTGCAGAAGTATGCTAAGCTGCACCACCAGAGCCAAGGTGCCTCTATGGGTGCAGTCCTAACTCTAATCTCTGAGAGCCCCATTTGGGACATACAATGCAAGAGATAAAATGGAAGCAACTTACCTGCTCCCATTTTTCAATAAAGATGTTCTCATCACTCTTTAATTGTCCCCTTGCGTAATTATTCAATATTTGCCATTGAGGCAGTGCCCTTAAAGTGGACCAACACCCACCTCTGACCGGTGCATGCGTGGACCACCTCTCGTGCTTCCCTCTAGCAGGGCGCGCACCCGAGCTGGCCGTTTGTGAATGGCTGGTGCGGGTGCGCTCCCTGTTAGAGGGAAGCGCGAGAGGCGGCGGCGGGCGCGCTCAGCTTGTTCGTCCAATATTCAAGTTTGTCCGTCCGCGCTGATTGGAGGAGCACTCGCATAACAGCGGGGTGAGGTGAGTTTTTAGGGCGGTCTGGGGGGTTTCATACAGCGGGGTGCCCCGCGGAAGTGAACCAACACCCAGGATAGCGAAAATCCTGGGTGTTGGTCCACTTTAAGTAACCCTGTGTGTGTGTTCAGGTTTGGTAGTATTGATTGGGTTAAAGGGGACGCCGTGGAATGTAAATGGCAGTGCTCATGATAGTATTATTTGGAGTCTCCCTGTGTTTTAAAGTGGACCAACACCCAGGATTTTGACTATCCTGGGTTTTGGTCCACTTCGGGGGGGGGCACCCCAATCGGGGTGAAACCTGTGAAACCTCCCAGAAAGCCCCAAAAACTCACCCACGTGACCGCTGCAGCCAATCCCCGCCGGCGGAAAAGCGGGAGGCAGCGACGGACAAGAGAGCGCGCCCACCGCCGCCTCCCGCACGTCACTCTTACAAGGCGCGCCCCCGTGCCGGCCATTCACAAACGGCCGGCGCGGGTGCACGTCCTGCTAGAGGGACGCGCGCGAGGTGGCGGGTGCCGCTGGATCGAGGAGCAGGTAGGGATTTAGGGGTTTCTGGGGGATATCACATAGCGGGGCACCCCCCCGATCGGGGGTGCCCCGCAGTCAGGGAGCTGATCGGTCTGAGAATCTTATAGATTCCCGGGCCGATCATGGGAGGGTGTTGGTCCACTTTAACTCTGTGTGTGCTGGGGAAGACACTTTATATGTCCCAGAGGCGGGGCCTCTGGTGACTCCCCTCCATGTGACTTGGCATAACTATGGAGGGACGGGGCACCTGTGTCCTTTATGGATGCTTTATGTTCTGTGTTGACAGGTGAGCTCTCTTGTGATTGGACAGTCAGGTTTGGGCCCCTCACTCTCATAAGAAGCCGTTGTGTGATCTCATCCAGCCATTAAAGCTACTATGTTTATTCATCAAGGGATAGCGGCAGGTAGCTCCTCGTAGCGGCAGGCAGCGTCTGGTGAACACCGGACGCTGTAGGCAATACCACATTTATGAAGGCAATTCTGGTGAGCGACTCTAACAGCGCCATGTAGCATCCGATTCATCATTACAGGTGGCTCAACGTATAATTCCGGTGCTCTAGCTTCCAGAGCGCCTGGTATTACCTGTCGCTACCTGTCGCTCTCCCATACATTTCAATGGACGTTACTTTTCTTCTGTTTAAACATGTTTTTTTTTTTGTGTTTCATTTATTTTTTTTCTCTCAAATCATTGTGTGACCCCTGATGGCCGAGAAAGAGTCATTTTTGAAAACTTTTTAGATTTTTTATATTTTTATGTAGAATTGTCATTACAGGTCTGGCACTAAAGTGTTAATGTCACAGTGTTACAACAATGTCATTCCATATGTTTTTGCTTTGTTACTGGTGGATATGTGTTCAAAAACAGACTTTAATCACACAGCGTTTGGCGCTCTATGCGACCAGATCCAGAGCGCCAGACGCTTCGCGTGGCTGTTTTTTTTTTAATATGGTGTGAGTCGCTGAGAGTCAGTAGCAATGAGCTGGTGCTACCTTTCGCTCCCTGCAGCGCTGTACTAATTCAAAAGAAACAAAGGAGGGGTGGCAGCCGCTCAGACCATTTTATAACTAACCTGGGAGCTGCTCGTTAGAAGGGCAACTAGGATACAAAAGTCTTAAAGGAGCCACAGCACTCAAACCAGTTAGCTTGTTGACCAACCTACAAGTCTCTAAACTTGGTTAAAAACAGAGGCTCGGTCACACACATCTGCACCTTGGCGCTGGTGGTGCAGCTTCAGCTACTTCTGCAGATGTGTGTGACCGAGCCTCTGTTTTTAACCAAGTTTAGAGACTTGTAGGTTGGTCAACAAGCTAACTGGTTTGAGTGCTGTGGCTCCTTTAAGACTTTTGCAGCGCTGTACTGGTGTTAGAGCGCCCAACATACATCTCATTCATCAATGCCGACCAGGTTACAACAGCGACTGAAGCGCTCTGTTACAGCACCCGATAGCCAATCACATATTAACCTAGTAACATAGTATGTATGAATAAAGACTTTAGTCCATCCAGTTCAGCCTGTTTATCTCCTTCCAGTGGTCTAGTAGCAATAGCTGGAAATGTTATTACATGCCAGGAAGGCATCAAGGCCACTTTTGAACGTTTTTACTGTATCCCTCATTACTACCTCCTCTGGCAGCGAGTTCCATAGTCTCACTGCTCTTACAGAGAAGAATCCCCTCCTATGTCGGTGGAGAAAGCACCTTTCCTCTAACCTTAGTGGATGCCCCCGGGTTATGGTTACACTCCGGGGTAAAAATAGATTGTGGGACAGATCTTTGTATTGACCCCGAATATATTTATACATAGTTATTAGATCACCCCTCAATCGTCTTTTTTCTAAACTAGCATCTACTAGGGGTCGCTCTAAGCGCCTCTGTACAGACGCTCATCTGCCGATACCTGGCGCTAGTAATGTATCAGCCTGTAAACCAATTTAAATAACGCATCGACCTGCCCGGCCTGTGACCGATAGCAGCACCTCCTGCGCTCAATGTGTCCCTCGTGCATCTCGCTCGCCATTATCGCCGCTGACAAGTTGACAGAAAAGAAGATTTCTGGGAGGAAGTTTTTCTATTTAAAAATAACAAAACAACCTAAAAATATATTTTTATATTTTTATGCAGAATTGTCATTACAGGTCTGGCACTAAAGTGTTAATGTCACAGTGTTACAACAATGTCATTCCATGTGTTTTCGCATTGTTACTGGTAGATATGTGTTCAAAAACAGACTTTAAAGTGGACCAACACCCAGGATTTTGACTATCCTGGGTTTTGGGCCACTTCGGTGGGACACCCCGATCGAGGGTGCCCCGCTGTGTGAAACCCCCCAGAAAGCCCCAAAAACTCACCTCTCCCCGCTCCCACGTGACCGCTGCATCCAATCCCTGCCGGCGGACAAGAGAGCGCGCCCGCCGCCGCCCGCGCGTCACTCTTACAGGGCGCACGCCCGCGCCGGCCATTCACAAACGGACGGCGCGGGTGCGCGTCCTGCTAGAGGGACGCGCGGGAGGCGGCGGCGGGCGCGGCTGGATCGAGGAGCAGGTAGGGATTTAGGGGTTTCTGGAGGTGCCCCACAGTCAGGGAGCTGATCGGTCCGGGAATCTTATAGATTCCCGGGCCGATCATGGGAGGGTGTTGGTCCACTTTAATCACACAGCGTCTGGCGCTCTATGCGACCAGATCCAGAGCGCCGGCGCTTCGTGTGGCTGTTTTTTTTTTTTTCCGGGAGGAAGTTTTTCTATTTTTAAAATAACAAAACAACCTAAAAATAGACGCAGCAAAATAACGCCATACAACCGAGCAGCGCCTTTAGGGTCAAATGCTGCGAAATGCAAATCAGCTCCCGGATTGGAATACATCAGAGTATTGCCGAGCTTTATTTAGAGCTGTGATGTCATCGCTTAATACACATCAGGCAAATGTTTTTTAACGCAGGGTCAGCCCTGGCGCCCGCTGTGCTTCTCATTACAGTACATTACAGGTCCCCAATAAATCTCCTTCCAGAACAAGCACAGAAAAATTGCACAAAGAGATAAATTTGTCGCCCTATAGTCGCGCTTGAGCAGGCGTGACGTATCTTGCGCGTCTCCCAGCATGCCCCTCTGCTGATGCCATAAATGATATTAATGGCTGTTTTGATATTTTGCACTGTTCAGCAGAATACTATCGACAAATTTCCCTGAGGAAGCTTCCCCGACCTTCAGTAAATGGATTGTGCGAATCCGAACGCGCTCAGCGCGCGCCGAGATCCGATCTTCTGTCTGCAGTTTGTTCAATTTTCTGATCCAATAAGATCTACTATAAAGGCGTGTGGCTGAGGTTGTACAATCAGATTGTATAGCATGTGTCCTGTATAACATTGTATAGATAATGTACAATCAGATTGTATAGCATGTGTCCTGTATAACATTGTATAGATAATGTACAATCAGATTGTACAACAGTGTGTCCTTTATAACATTATATATTATTATTATTGTTTATTTATATAGCGCCATCAACTTCCGTAGCGCTATAGATGATATACAATCAGATAGTATAGAGTGTCTTTTGTATAAGATTGTACAGAGGTTGTCTAAGATTGGACAGTGGTTGTACAATCAGATTGTATAGCATGTGTCCTGTATAATATTGTATAGATAATGTACAAGCAGATTGTATAGTGTGTGTCCTTTATAACATTATATAGATGATATACAATCAGATAGTATAGAGTGTCTCTTGTATAAGATTGTACAGCGGTTGTCTAAGATTGGACAGTGGTTGTACAATCAGATTGTATAGCGTGTCCTGTATTATTGTAAGTTTGTACAGAGGTTGTATAAGGTTGTGTTAGAGTGTGTAATGTATAAGATTGCAGAGAGGTTGTACAATCATATACAGGACACACACTATACAATCTAAATTTTACAGAAGTTGTGCAATCAGATTGTATAGTGCGTGTCCTGTATAACATTGTATAGATAATGTACAAGCAGATTGTATAGAGTGGGTCCTTTAATATTATATATATAAATATATTATAATATTTATAACATTATATAGATGATATACAATCAGATAGTATAGAGTGTCTCCTGTATAAGATTGTACAGAGGTTGTCTAAGATTGGACAGTGGTTGTACAATCAGATTGTATAGCCTGTGTCTTGTATAACATTGTATAGATAATGTACAAGCAGATTGTATAGCGTGTCCTGTATTATTGTAAGTTTGTACAGAGGTTGTATAAGGTTGTGTTAGAGTGTGTAATGTATAAGATTGCATAGAGGTTGTACAATCTTATACAGGACACACACTATACAATCTAAATTTTACAGAAGTTGTGCAATCAGATTGTATAGTGGGTGTCCTGTATACGATTGTACAGAGGTCGTGCAATCAGATTGTATGGTGCGTGCTCTGTATATAATTGCACAGAGGTTGTATAATCACATTGTATTGTGTGTGTGTCATGTATAAGACTGTACAGAGGTCCTGCAATCAGATTGTATGGTGTGTGCTCTGTATATAATTGCACAGAGAGTGTGACATGTAAAGGATTGTGCAGACATTTTATCTCTTGAATGCTGCTTGTGTGGCGCTTCTTAAAGCAGACCAAAAGTCAAAAAAAGCAAGTTCAGTAAATTGCACCCCTAAATCCATGAGATTCCCGAGCCGGTCGATCCCCCCCATCCCCCCCGCTGTGTGAAACCCCCCAGGTCGCCCCATTCACTTACTTCATTTCCCGGTCCAACGCCGCGGCTGCATTTCTGATTGGCCAGCGCGGACACACTCCATGCTAGAGGGAAGCGGAGGATGCGGCCACCAGGGCGCTCAGCGCCACTAGGACCAGGAAGAGGTGAGTCCTGGGGGGTTTCATGCAGTGGCCCAGGGGAAAGGACCAAAACCAGGATAGTCAAAATTCTGGGTTTTGGTCCACTTTAACTCCATGCAGATGTTATGGAATAGCAGGCAGATCCTACACTGCATAACTGCATGGCAGCGGCCATCTTGCCATATACATGAGTCCAGCTTATGAAAAACCCAGTCCCACAGTCAAAACTTCCTCCCATATCAGTGCAATCTTATTTATCATTATTTTTAGTAAAAAGCCGTCAGCTGTGATGACTTACTGTCCTGCTGAACAGCTGTAAGAAATGTATCGTTATAGAAGATACATCCAGAGTCTCCCAAAAAGAGAGGAAGACCCATCACCCAAACTACAAAGCTCTGCAATCAAAAGAGTGATTATAATAATAATAATAATATGTCAGCATAATATGTACAATATAAACATCAGTAACCAATGTAGACCACTAGGTGGCGCTGTACAAAGGTTCCAGCACTTGATAGGTACCAGTCCTAGTCAGGCATATCCATGGGAAATGAGGTACAAGATCCATAAATCACGCAGAGGCTGATTCATTACTAACGCAGACGAGCGTCTGTATAGATGCGCTTAGAGCGACTGCTAGTAGCGGGTATCGGGCGCTGTAACAGAGCATCTCGGTCACTGTAGTAACCTGGCCGGCATTGATGAATGTGATGTATGTTGGGCGCTGTAACACCATACTTATGAAAAAAGGACACACAGCGTCGGCGCTCTGGATCTGGGCGCTATAGCATAGAGCGCCAGGCGCTGTGTGATTAAAGTGGACCAACACCCAGGATTTTGACTATCCTGGGTTTTGGTCCACTTCGGTGGGGCACCCCGATTGGGGGTGCCCCGCTGTGTGAAACCCCCCAGAACGCCCGGAAACACTCACCTCACCACGCTCCCACGTGACCGCTGCAGCCAATCCCCACCAGCAGACAAGCGAGAGGCAGCGCCGGACAAGCTGAGCGCGTCTGCCGCCGCCTCCCGTGCGTCCCTCTTACAGGGAGCGCACCAGCGCAGGCCATTCACAAACGACCAGCGCGGGAGCGTGCCCTGCTAGAGGGAGGCGGCGGCGGACGCGCATGCGCCGCTGGAACATGGAAAAGGTAGGATTGTGGGCTTCCTGGGGGGTTTCACCCCGCGGGACATCCCGATTTCGGATGCCCCGCGGGGAGGGATCTGATCGGCCAATCCCCCCTGGGTGTTGGTCCACTTTAAAGTCTGTTTTTGAGCACATATCCACCAGTAACAAAGTGAAAACACATGGAATGACATTGTTGTGACACTGTGACATAGACAGCTAATACCTGGCGCTCTGGAAGCTAGAGCGCTGGCGCTATATGCTGAGCCGCCTGCAATGATGAATCGGATGCTACATGGCGCTGTTAGAGCTGCTCACCAGAATCGCTTTCATAAATGTGGTTTGGCGTACAGCTCCCGGCGCTGCCTGCCGCTATCCCTTGATGAATAACCCCCATAGTGAATAAAGAGCATGAGAGTCCCATAGGAGTAACCAGAGTGGTCCCAGTTCTGTGCATAGAAATGCAGTTTCAGAAACAAGTTAGGTAAAGCTTACAGGCTGGAACACAGGTGGATGATAACCCTGGACGTTTCGGCGTAAACCTTTTTCAAGAGGAAGAGCACATTAGATTTACTGAACCCCTTCAGCAACTTACTAATAGACGGGGAGGCCGATTCATTAATAGCGGCAGGTAGCGACAGTTGAGCGACTGTAGCGGTATTTTCACAGCGCCCGCTAGTAGTCGCTGTGCTTGGCCGTTGTTCGGTAGATGATAGCGACTCAGTCGGTTTGCCGTAATGTTGAATATTGGGTGAGGAGTCGCTATTTGACAGGTTCCGCGCTGTATGGGAGCGCATGATAGCGACTGGTCAGAGCGACCGGCTTCCACCATATTCATCAAAAAATCACGCTCAAAAAATTCTCGCGCTGTGAAATGCTTGTTTAAACCCCAGAGCGCTGGCGGCGATGTGTTAAAAGTAGTTTTTTTAACCCCCAAACCACCATATTTCTGGAAACCCCCCCAAAAATTATTTTAAATAATTTAGTAATATGAATACATTAATTTCAGACCTGTAATATCAATTCTGTACAATTTTTATTTTATTTTTATTTTTTTTTCCCTTAAAAAAATTATCTAAAATGGCAGAAGTGGTCACAGAATTTTTCACATTAAAAAAAAAAAAACATTAATAACAATTAATTATTAATATTTAAAGATTGTTCCATTGAAATGCATTGGAGAGCGCCAGGTAGCGAGAGGTCATACCTGTCGCTGTTCAAGGTCGGACGCTGGCGCTGTGGGCTGAGGCTGGAATAATGATGAATGAGTCGCTATATGGCGCTATCTCAGTCGCTAAGCAGGATTGGCTTGATAAATGTGTGATTGTGGTGGGGAGCCGGCGTTCTCGTGGCGGGGCCCGTCATTACCGGCCGCTCACCAGTCGCTACCTGTCGCTATTCCTTCATAAATAAGGGCCTTTATTATTACGCATTATATCTGTGTGATTGTGTTTAACCAGTGTGCTTCAACATGATTCTAACAGAGTATGCAGTGAAGGGTGATAAAGAAACATTGCTGCAGCTTTCCCCTCACACACACACAATCCCTCTAGCAGTTGGTTATTGTGTGTGTGTGTTTATATAACATAATACACAAGCCGTCTGTGTTTCTGAGTCATTTATCTCTCAGTTATGGGACTGATCGGCCCGGGAATCTTATAGATTTCAGTTTGGTGTGGGCTGCTGCTGCCACAGCTCTCCCATCATGCTTATGTGTGTGGCAAGATGGCCGCTCCCATGCAGTTCTGCAGCAAAGAATCTGCCTGTTATTCCAGAACATCTGCATGGAGTTAAAGTGGACCAACACCCAGGATTTTGACTATCCTGGGTTTTGGTCCACTTCGGTGGGGCACCCCTTATCGGGGTGCCCCACCGAAGTGGACCAAAACCCAGGATAGTCAAAATCCTGGGTGTTGGTCCACTTTAACTCCAATGACGGTGTGAAACCCCCAAGAAAGCCCCAAAAACTCACCTCTCCCCGCTCCCACGTGACCGCTGCTGCCAATCCCCGCCGACGGACAAGCGGGAGGCAGCGACGGACAAGAGAGCGCGCCCGCCACCGCCTCCTGCGCGTCACTCTTACAGTCACAAACGGGTGCGCGTCCTGCTAGAGGGACGCGCGGGAGGCGGCGTGCGCCGCTGGATCGAGGAGCAGGTAGGGATTTAGGGGTTTCTGGGGGGTTTCACACAGTGGGGCACCCCCGATCGGGGTGCCCCACAGTCAGGGGACTGATTGGTCTGGGAATCTTATAGATTCCCGGGCCGATCAGTGGTGGGTGTTGGTCAACTTTAACCCCCTTGGCGGCGATCCCGAGCGTGACTCGGGGTCAATTTGGGCTGTAAGTGCAACGCTCGGGATCGATTTGGGAGCAAGAGCGGGCGGCGCAGCCTCCTTACCTTCTCCCTGCGATCCAGCGATGTCTCCGCCGCGATCGCAGGTGAGAGCCGCGGCTGCGGCGTCCGTCTCCGCTTCCGGGTTCCGTCTCTGTGAGCCGCAGAGGCTCATGGGGGCGGAGCCGTGCGTCAGAGACAAATGCAATGGCAGCGCTTTCGTTGCCATTGCATTTGTCTATATCGCAACGCCAGGAAGGTTAAGCTCTCCCAAATAGTTTTTGCCAAAGGGCAATTTACTAAACATTCTTTTTTGACTTCAGGTCTGCTTTAAATAAGGCTCAAGCTTACTGAAAGGCAGGAGAGCCACAGGGATATAAGAAACATGGAGGCGGCGTGCTGATAAGCAAATCACAGGTCTGGGGGCGCAATGATTCATTTACATCACAGAAGAAAAAAAAAACCCAGTAAGACAGAACACCGAAACCCGACAAAAGGTGAGTTTTCCTTTAAAGCAACATTAACATTTCATAAGATAACGTATCATAAGCCTAATTGATAGGAACTTATTCCAACTACATGTCATTAACCCTTGCAACCCTGATTTACTCAGAATCTTAGGGCCTTATTTATCACGGGCTAGCGCCAGGTAGTGTCTGACGAGCGCCAGGTACCGTCAGCTATCGGCGGCTACCGACTCAAGCACGCCCGGCGGCGGTCACAATGACGCATTTATCAAGCTAAATGAGGCTAGCGCCGGCGAGAGCGACGGCTAGCGCGGGATTCATCATGAAGCCGCCTGGAACGAACAGCGCCGCTGCAAATTCCTTCACAGCGCCAGGTATGAGCTGTCGCTCCCTGGCGATGTCCAATGCATTTCAATGGAGCAATCTATAATTAATCATAATTAATTGGTAATATTTATAATTTTTTTTTTTTTAATGTCAAAAATTCTGAGACCACTTCTGCAATGTTGGTTTTTTTTTAAAGTAAAAAAAATTAATAAAAAAAATTTGTGCAGAATTGATCTTACAGGTCAGATATTAATGTATTCATATTACAAAATGATTCAAAAAACATGTATAATGTAACAATCCAAAAATATGGTTGTTTAGGGGTTAAAAACTAGTTAACACCCATCGCCGCCAGCGCTCTGGGGTTTAAACAAGGAATGGACAGCGACAGCAAATTCGGAGCGTGATTTTTTAATGAATATGAAGCAAGCCGTTCACTCTGGCCATTCGTTGTCAGGCGCTCACATACAACGCTGAACCTGTGAAACAGCGACCCCTAAGCCCGTATTCAACATTACCGCACACCGACTGAGTCGCTGTCATCAAGCAAACGCCGGCCAAGCACAGCGAATACTGGCTGGCGCTGTAAAAATCACGCTACAGTCGCTCATCTGTCGCTACCTGGCGCTATTAATGAATCGGCCTCTTAGAATGCTCCAAAGCAGCTGCCCCGCACCTCTAGGTAACTATTTTTCATATATGGTACATTTAACGCTTTTTTGGCGTTTTTCATTTATTGATGCAAATGCTATAATTATGACTTCTTTTCTGTATATTAGACTTTTGCGGATAAATAAGGCCAAGCAGACACCGAGGAAGCTGACAAACAGTGAAACTAGTCTGTCCTGCAAGGCGGGGAGGCCAATTCATTAATAGCGCCAGGTAGCGACAGATGAGCGCCAGTAGCGTGATTTTCACTGCGCCCGCTAGTATTCGCTGTGCTTGGCCGTTGTTCGCTTGTTGACAGCGACTCAGTCGGTGTGCGCTAATGTTGAATACGGGGTTAGGAGTCGCTGTTTTACAGGTTCCGCGCTGTATGGGAGCGCATGATAGCGAATGGCCAGAGCGAACGGCTCCCAGCATATTCATTAACAAATCACGCTCAAAAAATTCTCGCGCTGTGAAACGCTTGTTTAAACCCCAGAGCTCTGGTGGCGATGGGTTAAAAGTAGTTTTTAACCCCCAAACAGCCATATTTTTTGATTATAAAATGAAACAAGTTTTTCTAAACATTTTGTAATATGAATACATTAATATCACACCTGTAATATCAATTATGCACAAATTAATTATTATTATTTTTTTTTTTTACCTTAAAAAAAAAACTAACATTGCCGAAGTGGTCAGAGAATTTTTGACATTTAAAAAAAAAAAAAAAAAAAACATTCATATCAATGAATTATGAATATTTAAAGATTGCTCCATTGAAATGCATTGGAGAGCGCCAGGTAGCGAGAGGTCATACCTGGCTCTGTGATGGGATTAGCAGCGGCGCTGTTCGTTGCAGTCCGCTACATGACGAATCCCGCGCTAGCTGACGCTCTCGCCGGCGCTAGCCTCATTTAGCGTGATAAATGCGTGATGGTGTCCGTTCTTGAGTCGGTAGCCGCCGATAGCTGGCGCTACCTGGCGCTAGTGAGACACTACCTGGCGCTATCGCTTGATGAATAAGGGCCTAAGTCTAATTTTTGCCGTCAATTGGAAAGATTAAATGTTTAATGTTTTAATGTACTACATTTTTTTGTCTTCAATATGTTATCTGGCCTGTGCTTCGGCCGGGGGACACAGACTGGTAAATTGTACTGTGTCTGTAATTGAATGTTGTTGACTTATTAATCAATTAAATACTCTTTTATTATATTGTAATAGTTTACCATATATTATTGAAGGCGTGGTCACTTCCCATGAGCCCTGTCCTAATTTTTACCTAACTGGGGAGAGGGTCTACTATACCCCAGGGAGGGATCTTTCTTCTCTTCAACATTAACATTTATTATATTTCAGAGATGCTGGGAGTTGCAGTAGACCCAAATGATGCTGCCTGGTAATGTCAGTGGGGAATGGGGGGGCATGCTGGGAGTTGTAGTTCCATTTAGCAGTACACCCCCTAACTATCATGGTAGAATGCCCCTTTGGGTATAGGCTGTGGGGAAAGACAAGGAAGTTGTAGTTCCAACCAATGACCTTAAAGTGGACCAAAACCCAGGATTTTGACTATCCATGGTTCTGGTCCATTCCCCCGGGGCACTGTGTGAAGCCCAAACAGACTCACCTCTTCTGGGTCCTACAGCATATGCGCGGCCTCTCGTCCAATCAGCGCACTCACTCCTGTAAGCCCTTCATCTAAGGCGAGGGGATCCCAGCGCACTGGCGGCCACACCCCCTGCTACAAGGAGCGCGCCAGCGCCGGCCATTCGAAAAATGCCTGACGCGGGCACCGCCCCCTGCTGGAGGGATATTAGGGAAGCGGACGCTGCTCACGCATGTGCTGTTGGAGCGGGAAAGAAGGTGAGTTTATGGCCGACCTGGGCAGCACGGCATCCCGTTTTTGGATGCCCCGGGGGGGAGGGAATCAATCAGCCCAGGAATCTTATAGTTTTCTGGGCCGATCTCTGTGGGTTTTGGTCCACTTTAAAGCTGCCTTGCATTTTAGAACATGCTGTTAGTTGTAGTCCCACAGTATCAGTAGCCCCCCTAACTAACCTGAAAGAATGCCCCTCCATTGAAGAATGGCAAGGCATGCTGGGAGTTGTAGTTCCATGGAATCTTTGAGCAGCGCCCAACCAGTGACCTTAAAGCTACCTTGCATTCTAGAGCATGCTGGGAGTTGTAGTCCCACATTACCAGTAGCCCCCCTAACTAACCTGAAAGAATGCCCCTCCATTGGAGAAGGGCAAGGCATGCTGGGAGTTGTAGTCCCACATTACCAGTAAATCCCCTAACTAACCTGAAAGAATGCCCCTCCATTGGAGAAGGGCAAGGCATGCTGGGAGTTGTAGTTCCATGCAATCTTTGAGCAGCGCCCAACCAGTGACCTTAAAGCTACCTTGCATTCTAGAGCATGCTTGGAGTTGTAGTCCCACATTACCAGACGATCCCCTAATTAACCTTGCAAGAATGCTCCTCCATTGGAGAATGGCAAGGCATGCTGGGAGTTTTAGCTCTGTAGTAGTTGGTAACGCCCTTATTTAAGAAGGGATAGCGTCAGGTAGCGGCTGGTTAATGAGAGGTAGCGACAGGTAGCGACTGGTGAACGCCGGACACGGCACGCCATTACACATTTATCAAGCAGAATCTGTTTAGCGACTGGGATAGCGCCATGTAGCGTCTGATTCATCATTTTCACAGCCTCAGCAAACAGCGCCGGCGTTCAGCCTTGCACAGCGCCAGGTATGACCTCTCCCTACCTGTCGCTCTCCCATACATTTCAATGGATGATCCTTTTCTTCTCTTTAAACGGGTTTTTTTTTTTTTTTTTTTAAATCACAAATAATTCTTTGACCTCTTCTGGCATTGAAAAAGCAGTTTTTTCTCATTTTTTTAATTTTTTATACATTTCTTCAGAAATGACATTACAGGTCTGCCATTAATGTTACAATGTTGTTACAATGTAATTCCATATGTTTTCGCTTTGTTACTAGTGGATAGATGCTGAAAAACAGACTTTAAACACACCGCCTCCTGCGCTCTGGGCTTCAGAGAAGCATTTTTCTGCAGCAGAGATTTGTGAGGCTGTTTTTTTGCTGAATATGGTGTGACTCGGTCGCTATGAGCAGTCGCTAACATGCGCTCCCATACAGCGCTGTACTGGTCATATAGCGACTCCTCACAATGGCCTCCATTCAATAAAGGTAGAAAAAAATTCAATTCATGAGAAAAAAGCCTGAGAATGTCACTGTTACTGAATCACTAGATAAAAAGTCAATGAAAGTCAATGGCAGCTTTTACTACAGTGTAGAAAGGAGGAAACAGTTCTCTACTTTTCTTAGGAGTAAAAAATTGCCATTGACTTTCATTGTCTTTTTATCTAGTGATTCAGTAACAGTGACATTCTCAGGCTTTTTTCTCATGAATTGAATTTTTTACTACCATGAGAATTTTTTTCTACCTTTATTGAATCGAGGCCAATGTATTCAACATTACTGAACAGCGACGGGGAGGCCGATTCATTAATAGCGACATGTAGCGACAGTTGAGCGACTGTAGAAGTATTTTCACAGCGCCCGCTAGTAGTCGCTGTGCTTGCCCATTGTTCGGTTGTTGATAGCGACTCAGTCGGTGTGCAGTAATTTTGAATACAAGGTGACGAGTCGCTATTTGACAGGTTCCGTGCTGTATGGGAGCCCATGATAGCGACTGGTCAGAGCGACCGGCTCCCACCATATTCATCAAAAAATCACGCTCAAAAAATTCTTGCGCTGTGAAATGCATGTTTAAACCCCAGAGCGCTGGCGGCGATGTGTTAAAAGTTGTTTTTTAACCCCCAAACCACCATATTTTTGGAAACCAAAAAAAATAAAATAATAAAGAATTTAGTAATATGAATACAATAATATCAGACCTGTAATATCAATTCTGCACACATTTTTTTTTTTTTTTTTACCTTTAAAAATCTAAAATGGCAGAAGTGGTCACAGAATTTTTCACATTTAAAAAAAAAAAAAAAAAAAAAAAACATTAATAACTATTAATAATGAATATTTAAAGATTGTTCCATTGAAATGCATTGGAGAGCGCCAGGTAGCGAGAGGTCATACCTGTCACTGTTCAAGGTCGGACGCTGGCGCTGTGGGCTGAGGCTGGAATAATGATGAATGAGTGGCTATCTGGCGCTATCTCAGTGGCTAAGCAGGATCGGCTTGATAAATGTGTGATTGTGGTGGGGAGCCGGCGTTCTCGTGGCGGGGCCCGTCATTACCGGCCGCTCACCAGTCGCTACCTGTCGCTATTCCTTCATAAATAAGGGCCTGAGTCGCTTTAAACTAGTGACTCACGGCCTAGCACAGTGACTACTAGCGGGCGCTCTGAAAATGCCTGCTACAGACGCTCATCTGTCGCTACCTGGCGTTAGTGATGAATCAGCCTGCCCATCGCTATAAACTAGCGACTCACGGCCGAGCACAGCGACTACTTGGGGGCGCTCTGAAAATGCCTGCTACAGACGCTTATCTGTCGCTACCTGGCGTTAGTGATGAATCAGCCTGCCCATCGCTATAAACTAGCGACTCACGGCCGAGCACAGCGACTACTAGGGGGCGCTCTGAAAATGCCTGCTACAGACGCTCATCTGTCGCTACCTGGCGTTAGTGATGAATCAGCTTGCCCGTCGCTATAAACTAGCGACCCACGACTGAGCACAGCGACTACTAGCGGGCGCTCTGAAAATGCTACAGACGCTCATCTGTCGCTACCTGGCGTTAGTGATGAATCAGCCTGCCCGAGGGGAGTCCTACTAATGACCTTAAAGTGGATGAAAACCCACCGCGATTGGCCCGGGAATCTATAAGGACCAAAACCCAGGATAGTCAAAATCCACTTTAAAGCGATCTTGGATTTGTCGTATTTCAGGGAATGACCTAAAGTAGCAGCAGACCTCCACATCTATCATCAGAAGCCCCTCTGTGTAAAGCATGGGCATGCTGGGAGTTGTAGTTCTGCGGTAGCAGAGTCCTACCAATGACCTTAAAGTGGACTGGGAACTCTCGGATTTCAGTCGATAAGCTCCAGGGGAACAGCATTAAAATTTCATGGGTGTTAAGTGCATGGGACGGAATTAGCAGGCGCACAAATAGGCGATTTCTAATAAAAGAAATGGCTGATGCGCGAGCCATCGCCTCCCCCTGAGCTCAGCCTTTTTTTTTTTTCCTCCACGCGTTGGGAATTCTCCGTCACGCGCTTCGCCGGGTCCTCCATTCTATAGATATCCCTCCCGGATCGAGTGTCGCTATATAAAGATTCCCCTTCCAGGAATATGTCTGCCCCATCGATCCGACGGCTATTTTTACGCACTTCAGGCGGGTCAGCGTGAGCAGATTTATGATCTGTTTGTCCCTCTTTTGAAAGTGACCTTGATCCCCCGCAACCTGCACAACCATAGACCAGACCACAGCTGAATGTGAGGATTCTGATTGGTTGCTGCCAGCTCGGCGCTCTCATCTAGCGGGAAAGATCTCGTCCAGTCTCTGACCCCAGCAGATCTATGGTCAGAACTAGGGATGAGCGAATCGATCCGGACGAACCCGGATTCGATCCGAATTTCAGGAAAAATTCGATTCGGATCGAATCCGAATTTCCCCGCGATTCGATCGCTCGAAGTTTTCCTTTTACATCCATTCATTTACATTACAGGCATTCTAAGATGGCGGACGGGACATGTCCAGACATGTAAGCTGGGGCAGTGTATGCTGGGACAGTCACATGCAGCCTATCAGCAGCCAGCAAGCCCGGTGACGTCACAGCGGTATTTAAGGCCGGCCATCTTGCTTTCATGCCTCATTTCTCTATTGCATTCGTGAGAGACATAACGCTGTGTAGCTGAGGGAGAGACAGTTAGACAGTTAGACAGGCAGGGACAGACAGGGACAGGCTGGAGACAGGCAGGAGACAGACAGGAGACAGACAGAAAGTCAGCGGAAAACAGGGAAAGGAAGGGAAAATCGGAGGCTGTCAGTTTTTTTTTTTTTTTTCATCCAGCCTGACAGGCTTTGTTAGGTTAGCGTTTTCAGGCTGCTTATACTAACTAACTGTGCATATATACTGAACTGATCTTAAGTCTGCTGTGAGGCATCCCATTCTGTGACTAAAGCAGCCTCTGTTTAAGACCATATAAGCATTTGCTCTTATTATATTTGAAATTAGCCTGATAAAGACACTTTTGCTGGGCATAGCACTACTTGTCCCTGCCAGGGCATCCCATTCTGTGACTAAAGCAGCCTCTGTTTAAGACCATATAAGCATTTGCTCTTATTATATTTGAAATTAGCCTGATAAAGACACTTTTGCTGGGCATAGTACTACTGGATCTTTTTTGGGGGCATCCCATTCTGTGACTAAAGCAGCCTCTGTTTAAGACCATATAAGCATTTGCTCTTATTATATTTGAAATTAGGCCTGATAAAGACACTTTTGCTGGGCATAGCACTACTTGTCCCTGCCAGGGCATCCCATTCTGTGACTAAAGCAGCCTCTGTTTAAGACCATATAAGCATTTGCTCTTATTATATTTGAAATTAGCCTGATAAAGACACTTTTGCTGGGCATAGCACTACTTGTCCCTGCCAGGGCATCCCATTCTGTGACTAAAGCAGCCTCTGTTTAAGACCATATAAGCATTTGCTCTTATTATATTTGAAATTAGCCTGATAAAGACACTTTTGCTGGGCATAGTACTACTGGATCTTTTTTGGGGGCATCCCATTCTGTGACTAAAGCAGCCTCTGTTTAAGACCATATAAGCATTTGCTCTTATTATATTTGAAATTAGCCTGATAAAGACACTTTTGCTGGGCATAGTACTACTGGATCTTTTTTGGGGGCATCCCATTCTGTGACTAAAGCAGCCTCTGTTTAAGACCATATAAGCATTTGCTCTTATTATATTTGAAATTAGCCTGATAAAGACACTTTTGCTGGGCATAGCACTACTTGTCCCTGCCAGGGCATCCCATTCTGTGACTAAAGCAGCCTCTGTTTAAGACCATATAAGCATTTGCTCTTATTATATTTGAAATTAGGCCTGATAAAGACACTTTTGCTGGGCATAGCACTACTTGTCCCTGCCAGGGCATCCCATTCTGTGACTAAAGCAGCCTCTGTTTAAGACCATATAAGCATTTGCTCTTATTATATTTGAAATTAGCCTGATAAAGACACTTTTGCTGGGCATAGCACTACTTGTCCCTGCCAGGGCATCCCATTCTGTGACTAAAGCAGCCTCTGTTTAAGACCATATAAGCATTTGCTCTTATTATATTTGAAATTAGCCTGATAAAAACACTTTTGCTGGGCATAGTACTACTGGATCTTTTTTGGGGGCATCCCATTCTGTGACTAAAGCAGCCTCTGTTTAAGACCATATAAGCATTTGCTCTTATTATATTTGAAATTAGCCTGATAAAGACACTTTTGCTGGGCATAGCACTACTTGTCCCTGCCAGGGCATCCCATTCTGTGACTAAAGCAGCCTCTGTTTAAGACCATATAAGCATTTGCTCTTATTATATTTGAAATTAGCCTGATAAAGACACTTTTGCTGGGCATAGCACTACTTGTCCCTGCCAGGGCATCCCATTCTGTGACTAAAGCAGCCTCTGTTTAAGACCATATAAGCATTTGCTCTTATTATATTTGAAATTAGGCCTGATAAAGACACTTTTGCTGGGCATAGCACTACTTGTCCCTGCCAGGGCATCCCATTCTGTGACTAAAGCAGCCTCTGTTTAAGACCATATAAGCATTTGCTCTTATTATATTTGAAATTAGCCTGATAAAGACACTTTTGCTGGGCATAGTACTACTGGATCTTTTTTGGGGGCATCCCATTCTGTGACTAAAGCAGCCTCTGTTTAAGACCATATAAGCATTTGCTCTTATTATATTTGAAATTAGCCTGATAAAGACACTTTTGCTGGGCATAGTACTACTGGATCTTTTTTGGGGGCATCCCATTCTGTGACTAAAGCAGCCTCTGTTTAAGACCATATAAGCATTTGCTCTTATTATATTTGAAATTAGGCCTGATAAAGACACTTTTGCTGGGCATAGCACTACTTGTCCCTGCCAGGGCATCCCATTCTGTGACTAAAGCAGCCTCTGTTTAAGACCATATAAGCATTTGCTCTTATTATATTTGAAATTAGCCTGATAAAGACACTTTTGCTGGGCATAGCACTACTTGTCCCTGCCAGGGCATCCCATTCTGTGACTAAAGCAGCCTCTGTTTAAGACCATATAAGCATTTGCTCTTATTATATTTGAAATTAGCCTGATAAAGACACTTTTGCTGGGCATAGTACTACTGGATCTTTTTTGGGGGCATCCCATTCTGTGACTAAAGCAGCCTCTGTTTAAGACCATATAAGCATTTGCTCTTATTATATTTGAAATTAGCCTGATAAAGACACTTTTGCTGGGCATAGCACTACTTGTCCCTGCCAGGGCATCCCATTCTGTGACTAAAGCATTTGCTCTTATTATATTTGAAATTAGGCCTGATAAAGACACTTTTGCTGGGCATAGCACTACTTGTCCCTGCCAGGGCATCCCATTCTGTGACTAAAGCAGCCTCTGTTTAAGACCATATAAGCATTTGCTCTTATTATATTTGAAATTAGCCTGATAAAGACACTTTTGCTGGGCATAGTACTACTGGATCTTTTTTGGGGGCATCCCATTCTGTGACTAAAGCAGCCTCTGTTTAAGACCATATAAGACTCTTATTATATTTGAAATTAGCCTGATAAAGACACTTTTGCTGGGCATAGCACTACTTGTCCCTGCCAGGGCATCCCATTCTGTGACTAAAGCAGCCTCTGTTTAAGACCATATAAGCATTTGCTCTTATTATATTTGAAATTAGCCTGATAAAGACACTTTTGCTGGGCATAGTACTACTGGATCTTTGTTGGGGACATCCCATTCTGTGACTAAAGCAGCCTCTGTTTAAGACCATATAAGCATTTGCTCTTATTATATTTGAAATTAGCCTGATAAAGACACTTTTGCTGGGCATAGCACTACTTGTCCCTGCCAGGGCATCCCATTCTGTGACTAAAGCAGCCTCTGTTTAAGACCATATAAGCATTTGCTCTTATTATATTTGAAATTAGCCTGATAAAGACACTTTTGCTGGGCATAGCACTACTTGTCCCTGCCAGAGCATCCCATTCTGTGACTAAAGCAGCCTCTGTTTAAGACCATATAAGCATTTGCTCTTATTATATTTGAAATTAGCCTGATAAAGACACTTTTGCTGGGCATAGTACTACTGGATCTTTTTTGGGGGCATCCCATTCTGTGACTAAAGCAGCCTCTGTTTAAGACCATATAAGCATTTGCTCTTATTATATTTGAAATTAGCCTGATAAAGACACTTTTGCTGGGCATAGCACTACTTGTCCCTGCCAGGGCATCCCATTCTGTGACTAAAGCAGCCTCTGTTTAAGACCATATAAGCATTTGCTCTTATTATATTTGAAATTAGCCTGATAAAGACACTTTTGCTGGGCATAGTACTACTGGATCTTTTTTGGGGGCATCCCATTCTGTGACTAAAGCAGCCTCTGTTTAAGACCATATAAGCATTTGCTCTTATTATATTTGAAATTAGCCTGATAAAGACACTTTTGCTGGGCATAGCACTACTTGTCCCTGCCAGGGCATCCCATTCTGTGACTAAAGCAGCCTCTGTTTAAGACCATATAAGCATTTGCTCTTATTATATTTGAAATTAGGCCTGATAAAGACACTTTTGCTGGGCATAGCACTACTTGTCCCTGCCAGGGCATCCCATTCTGTGACTAAAGCAGCCTCTGTTTAAGACCATATAAGCATTTGCTCTTATTATATTTGAAATTAGCCTGATAAAGACACTTTTGCTGGGCATAGTACTACTGGATCTTTTTTGGGGGCATCCCATTCTGTGACTAAAGCAGCCTCTGTTTAAGACCATATAAGCATTTGCTCTTATTATATTTGAAATTAGCCTGATAAAGACACTTTTGCTGGGCATAGTACTACTGGATCTTTTTTGGGGGCATCCCATTCTGTGACTAAAGCAGCCTCTGTTTAAGACCATATAAGCATTTGCTCTTATTATATTTGAAATTAGCCTGATAAAGACACTTTTGCTGGGCATAGTACTACTGGATCTTTTTTGGGGGCATCCCATTCTGTGACTAAAGCAGCCTCTGTTTAAGACCATATAAGCATTTGCTCTTATTATATTTGAAATTAGGCCTGATAAAGACACTTTTGCTGGGCATAGCACTACTGTCCCTGCCAGGGCATCCCATTCTGTGACTAAAGCAACCTCTGTTTAAGACCATATAAGCATTTGCTCTTATTATATTTGAAATTAGCCTGATAAAGACACTTTTGCTGGGCATAGCACTACCTGTCCCTGCCAGGGCATCCCATTCTGTGACTAAAGCAGCCTCTGTTTAAGACCATATAAGCATTTGCTCTTATTATATTTGAAATTAGCCTGATAAAAACACTTTTGCTGGGCATAGTACTACTGGATCTTTTTTGGGGGCATCCCATTCTGTGACTAAAGCAGCCTCTGTTTAAGACCATATAAGCATTTGCTCTTATTATATTTGAAATTAGCCTGATAAAGACACTTTTGCTGGGCATAGCACTACTTGTCCCTGCCAGGGCATCCCATTCTGTGACTAAAGCAGCCTCTGTTTAAGACCATATAAGCATTTGCTCTTATTATATTTGAAATTAGCCTGATAAAGACACTTTTGCTGGGCATAGCACTACTTGTCCCTGCCAGGGCATCCCATTCTGTGACTAAAGCAGCCTCTGTTTAAGACCATATAAGCATTTGCTCTTATTATATTTGAAATTAGGCCTGATAAAGACACTTTTGCTGGGCATAGCACTACTTGTCCCTGCCAGGGCATCCCATTCTGTGACTAAAGCAGCCTCTGTTTAAGACCATATAAGCATTTGCTCTTATTATATTTGAAATTAGCCTGATAAAGACACTTTTGCTGGGCATAGTACTACTGGATCTTTTTTGGGGGCATCCCATTCTGTGACTAAAGCAGCCTCTGTTTAAGACCATATAAGCATTTGCTCTTATTATATTTGAAATTAGCCTGATAAAGACACTTTTGCTGGGCATAGTACTACTGGATCTTTTTTGGGGGCATCCCATTCTGTGACTAAAGCAGCCTCTGTTTAAGACCATATAAGCATTTGCTCTTATTATATTTGAAATTAGGCCTGATAAAGACACTTTTGCTGGGCATAGCACTACTTGTCCCTGCCAGGGCATCCCATTCTGTGACTAAAGCAGCCTCTGTTTAAGACCATATAAGCATTTGCTCTTATTATATTTGAAATTAGCCTGATAAAGACACTTTTGCTGGGCATAGCACTACTTGTCCCTGCCAGGGCATCCCATTCTGTGACTAAAGCAGCCTCTGTTTAAGACCATATAAGCATTTGCTCTTATTATATTTGAAATTAGCCTGATAAAGACACTTTTGCTGGGCATAGTACTACTGGATCTTTTTTGGGGGCATCCCATTCTGTGACTAAAGCAGCCTCTGTTTAAGACCATATAAGCATTTGCTCTTATTATATTTGAAATTAGCCTGATAAAGACACTTTTGCTGGGCATAGCACTACTTGTCCCTGCCAGGGCATCCCATTCTGTGACTAAAGCAGCCTCTGTTTAAGACCATATAAGCATTTGCTCTTATTATATTTGAAATTAGGCCTGATAAAGACACTTTTGCTGGGCATAGCACTACTTGTCCCTGCCAGGGCATCCCATTCTGTGACTAAAGCAGCCTCTGTTTAAGACCATATAAGCATTTGCTCTTATTATATTTGAAATTAGCCTGATAAAGACACTTTTGCTGGGCATAGTACTACTGGATCTTTTTTGGGGGCATCCCATTCTGTGACTAAAGCAGCCTCTGTTTAAGACCATATAAGCATTTGCTCTTATTATATTTGAAATTAGCCTGATAAAGACACTTTTGCTGGGCATAGTACTACTGGATCTTTTTTGGGGGCATCCCATTCTGTGACTAAAGCAGCCTCTGTTTAAGACCATATAAGCATTTGCTCTTATTATATTTGAAATTAGCCTGATAAAGACACTTTTGCTGGGCCTAGCACTTCTTGTCCCTGCCAGGGCATCCCATTCTGTGACTAAAGCAGCCTCTGTTTAAGACCATATAAGCATTTGCTCTTATTATATTTGAAATTAGCCTGATAAAGACACTTTTGCTGGGCATAGTACTACTGGATCTTTTTTGGGGGCATCCCATTCTGTGACTAAAGCAGCCTCTGTTTAAGACCATATAAGCATTTGCTCTTATTATATTTGAAATTAGCCTGATAAAGACACTTTTGCTGGGCATAGCACTACTTGTCCCTGCCAGGGCATCCCATTCTGTGACTAAAGCAGCCTCTGTTTAAGACCATATAAGCATTTGCTCTTATTATATTTGAAATTAGCCTGATAAAGACACTTTTGCTGGGCATAGTACTACTGGATCTTTTTGGGGGGCATCCCATTCTGTGACTAAAGCAGCCTCTGTTTAAGACCATATAAGCATTTGCTCTTATTATATTTGAAATTAGCCTGATAAAGACACTTTTGCTGGGCATAGCACTACTTGTCCCTGCCAGGGCATCCCATTCTGTGACTAAAGCAGCCTCTGTTTAAGACCATATAAGCATTTGCTCTTATTATATTTGAAATTAGGCCTGATAAAGACACTTTTGCTCGGCATAGCACTACTTGTCCCTGCCAGGGCATCCCATTCTGTGACTAAAGCAGCCTCTGTTTAAGACCATATAAGCATTTGCTCTTATTATATTTGAAATTAGCCTGATAAAGACACTTTTGCTGGGCATAGCACTACTTGTCCCTGCCAGGGCATCCCATTCTGTGACTAAAGCAGCCTCTGTTTAAGACCATATAAGCATTTGCTCTTATTATATTTGAAATTAGCCTGATAAAGACACTTTTGCTGGGCATAGTACTACTGGATCTTTTTTGGGGGCATCCCATTCTGTGACTAAAGCAGCCTCTGTTTAAGACCATATAAGCATTTGCTCTTATTATATTTGAAATTAGCCTGATAAAGACACTTTTGCTGGGCATAGCACTACTTGTCCCTGCCAGGGCATCCCATTCTGTGACTAAAGCAGCCTCTGTTTAAGACCATATAAGCATTTGCTCTTATTATATTTGAAATTAGGCCTGATAAAGACACTTTTGCTGGGCATAGCACTACTTGTCCCTGCCAGGGCATCCCATTCTGTGACTAAAGCAGCCTCTGTTTAAGACCATATAAGCATTTGCTCTTATTATATTTGAAATTAGGCCTGATAAAGACACTTTTGCTGGGCATAGCACTACTTGTCCCTGCCAGGGCATCCCATTCTGTGACTAAAGCAGCCTCTGTTTAAGACCATATAAGCATTTGCTCTTATTATATTTGAAATTAGGCCTGATAAAGACACTTTTGCTGGGCATAGCACTACTTGTCCCTGCCAGGGCATCCCATTCTGTGACTAAAGCAGCCTCTGTTTAAGACCATATAAGCATTTGCTCTTATTATATTTGAAATTAGCCTGATAAAGACACTTTTGCTGGGCATAGTACTACTGGATCTTTTTTGGGGGCATCCCATTCTGTGACTAAAGCAGCCTCTGTTTAAGACCATATAAGCATTTGCTCTTATTATATTTGAAATTAGCCTGATAAAGACACTTTTGCTGGGCATAGTACTACTGGATCTTTTTTGGGGGCATCCCATTCTGTGACTAAAGCAGCCTCTGTTTAAGACCATATAAGCATTTGCTCTTATTATATTTGAAATTAGGCCTGATAAAGACACTTTTGCTGGGCATAGCACTACTTGTCTCTGCCAGGGCATCCCATTCTGTGACTAAAGCAGCCTCTGTTTAAGACCATATAAGCATTTGCTCTTATTATATTTGAAATTAGGCCTGATAAAGACACTTTTGCTGGGCATAGCACTACTGTCCCTGCCAGGGCATCCCATTCTGTGACTAAAGCAGCCTCTGTTTAAGACCATATAAGCATTTGCTCTTATTATATTTGAAATTAGGCCTGATAAAGACACTTTTGCTGGGCATAGCACTACTTGTCCCTGCCAGGGCATCCCATTCTGTGACTAAAGCAGCCTCTGTTTAAGACCATATAAGCATTTGCTCTTATTATATTTGAAATTAGCCTGATAAAGACACTTTTGCTGGGCATAGCACTACTTGTCCCTGCCAGGGCATCCCATTCTGTGACTAAAGCAGCCTCTGTTTAAGACCATATAAGCATTTGCTCTTATTATATTTGAAATTAGGCCTGATAAAGACACTTTTGCTGGGCATAGCACTACTTGTCCCTGCCAGGGCATCCCATTCTGTGACTAAAGCAGCCTCTGTTTAAGACCATATAAGCATTTGCTCTTATTATATTTGAAATTAGGCCTGATAAAGACACTTTTGCTGGGCATAGCACTACTTGTCCCTGCCAGGGCATCCCATTCTGTGACTAAAGCAGCCTCTGTTTAAGACCATATAAGCATTTGCTCTTATTATATTTGAAATTAGGCCTGATAAAGACACTTTTGCTGGGCATAGCACTACTTGTCCCTGCCAGGGCATCCCATTCTGTGACTAAAGCAGCCTCTGTTTAAGACCATATAAGCATTTGCTCTTATTATATTTGAAATTAGGCCTGATAAAGACACTTTTGCTGGGCATAGCACTACTTGTCCCTGCCAGGGCATCCCATTCTGTGACTAAAGCAGCCTCTGTTTAAGACCATATAAGCATTTGCTCTTATTATATTTGAAATTAGGCCTGATAAAGACACTTTTGCTGGGCATAGTACTACTGGATCTTTTTTGGGGGCATCCCATTCTGTGACTAAAGCAGCCTCTGTTTAAGACCATATAAGCATTTGCTCTTATTATATTTGAAATTAGCCTGATAAAGACACTTTTGCTGGGCATAGCACTACTTGTCCCTGCCAGGGCATCCCATTCTGTGACTAAAGCAGCCTCTGTTTAAGACCATATAAGCATTTGCTCTTATTATATTTATATTATAAGACACTTTTGCTGGGCATAGGCTTACTGCTGCCTGCCAGGTGCACTTCTGTTGAGGCATCCCATTCTGTAACATAGCATACCCCTCTTTATTTACACTAAGCAGCTCTCTTATTTACACTAAGCAGGCCTGTTGGAGGCTGAGTGTTACTGCTCACTTTTGGTGTGCATTATATTCTGTTTCATATAGACCCACCGCTGCCCGGGGGATCTTAAAATATCACCTACTACCACGCCAGTTAGACTATGTCGGGCAGACAAGTGCCTGGAAGTGAAAAGAGGAGTGGCAGAGGCCAAGATTCCGCAGGCAGAGCTCGCATCAGACTGGGGGCCAGTAGCAGCAGGAGTCACGCTGAGAGACCTAATCTGCCAGTATCTGCTAGCGGTCGGGTCTCCACCAGTAACGCATCTGCCGTGGTAGATTGGTTGACGCGCTCATCAACAACATCATCACAACTTACGTCTGAGACCCCCAGTCTAGGGTCGGTAGGTTCCTCTGACACAACCCTGAGTTGGCATGCCCCGAGAGCAGTCCCTGTCCTCCCATTGCCTCTGTCCTACGCCGTTCCCTCCCCCTGCGACGTATCCTATGCTTTGGGTTCAGCTCCACTCTTTAGTGAGGAGGACGATCAGATACAGGAGGACAGTCAGCAGCTACTGCCCAGCCAAGAAATGGAGGTGGCTTCTTTAGCTAGGCAGACAAATAGTGATGTGGACAGTGTCAAGGGTGCTGCGAGCGTTCCAACTCCTGCGCCAGACACTGTTGACGAATCCACGAACATCAGTGACGTACAGCCACAACTCGGTGATGATGATGATGATGACGATGAAGCCGATCGCACTTGGGAGCCGGGTGATGAAGGGGCTTCATCGTCATCATCAGGAGAAGAGGGGCGCAGGTTGCCCCGGAGTCAGCAGCTGAGGCAGCAAGGTGGTAGCAGTCAGCATGGGGGCACAATTCCAAAGGCTGGAGCCGGCCGGGGCCGGGGCCGGGGTAGAGCACCTGCTGTGCGGCAGTCTACCTTATCGGGAGGTAGTGGAGCAGGGGTTCCTGGAGTTGGCAACAGCAGCAGTGAATCAGTGAGGCCAGGGGGTGGGAAAAGTAGCTACTCGGCAGTGTGGCAGTTTTTCCTGAGGCATCCGCAGGAGGGTAACATGGCCACATGCAAGATATGTAGGCAAAAGGTGAAGCGTGGCCAGGGTCCAAATGTTGGCACCACGGCCCTGCGTCAACATATGATGCGTCACCATAAAACGACCTGGGAGAACCGAGGCTCCCAAGGGGTTGTCCAGTCTGCTTCCTCACCAAGTGAGCTCCCAATTTCTGCCAGCCAAGGCTCCAGCACCTCAGCCGAAGGCAGCTGTGCGTCATACCCATCCTCTGTCGCTCCTGCTCCTCCTCCTCCAAGTCATGCATCCCGCCAGCAATCCATCAGCGAAGCCATGTCCAAGAGACAGCAGTATGCGCCCACTCATCCTACGGCGCAGAAGCTGAATGTGCTCCTGTCCAAGTTGCTGGTGCTGCAGTCGCTCCCTTTTCAGGTGGTGGAATCTGCACCTTTCAGAGAACTGATGGCTTGTGCCGAGCCGAGGTGGAGAGTCCCAAGCCGTCATTTCTTTGCCAAGAAGGCAGTACCAGCGCTGCACACTTTTGTTGAACAGAAGGTGGGCCAGTCCTTGAGCCTGTCGGTGTGTAGCAAAATACATGGCAGCGCCGACATCTGGAGCTGTAACTACGGTCAGGGGCAGTACATGTCGTTTATGGCCCACTGGGTGAATGTGGTCCCTTTGCAGCAGCAACTTGGACAGGTCACGCCGCTTCGGCCTCCGCGCTCTCTGCCCATTGGGCCTGTGACACCGTGCGACTCGGCCTCCTCATCCTCCGCCATCTCCTCACCCTCCACTGTAGGCTCAAGTCTCAGTGCCCCTCCAGTCTACCATGTGTGCAGGGCACGGAGGTGTCACGCAGTGCTTCACATGGTTTGTCTTGGCGAACGGAGTCACACAGGGGAGGAACTGCTTAAATGTATTCATCAGGAAATCCAAACATGGCTTACTCCGAGAAAACTTAAAATGGGAATCATGGTTACCGACAATGGGAAGAACATTTTGTCTGCGCTGCGCCAAGGAAGCCTGACCCATGCCCCCTGCATGGCTCACGTCTTCAATCTGGTTGTCAAGCGGTTTCTGAAGTGTTCCCCCCATCTGCAGGACATCCTAACAACTTCAAGGAAACTTTGCATGCACTTCAGCCACTCCTACACCGCCAAACACACCCTTCTTGAGCTACAGCGTCAGAATGGTATCCCCCAACATAGTCTGATTTGCGATGTTTCCACCCGTTGGAATTCCACCCTTCACATGTTGGACCGATTATATGAACAGAGAAAAGCCATCACGGATTTCCTGATGATCCAAGCAGATAGGGGGACTCCCCTGTGTAACTTCAATGTCAACCAGTGGCAGCTCATACGTGACACCTGCCGTTTGCTCAGGCCCTTTGAGGAAGCCACTTTATTTGTCAGTCGGCAGGATTACGGGATGAACGACGTGATTCCACTGCTTCATGTACTACAGCACATGTTGGAAACCATGGCTGGTCAGGGCACTGGAGACATGGCGTTTACATCTTACGGCCACATGAACCCCGTTGGAGCTGAACTGGAGGAGGAAGAGGAGGAGGAGGAGTTGCCCAGCGAAACACAGTTTAGGCTTGGCGAAATGGCTGGTTTATCTAGTCAGCGGACAGGAGAGGAGGAGCAGGAGCAGCCAGAGGAGCTAGAGGTTTTTGAGGAAGGCGAGACAGAGGACCCGGGCACACCGTGGCAGTATGCAGTGGAGATGGAGACAGGTAGTCCATCCGAGTCACTTGCGCAAATGGCACGAAGCATGCTCACGTGCTTGCGTAGTGACCCCAGAATTGTTTCCATCTGTCGGCGGGATGACTTCTGGCTGTCCACCTTATTGGACCCTCGCTTCCGGCACAAAATGGGGGCATTTTTTAAACCCACCGAGAGGGAGGACAAACTCAACTACTACAAAGACATTCTACGTAGGCAGTTGGCCGATGCCTATCTGCGCCATGGTCTATACTCTCGCAGGTCTGACTCGAGGGGACCTCTGCGCTCACCTTCCACTGCCATGGCCGCTGGGGGGGTTGGCAGGAGCAGCAGCAGCAGCTCCATCAGCAGCAGCAGCCTCAGTCTTCAGTCGCTAATGAGTAGCTTTCTACACCCGCATAGTGAGGCTACTCATGAGCAGCAGGAAGACCTGGAGCAGGACCTCAACCAGCAGGTCATGTCATACTTTGACATGACCATGCCAACACACCTTGAGGATCCGCTGGACTTCTGGGCAGCCAAACTTGATTTGTGGCCGCAACTAGCAGAGTTTGCCCTGGAAAAGCTGTCCTGCCCGGCAAGTAGCGTGCCATCTGAGCGGGTGTTTAGTGCGGCGGGGGCCATAGTTACGGCGAGGAGAACTCGTCTGTCAACTAAAAATGTGGAGCGACTCACCTTTGTCAAAATGAATCAGGGATGGATCAGCCAGGATTTCCACCCACCAATGCCTGATGCATGCGACTAGATTCAGCATGGTGCCACGTTTTACACTTTCCAAATGGTGCAAAACATATTTATGTCTTTAGGCCATTTTTTGGGCTCCTGCTGCTGCTGCTGCCAACTTCTGCCAACTCCAGGGTGTGATTCATCCAATTGTTGGGCTCCTGAAGCCAACCCCAATGTCACTTTAAAGTAATATTTGGGCTCCTGCTGCTGCTGCTGCTGTCAACTCCTGCCAACTCCAGGGTGTGATTCATCCAATTTTTGGGCTCCTGAAGCCAACTCCAGTGTATATTTGGGCTCCTGCTGCTGCTGCTGCCAACTTCTGCCAACTCCAGTGTGTGATTCATCCAATTTTTGGGCTCCTGAAGCCAACTCCAGTGTATATTTGGGCTCCTGCTGCTGCTGCTGCCAACTTCTGCCAACTCCAGGGTGTGATTCATCCAATTTTTGGGCTCCTGAAGCCAACTCCAGTGTATATTTGGGCTCCTGCTGCTGCTGCTGCTGCCAACTCCAGGGTGTGATTCATCCAATTTTTGGGCTCCTGAGGCCAACCCCAGGGTCTCTTTAATGTAATATTTGGGCTCCTGCTGCTGCTGCTGCTGTCAACTCCTGCCAACTCCAGGGTGTGATTCATCCAATTTTTGGGCTCCTGAAGCCAACTCCAGTGTATATTTGGGCTCCTGCTGCTGCTACTGTCAACTCCTGCCAACTCCAGGGTGTGATTCATCCAATTTTTGGGCTCCTGAGGCCAACTCCAGTGTATATTTGGGCTCCTGCTGCTGCTGTCAACTCCTGCCAACTCCAGGGTGTGATTCATCCAATTTTTGGGCTCCTGAAGCCAACTCCAGTGTATATTTGGGCTCCTGCTGCTGCTACTGTCAACTCCTGCCAACTCCAGGGTGTGATTCATCCAATTTTTGGGCTCCTGAAGCCAACTCCAGTGTATATTTGGGCTCCTGCTGCTGCTGCTGCCAACTTCTGCCAACTCCAGGGTGTGATTCATCCAATTCTTGGGCTCCTGAAGCCAACTCCAGTGTATATTTGGGCTCCTGCTGCTGCTGCTGCCAACTCCAGGGTGTGATTCATCCAATTTTTGGGCTCCTGAGGCCAACCCCAGGGTCTCTTTAATGTAATATTTGGGCTCCTGCTGCTGCTGCTGCTGTCAACTCCTGCCAACTCCAGGGTGTGATTCATCCAATTTTTGGGCTCCTGAAGCCAACTCCAGTGTATATTTGGGCTCCTGCTGCTGCTGCTGCCAACTCCAGGGTGTGATTCATCCAATTTTTGGGCTCCTGAGGCCAACCCCAGGGTCTCTTTAATGTAATATTTGGGCTCCTGCTGCTGCTACTGTCAACTCCTGCCAACTCCAGGGTGTGATTCATCCAATTTTTGGGCTCCTGAAGCCAACTCCAGTGTATATTTGGGCTCCTGCTGCTGCTGCTGCCAACTTCTGCCAACTCCAGGGTGTGATTCATCCAATTGTTGGGCTCCTGAAGCCAACTCCAGTGTATATTTGGGCTCCTGCTGCTGCTGCTGCCAACTCCAGGGTGTGATTCATCCAATTTTTGGGCTCCTGAGGCCAACCCCAGGGTCTCTTTAATGTAATATTTGAGCTCCTGCTGCTGCTGCTGCTGTCAACTCCTGCCAACTCCAGGGTGTGATTCATCCAATTTTTGGGCTCCTGAAGCCAACTCCAGTGTATATTTGGGCTCCTGTTGCTGCTACTGTCAACTCCTGCCAACTCCAGGGTGTGATTCATCCAATTTTTGGGCTCCTGAAGCCAACTCCAGTGTATATTTGGGCTCCTGCTGCTGCCAACTTCTGCCAACTCCAGGGTGTGATTCATCCAATTTTTGGGCTCCTGAAGCCAACTCCAGTGTATATTTGGGCTCCTGCTGCTGCTGCTGCCAACTCCAGGGTGTGATTCATCCAATTTTTGGGCTCCTGAGGCCAACCCCAGGGTCTCTTTAATGTAATATTTGGGCTCCTGCTGCTGCTGCTGCTGCTGTCAACTCCTGCCAACTCCAGGGTGTGATTCATCCAATTTTTGGGCTCCTGAAGCCAACTCCAGTGTATATTTGGGCTCCTGCTGCTGCTGCTGCCAACTCCAGGGTGTGATTCATCCAATTTTTGGGCTCCTGAGGCCAACCCCAGGGTCTCTTTAATGTAATATTTGGGCTCCTGCTGCTGCTACTGTCAACTTCTGCCAACTCCAGGGTGTGATTCATCCAATTTTTGGGCTCCTGAAGCCAACTCCAGTGTATATTTGGGCTCCTGCTGCTGCTGCTGCCAACTCCAGGGTGTGATTCATCCAATTTTTGGGCTCCTGAGGCCAACCCCAGGGTCTCTTTAATGTAATATTTGGGCTCCTGCTGCTGCTGCTGCTGTCAACTCCTGCCAACTCCAGGGTGTGATTCATCCAATTTTTGGGCTCCTGAAGCCAACTCCAGTGCATATTTGGGCTCCTGCTGCTGCTGCTGCCAACTCCAGGGTGTGATTCATCCAATTTTTGGGCTCCTGAGGCCAACCCCAGGGTCTCTTTAATGTAATATTTGGGCTCCTGCTGCTGCTACTGTCAACTCCTGCCAACTCCAGGGTGTGATTCATCCAATTTTTGGGCTCCTGAAGCCAACTCCAGTGTATATTTGGGCTCCTGCTGCTGCTGCTGCCAACTTCTGCCAACTCCAGGGTGTGATTCATCCAATTGTTGGGCTCCTGAAGCCAACTCCAGTGTATATTTGGGCTCCTGCTGCTGCTGCTGCCAACTCCAGGGTGTGATTCATCCAATTTTTGGGCTCCTGAAGCCAACCCCAGTGTCACTTTAAAGTAATATTTGGGCTCCTGCTGCTGCTGCTGCTGTCAACTCCTGCCAACTCCAGGGTGTGATTCATCCAATTTTTGGGCTCCTGAAGCCAACTCCAGTGTATATTTGGGCTCCTGCTGCTGCTGCTGCCAACTTCTGCCAACTCCAGGGTGTGATTCATCCAATTTTTGGGCTCCTGAAGCCAACTCCAGTGTATATTTGGGCTCCTGCTGCTGCTGCTGCCAACTTCTGCCAACTCCAGGGTGTGATTCATCCAATTTTTGGGCTCCTGAAGCCAACTCCAGTGTATATTTGGGCTCCTGCTGCTGCCAACTCCAGGGTGTGATTCATCCAATTTTTGGGCTCCTGAGGCCAACCCCAGGGTCTCTTTAATGTAATATTTGGGCTCCTGCTGCTGCTGCTGCTGTCAACTCCTGCCAACTCCAGGGTGTGATTCATCCAATTTTTGGGCTCCTGAAGCCAACTCCAGTGTATATTTGGGCTCCTGCTGCTGCTACTGTCAACTCCTGCCAACTCCAGGGTGTGATTCATCCAATTTTTGGGCTCCTGAAGCCAACTCCAGTGTATATTTGGGCTCCTGCTGCTGCTGTCAACTCCTGCCAACTCCAGGGTGTGATTCATCCAATTTTTGGGCTCCTGAAGCCAACTCCAGTGTATATTTGGGCTCCTGCTGCTGCTACTGTCAACTCCTGCCAACTCCAGGGTGTGATTCATCCAATTTTTGGGCTCCTGAAGCCAACTCCAGTGTATATTTGGGCTCCTGCTGCTGCTGTCAACTCCTGCCAACTCCAGGGTGTGATTCATCCAATTTTTGGGCTCCTGAAGCCAACTCCAGTGTATATTTGGGCTCCTGCTGCTGCTACTGTCAACTCCTGCCAACTCCAGGGTGTGATTCATCCAATTTTTGGGCTCCTGAAGCCAACTCCAGTGTATATTTGGGCTCCTGCTGCTGCTGCTGCCAACTTCTGCCAACTCCAGGGTGTGATTCATCCAATTTTTGGGCTCCTGAAGCCAACTCCAGTGTATATTTGGGCTCCTGCTGCTGCTGCTGCTGCCAACTCCAGGGTGTGATTCATCCAATTTTTGGGCTCCTGAGGCCAACCCCAGGGTCTCTTTAATGTAATATTTGGGCTCCTGCTGCTGCTGCTGCTGTCAACTCCTGCCAACTCCAGGGTGTGATTCATCCAATTTTTGGGCTCCTGAAGCCAACTCCAGTGTATATTTGGGCTCCTGCTGCTGCTACTGTCAACTCCTGCCAACTCCAGGGTGTGATTCATCCAATTTTTGGGCTCCTGAAGCCAACTCCAGTGTATATTTGGGCTCCTGCTGCTGCTGTCAACTCCTGCCAACTCCAGGGTGTGATTCATCCAATTTTTGGGCTCCTGAAGCCAACTCCAGTGTATATTTGGGCTCCTGCTGCTGCTACTGTCAACTCCTGCCAACTCCAGGGTGTGATTCATCCAATTTTTGGGCTCCTGAAGCCAACTCCAGTGTATATTTGGGCTCCTGCTGCTGCTGCTGCCAACTTCTGCCAACTCCAGGGTGTGATTCATCCAATTTTTGGGCTCCTGAAGCCAACTCCAGTGTATATTTGGGCTCCTGCTGCTGCTGCTGCTGCCAACTCCAGGGTGTGATTCATCCAATTTTTGGGCTCCTGAGGCCAACCCCAGGGTCTCTTTAATGTAATATTTGGGCTCCTGCTGCTGCTGCTGCTGCTGTCAACTCCTGCCAACTCCAGGGTGTGATTCATCCAATTTTTGGGCTCCTGAAGCCAACTCCAGTGTATATTTGGGCTCCTGCTGCTGCTGCTGCCAACTCCAGGGTGTGATTCATCCAATTTTTGGGCTCCTGAGGCCAACCCCAGGGTCTCTTTAATGTAATGTTTGGGCTCCTGCTGCTGCTACTGTCAACTCCTGCCAACTCCAGGGTGTGATTCATCCAATTTTTGGGCTCCTGAAGCCAACTCCAGTGTATATTTGGGCTCCTGCTGCTGCTGCTGCCAACTTCTGCCAACTCCAGGGTGTGATTCATCCAATTGTTGTGCTCCTGAAGCCAACTCCAGTGTATATTTGGGCTCCTGCTGCTGCTGCTGCCAACTCCAGGGTGTGATTCATCCAATTTTTGGGCTCCTGAGGCCAACCCCAGGGTCTCTTTAATGTAATATTTGGGCTCCTGCTGCTGCTGCTGCTGTCAACTCCTGCCAACTCCAGGGTGTGATTCATCCAATTTTTGGGCTCCTGAAGCCAACTCCAGTGTATATTTGGGCTCCTGCTGCTGCTACTGTCAACTCCTGCCAACTCCAGGGTGTGATTCATCCAATTTTTGGGCTCCTGAAGCCAACTCCAGTGTATATTTGGGCTCCTGCTGCTGCTGTCAACTCCTGCCAACTCCAGGGTGTGATTCATCCAATTTTTGGGCTCCTGAAGCCAACTCCAGTGTATATTTGGGCTCCTGCTGCTGCTACTGTCAACTCCTGCCAACTCCAGGGTGTGATTCATCCAATTTTTGGGCTCCTGAAGCCAACTCCAGTGTATATTTGGGCTCCTGCTGCTGCTGCTGCCAACTCCAGGGTGTGATTCATCCAATTTTTGGGCTCCTGAAGCCAACTCCAGTGTATATTTGGGCTCCTGCTGCTGCTGCTGCCAACTCCAGGGTGTGATTCATCCAATTTTTGGGCTCCTGAGGCCAACCCCAGGGTCTCTTTAAAGTAATATTTGGGCTCCTGCTGCTGCTGCTGCTGTCAACTCCTGCCAACTCCAGGGTGTGATTCATCCAATTTTTGGGCTCCTGCTGCTGCCAACTCCAGTGTCTCTTTAAAGCAATGTTTGGGCTCCTTCTGCCCCTCATAGTGATGCCACTTCAACTCTCTGCAATTGTGCCGCTCTGCAATTCTATTAGCGATGCCTCTGATCTGCATGTGATATTTCTTCAAAGTATTATTTAACTAACCCAGCACGCATCCTGTGCGTGTTACAGCAAGGCAGAATGGTTTACAACCCTATTGAGGCTCTAGGAGGCTCAGAAATAGCCGTTTTTAATAGCGATTCGTCGCGAATTTATTCGGGTCGAAACGATTTTTGTCTGAAAATTCGGCGAATCAGTCGAATCGAATTTTTCAAAAGTTCGCTCATCTCTAGTCAGAACTGTGGAGAAGACTCATAAGCCCTGACCAGTCCCAAGTCAGTCATCATTGGGCTTACTTGGCAGGGGCCCGGGGCCCTTGCATCTTGGGAGCAGAGCCGTAGCAGCCATGAGGCGAATGAGGCACTGGCCTTATGGGCGGGGCTCCAGGGCCTCCACCACTTTGCCTGTACTGGGGGGCCTCCACCACTTTCCCTGAATCAGGGGACCTCCACCAAAAACCTCTGGGTCGCCTGTGAACAGTGGCAGCGGCGCGCACCTGTGTTTTTAATGCCTGCATGATTGTTAGCCTGCGATGCGGGCATTAAAAACATGGGCGCGCGCCACCGCCAATGCTCACAGGCCGCGCAGCCAAGTCCTCCTCCAAGCCCCCGCGACTCGTCCCCCCCTTCCTCCAATCAACAGCCTCATTTCTGCCCCCGCACCCTGACACCCCCCCCCCCCGGAGCCGACCTCGTAGCACAACTTCCGCTTGCGCATTTGACAGTGCGGAGTCGGAGGACTGAGACTGCGACAGCCAGGCGAGGAAGAATCTGAGAGGCGGCGGCGGTGGCGGTAAGTGACGGCGGCGCCGAGTAAAAATGCTTAGTTAGGTTTAGGCAAGGTTTTTCATGTGGACAGTGGAGAAGAGGCCCTTCTGTTAGGTGAGTATTTCATCTCCCAAGTATCCCTGATTTGGAGGGACTGTCCCTCTTTTGGGTCCATGTCCCCCTGTCCCTCGTTGTTCTCTTTTGTCCCTCTGTGAGGTGTAACATGCAGATCTGCACCAATAAATTATTCATTTGCCTATTCAAAGTGTTTAGATTGTTTTAAAGTGGATTTTCACTATCCTGGGTGTTGGTCCACTTCCGCGGGGAGTGAAACCCCCCAGAACGCCCGGAAACACTCACCTCACCTCGCTCCTACGGCGAATGCGTGGCCGCTCGTCCAATCAGTGCGCTCGGAGCCCCTGTGATATGCATGTCCAAGGAAAGTACAACCACAGCGGCTCCCAGCACGCTGGCGGCCGCATCTCGCGCTTCTCTCTAACAGGGAGCGCGCCCGCGCCGGCCATTCACAAACGCACCCTGCTAGAGAGAAGCGCGAGATGCGGGCGCGGCTCACGCATGCGCCGTTGGACCGGGAGTAAGGTAAGGTGAATGGGGCGTCCTGGGGGGTTTCACACAGCGGGGCATCCCGGTTTTGGATGCCCCACGGGGAGGGATCTGGTCGGTGTTCGGGATGCCCCGCTGTGTGAAACCCCCAGGTCGCCCTCTACACTGGACTACCCAGTCCAACGGCGCATGAAGCTTTGGTGCATGAGCTCCAGTTACTTATCACAATAGTTACTTATAATAGTTACTTATCTTAATAGTACTTAATAGTTACTTAGTAGTTACTTAATAGTTACTTATAATAGTTACTTATCGCAATAGTTCAGCCAAGAAACAACACAAATAGGAAAGATATTTATATAATATTTTTTTTTTTTTGCGGGGGGCGCGATTGGGAGGGTCCACCTCATTCCTCCCCTATGCAGGACGCAGGGCCGTGCAGTAACAAGGCCTCAGGACTGTCAGCCAGGGGCAGATTGGACTTTGGGAGAGCCTTTATCTCTTTTTCTATCAGTCCTTTTATTCTTTGGCCCTTATTTAAGACGGGATAGCGCCAGGTAGCGAATGGTGAGCGAACGGTAATGACGCTCACCGCCACGAGAACGACGGCTCCCCTCCGCAATCACACATTTATCAAGCCGATCCTGCTTAGCGACTGACAGAGCGCCAGATAGCGAATCATTCATCATTATTCCAGCCTCAGCCCACAGCGCCAGCGTCCGACCTTGAACAGCGACAGGTATGACCTCTCGCTACCTGGCGCTCTCCAATGCATTTCAATGGAGCAATCTTTAAATATTCATAATTAATTGCTATTAATGTTTTTTTTTTTTTTTTTTTTTTAAATGTCAAAAATTCTGTGACCACTTCTGCCATGATATTTTTTTTAAGGTTAAAAAAAAAATAAAAAAAAAATTGTGCAGAATTGATATTACAGGTCTGATATTAATGTATTCATATTACAAAATGTTGTGAAAAACATGTTTTTTGTTTTTTTTTCTTTAAATATGGTTGTTTGGGGGTTAAAAAACTACTTTTAACCCATCGCCGCCAGCGCTCTGGGGTTTAAACAAGCATTTCACAGCGCGAGAATTTTTTTAGCGTGATTTGTTAATGAATATGCTGGGAGCCGTTCGCTATGGGCATTCGCTATCATGTGCTCCCATACAGCGCGAAACCTGTCAAACAGCGACTCCGTATTCAACATTACCGCACACCGACTGAGTCGCTGTCAACAGCCGAACAACGGCCAAGCACAGCGAATACTAGCGGGCGCTGTGAAAATAACGCTACTGTCGCTCATCTGTCGCTACCTGGCGCTATTAATGAATCGGCCTCCCCGTTTCTTTCTTTGTTATTTTCGTTCTTTCTTTCACCTGCTCTTCATTCATTTTCTTTCTTTCTATCTTCTATCCTTCTCTTTCTGTCAGTCCTTATATTTTTTTAATTGCTTTCCTTCTATTCCCTTTCTAGTTTCTTTCTTCTTCTTTCCTCTATTATTTTGTTGTCATGCCTTCTATTCTTTTTGGTATTCTTTCCCTTTCTATTTTCTGTCATTCCTTTTTTATTTTTTTGTCAATTATTCTATATTTTTTGTTTCCTTCTATTCTTTTCATTTTTTCTTTCTTTTACCTGTTCTTTCTGTCATTCCTTTTCTTTCTATCTATCTTCTATCCTTCTATTTCTGTCAGTCCTTGTATTTTTTTCCTTTCTTTCCTTCTATTCTTTTGTTTTCTTCTAGTGTCTTTCTTTCTGTCATTCATTTTGTTTTTTGTTTCCTTCTGTTCTTTTTGTTCTTTCTTTCTTTTACCTGTTCTTTCTGTCATTCCTTTTCTTTCTATCTTATATCCTTCTATTTCTGTCAGTCCTTGTATTTTTTCCTTTCTTTCCTTCTATACTTTTGTTTTCTTTCTTTCTTTCATTCATTTTATGTTTTTGTTTCCTTCTGTTCTTTTTGTTCTTTCTTTCTTTTACCTGTTCTTTCTGTCATTCCTTTTCTTTCTATCTTATATCCTTCTATTTCTGTCAGTCCTTGTATTTTTTCCTTTCTTTCCTTCTATACTTTTGTTTTCTGTCTTTCTTTCTTTCTTTCTTTCTTTCTTTCTTTCTTTCATTCATTTTATGTTTTTGTTTCCTTCTGTTCTTTTCGTTCTTTCTTTCTTTTATCTGTTCTTTCTGTCATTCCTTTTCTTTCTATCTTCTATCCTTCTCTTTCTGTCAGTCCTTATATTTTTTTTTTAATTTCTTTGCTTCTATTCCCTTTCTAGTTTATTTCTTCTTCTTTCCTCTATTATTTTGTTGTCATGCCTTCTATTCTTTCTGTTATTCTTTCCCTTCTATTTTCTGTCACTCCTTTAATTTTTATTTTTTTTTGTGAATTATTCTATATTTTTTTTCCTTCTATTCTTTTCGTTCTTTCTTTCTTTCACCTGTTCTTTCTGTCATTCCTTTTCTTTCTTTCTATCTTCTATCCTTCTATTTCTGTCAGTCCTTGTATTTTTTTCCTTTCTTTCCTTCTATACTTCTTTTCGTTTTCTTCTTCTTTCTTTCTTTCTTTCTTTCTTTCTTTCTTTCTGTCATTCATTCTATGTTTTTGTTTTCCTTCCGTTCTTTTCGTTCTTTCTTTTTTCTGTTCTTTCTGCCTTTCATTTTCTTTCTTACTATCTTCTCTCCTTCTATTTCTATCAGTCCTTATACTTTTCTTTCTTTCCTTCTAGTCTTAAATCCCTTATTTTTGAGCGCCTCTGTGAGCCCTGTGTATTTTTTTTAATATATTGAGCTTGCGGTGCTCCCGGCCGGCACTAGGTGTCACTAGCGCATAGGCGTACAAAAGCCGTGCGCCGGGAACTCTGCCTGGCCGGGAGCTCTACAGATGAAGCCGAGGTTGCGGTGGGGGCGCTGTCGAGTATCTCGGATGAAGCGCTCAAATGCCGCCCGCACCTATAATAATAAATCAGCCTCCCCATACAGATAATGATCTCCTGTAGAAGCATATAATAATAAATAATATATATTATATTAACATATTATATAATTATATTAATAATATTAACAATAATAATAAATAAATAATAAATACATAATAAATAAATAAATAATAAATAAAGTAGTAAGTAATAGTAATAAACATAATATTATAATATAATAATAAATCAGCCTCCCCATACAGATAATGATCTCCTGTAGAAGCATATAATAATAAATAATATATATTATATTAACATATTCTATAATTATATTAATAATATTAACAATAATAATAAATAAATAATAAATAAATAATAAATAAATAAAGTAGTAAGTAATAGTAATAAACATAATATTATAATATAATAATAAATCAGCCTCCCCATACAGATAATGATCTCCTGTAGAAGCATATAATAATAAATAATATATATTATATTAACATATTATATAATTATATTAATAATATTAACAATAATAATAAATAAATAATAAATAAATAAATAATAAATAAAGTAGTAAGTAATAGTAATAAACATAATATTATAATATAATAATAAATCAGCCTCCCCCTACAGATAATGATCTCCTGTAGAAGCATATAATAATAAATAATATATATTATATTAACATATTATATAATTATATTAATAATATTAACAATAATAATAAATAAATAATAAATAAATAAATAATAAATAAAGTAGTAAGTAATAGTAATAAACATAATATTATAATATAATAATAAATCAGCCTTCCCATACAGACAATGATCTCCTGTAGAAGCATATAATAATAAATAATATATATTATATTAACATATTATATAATTATATTAATAATATTAACAATAATATTAAATAAATAATAAATAAATAAAGTAGTAAGTAATAGTAATAAACATAATATTATAATATAATAATAAATCAGCCTCCCCCTACAGATAATGATCTCCTGTAGAAGCATCAAAAAGTGTGTACAAATTCCGCACCACAATATGACGTTACATTTAAATGCTTAAATACCTTTAAGTAAATAGTATGACTATTCTCGAGTATGTAATACTTTTGTAATACTATTAAGTATAAATACTATTAATTATAAATACTATTAAATATTTAATATTTCAATATTCAATATATTCAATATTTATTTTATTAAGAATTTATTTTATTTTTTTTTTATTTTTCAGTGGCGCTGAAGCTTATGGTATATTATTTTTCAAGAATATTTTTATTTATTTATTTATTTTTATTTATTTTATTAAGAATTTATAATATATTCAATATTTATACTATATAAATATTATTATAAATACTATTACTATTGTAATACTGTTAAGTATAAATACTATTATTTATATGTAATACTATTCTCGAGTATGTAATACTTAAATACCTGTGGCCGTGCAGTGACGGGAGACTGTCTCTATCCTAATATTGTAATGGTGAATCCAGCAATTCACCCAGAATAGCTCCAAACCACCGCACCCCCTCCACGGTACTCAATACATCAACGGGCAGGCTGATTCATTAATAGCGCCGGGTAGCGACAGATGAGCGTCTGTAGCAGGCATTTTCAAAGCGCCCGCTAGTAGTCGCTGTGCTCGGCCGTGGGTCGCTACTTTATAGCGACTCAGTCGCTGTGCAGTAATGTTGAATACATTGTGAGGAGTCGCTATTTGTCCAGTACAGCGCTGTATGTTAGCGACTGGTCATAGCGACCGACTCACACCATATTCAACAAAAAAACAGCCTCACAAATCTCTGGCGCTGAAAAATGCTTCTCTGAAGCCCAGAGCGCAGGAGGCGGTGTGATTAAAGTCTGTTTTTCAGCATCTATCCACTAGTAACAAAGCGAAAACATATGGAATTACATTGTAACAACATTGTAACATGAACACTTTAATGGCAGACCTGTAATGTCATTTCTGAGGAAATATATAACAAATTATGAAAAAACTGCTTATTCAATGCCAGAAGAGGTCACAGAATTATTTGTGATTTTTTGGAAAAAAAACAAACAAAACAAAAACCCCGTTTAAAGAGAAGAAAAGGTTCGTCCATTGAAATGTATGGGAGAGCGACAGGTAGCGAGAGGTCATACCTGGCGCTGTGCAAGGCTGAACGCCGGCGCTGTTCGCTGAGGCTGTGAAAATGATGAATCAGACGCTACATGGCGCTATCCCAGTTGCTAAACAGATTCTGCTTGATAAATGTGTAATTGCGTGCCGTGTCCGGCGTTCACCAGTCGCTACCTGTCGCTACCTCTCATTATCCTGCTGCTACCTGACGCTACCTCTAATTAACCAGCCGCTACCTGACGCTACCTCTCATTAACCAGCCGCTAGCTGGCGCTACCTCTCATTAACCAGCCGCTACCTGGCGCTACCTCTCATTAACCAGCCACTACCTGACGCTATCCCTTCATGAAAAAAGGCCTAAGTATATATCATGAATTCATAGATTATTTATTGACAAATACCCATAAGAATCACATAACAGACAGTTAAAAAACATAGACCGCACATTCCCAGGGGCATCCCAGTTACACCCATAATCCCAATCCTATAAACATTTCAATAAAAGTGCCAATATTACAACCAATCCATAAAGTGCATTAGTGCTAAGTTTGTGCAAATACAATACTATTAATATAAAATGTGGCAAGAGAAAAACAGACTCAAGCATCAGAATATAACAAACAATTTAAATCATAAACATACACATCACCCGAGTGTACAGCTCTGAGTGTCCCCCAAGAATGCCAAGGTCGAGTGACGATCTCCCAACGCGTTTCGTGACCCCCCGCTCACAGGGCTGTAGAAGCATCAGCACGCTCTCTGTGACATTCGCATCAACCTTTTTACCATAAATTGTATCTTTTTTGTATATTTTTAATGTAGACATCTACAGAATATTTTGTGTGCCAATGAATTGAAAAAATATGGTAGCAATATAAGTTGATAATTCATATACATATTTATTTAAAAGGGACTTCCTGAGCTGGCCACTGAATTGTAATAAGATTTCAGCCTCTGTTTGGGGGGAATGTTTTTATTTTAAATTATTTTTCCTCCTCCTGGACATATTTGGAGGATCTGACTTTTCATCTCTTTCCCCCAGTTTCCACTTTAACAGAGACACTGACCAGTTGTGCAGCGCTGCCTCATTGGACAGCGCCCCCGGATCCCGCTCGCCCTTCACGGGTGAGAGCGCTGATAAACGGCTGCATGACACTGAGCACGTGTGACAACATATTTTCCATGTCACTTGGCCAGCGGCGTATCGCTGCAGAGCGGCATATATTAGATTTATCCGGCCTCGTATTGCTCCACTATAAGGTGGCGAATGTGGCTAATGGCCCTGCTGGCTGCTCGCCAATTGTCCCAAATCCAAGCCATAAATGATGCAAAACACTGATGAAGTTTGTATCTGGTTCTTTATTCATGTGGAGAGTCCACTAGGGGGCAGTGACATCCCAACCGTCTGTATATTCCAATGGAGGGTCCTCTAGGGACTGTAACACCATAACACTCCATATGATCCTACAGAGGGTTCTCTAGGGGCAGTGACATCCTGACACCCCATATATTCACATGGAGGATCCACTAGGGGGCAGTGACACCAAAACACTCTATATAGTCCTACAGAGGGTTCTCTAGGAGCTGTGACATCCTGACACCCCATGTATTCCCATGGAGGATCCACTAAGGGGCAGTGACATCCTGACACCCCATATATTCCCATGGAGGATCCACTAAGGGGCAGTGACATCCTGACACCCCATATATTCCCATGGAGGATCCACTAAGTGGCAGTGACATCCTGACACCCCATATATTCCCATGAAGAGTCCACTAGGGGGCAGTGGCATCCCAGCATTTTGTATATTCCAACGGAGGGTCCTCTAGGGACTGTGACACCATAAAACTCTATATAATCCTACAGAGGGTTCTTTAGGGGCAGTGACATCCCAACCATCTGTATAATTCAGTTGAGGGTCCTCTAGGGGCTGTGACACCATAACACTCCATTTAATCCTACAGAGGGTTCTCTAGAGGCCGTGATATCCTGGCACCCCATATATTCCCATGGAGGATCCACTAGGGGGCAGTGACATCCCAACATTCTGTATATTCCAAACGGAGGGTCCTCTAGGGACTGTGACACCATAACACTCTATATAAACCTAAAGAGGGTTCTCTAGGAGCTGTGACATCCCAACATTCTGTATATTCCCATGGAGGATCCACTAAGGGGCAGCGACATCCCAACATTCTGTATATTCCAATGAAGGGTCCACTAGATGGCAGCGATATACTAACACTCCATATATTCCTATGAAGACTCCTTTAGGGGCAGTGACATCCTGACACCCCATATATTCACATGGAGGATCCACTAGGGGGCAGTGACACCAAAACACTCTATATAGTCCTACAGAGGGTTCTCTAGGAGCTGTGACATCCTGACACCCCATGTATTCCCATGGAGGATCCACTAAGGGGCAGTGACATCCTGACACCCCATATATTCACATGAAGAGTCCACTAGGGGGCAGTGGCATCCCAGCATTTTGTATATTCCAACGGAGGGTCCTCTAGGGACTGTGACACCATAAAACTCTATATAATCCTACAGAGGGTTCTTTAGGGGTAGTGACATCCCAACCATCTGTATAATTCAGTTGAGGGTCCTCTAGGGGCTGTGACACCATAACACTCCATTTAATCCTACAGAGGGTTCTCTAGGGGCAGTGACATCCTGACACCCCATATATTCCCATGGAGGATCCACTAGGCGTCAGTGACATCCCAACATTTCTTATATTCTGTGGAGTCCACCAGGGTTCTGTGACACCATAACACAGTTTATTCCTATGGAGGGCCCTCTAATTTTGTATATTCCTATGTAAGATTCTTTGCGCCTATACCCCAGGGCCACCCAAAAGAGCCCCCTGCCCTTGGCACCTTAGATTGCCCTTGTGTCTATTGAGCTCTTTAAAGTGGACCAACACCCAGGATTTTGATTATCCTGGGTATTGGTCCACTTCCCTGGGGCACCCCGATCGGGGTCGCCCCGCTGTGTGAAACCCCCCAGAAAGCCCCAAAAACTCACCTGACCCCGCTCCCACGTGACTCGCTCCACCAATCACCGCCGACGGACAAGCGAGGTCCGTCGACGGACAAGGGGAGCTCGCCCCCCGCCGCCTCTGGCGCTTCTCTCTAAAAGGGAGCGCGCCCGCGCCGGCCATTCACGAACGGCCGGCGTGGGTGCGCGTCCTGCTAGAGGGATGCGCGAGCGGCGGCAGCGGGCGTGCTCCCCTTGTCCGTCGACACATAGGGTGTTGGTTTCTAAGCTTGGGCAGCCCTTAAAATGGTCCAAAACCCACCGGTTTATAAGATGGTAAAATTTTGGGGTGGACCCAAGAGTCAGTTCTACTGGAGGGCCCCAAACACCCCATCCCGACACTGCCAGCTGACACCATGACGTTCTCTGTATTCCTATAAGGACGCCACTAGGGGGCAGCAGTGGTGCTCCAAATATTTCCATAGGGAATTCACTTGGGATGACAGTGGTACCATCATGCTCCATGTATTCCTATTGAAAGGATTATAGAAACATAGAAGGTTGACGGAAAAAGGAGACCATACACTCCATCTAGTCTGTCCTTATGTAACTGTATGTTCTCTTTATCTTAGGATAGATGTGTGCTTATCCCAGACGTGCAAATTCAGTGACTTTTCAACTACCTCTGCTGGAAGTTTGTTCCAAGCATCTACTACTCTTTCTGTAAAATAATATTTTCTAACATTGCTCCTGATCTTCCCCCCGACTAGCTTCAGGTTGTGCCCCCTTGTTCTATCATTAAGTTTCTTATTAAAAACACTTCCCTCCTGAACCTTATTCAATCCTTTCACATATTTAAAGGTCTCCATCATGTCCCCCCTCTCCCTTCTTTCCTCCAGACTGTACAAATTAGGCAATACATACACCAAGTGCACTAATGGTGACTGGTGTCACCAACTCTCTGTTGCTATTAAAGGGTCCTAAACTAACCACCTGAGAGATACTCATCTTTTCCTAGCAGAGCTCTATCCAATGGGGCACAGGCAAGGGGGTGGGCATACATGGGGCAACTGCGCCTCTTTTCATAGAAGGTGTGCGTCACTGTGGTGTAAAGCTATTTTCTGTCCCCCATTATATAGGCTCGATTTGGCTTCCTTAGGATCTTTTACTGTTGGGCATCCCAAACCAGGATTCCTAGTGGGGCATTGTTAAAAGGGACCTAAAGTCTACTTTTACTGAAGGTCTGCTTTAAAGGGAACTAAAACTCTGTTGGGCTATATCATTCCCTGTCTCAGGAGCATCCTGCTATGGGATGCCCTGCTCTGTAATCCCCCCCCCCCCAGGTCACCAGGTATACTTACTGCTCCCTCCAGCTGCTGTATGCTCCTGCACTGGGCCTATTAGAATGGGCAACGAGGGCACGCACAGGCAGAGGAGAGGGGCCAGGGGGATGCCGACCATGGCCAGTGCTCCATGTCACATTCTATGCCATTCATTCATATATATGGCAAAGAAGGTTAATTAGAAGGGAGAACTTGCCTGTGCTGTGGGATTGCCAGTGAATATACCAAATTTACACCAACACCAACGGAGGTGCAGCTAGGATGGCACCTGGGGCAGGGTGCGAGCACAGCATGGCACTGTTGTGAGCAACAGATCCGTTCAGCAGGATGACAAGTAAGAGCAAGATGTGTCCGTCTGTCTCTCCATCCTGCCCAGTTATCTGGGAGGGGGGAGTAATGGATGGATGCCCCTCACTGGGCTGTTATGAGGGATGCCCCTCACTGGGCTGTTATGAGGGATGCCCCTCACTGGGCTGTTATGAGGGATGCCCCTCACTGGGCTGTTATGAGGGATGCCCCTCACTGGGCTGTTATGAGGGATGCCCCTCACTGGGCTGTTATGAGGGATGCCCCTCACTGGGCTGTTATGAGGGATGCCCCTCACTGGGCTGTTATGAGAGATGCCCCTCACTTGGCTGTTATGAGGGATGCCCCTCACTTGGCTGTTATGAGGGATGCCCCTCACTTGGCTGTTATGAGGGATGCCCCTCACTTGGCTGTTATGAGGGATGCCCCTCACTTGGCTATTATGAGGGATGCCCCTCACGTGGCTGTTATGAGGGATGCCCCTCACTGGGCTGTTATGAGGGATGTCCCTCACTGGGCTGTTATGAGGGATGCCCCTTACTGGGCTATTATGAGGGATGCCCCTCACGTGGCTGTTATGAGGGATGCCCCTCACTGGGCTGTTATGAGGGCTGTCCCTCACTGGGCTGTTATGAGGGATGCCCCTTATTGGGCTGATATGAGGGATGCCCCTCACTGGGCTGTTATGAGGGATGTCCCTCACTGGGCTGTTATGAGGGATGCCCCTCACTGGGCTGTTATGAGGGATGCCCCTCACTGGGCTGTTATGAGGGATGCCCCTCATGGGCTGTTATGAGGGATGCCCCTCACTGGCTGTTATGAGGGATGCCCCTCACTGGGCTGTTAAGAGGGATGCCCCTCACTGAGCTGTTATGAGGGATGCCCCTCACTGGGCTGTTATGAGGGATGCCCCTCACTTGGCTGATATGAGGGATGCCCCTCACTTGGCTATTATGAGGGATGCCCCTCACTGGGCTGTTATTAGGGATGCCCCTCACTTAGCTATTATGAGGGATGCCCCTCACTGGGCTGTTATGAGGGATGCCCCTCACTGGGCTGTTATGAGGGATGCCCCTCACTGGGCTGTTATGAGGGATGCCCCTCACTGGGCTGTTATGAGGGATGCCCCTCACTGGGCTGTTATGAGGGATGCCCCTCACTGGGCTGTTATGAGGGATGCCCCTCACTGGGCTGTTATGAGGGATGCCCCTCACTGGGCTGTTATGAGAGATGCCCCTCACTTGGCTGTTATGAGGGATGCCCCTCACTTGGCTGTTATGAGAGATGCCCCTCACTTGGCTGTTATGAGGGATGCCCCTCACTTGGCTGTTATGAGGGATGCCCCTCACTTGGCTATTATGAGGGATGCCCCTCACGTGGCTGTTATGAGGGATGCCCCTCACTGGGCTGTTATGAGGGATGTCCCTCACTGGGCTGTTATGAGGGATGCCCCTTACTGGGCTATTATGAGGGATGCCCCTCACGTGGCTGTTATGAGGGATGCCCCTCACTGGGCTGTTATGAGGGCTGTCCCTCACTGGGCTGTTATGAGGGATGCCCCTTATTGGGCTGATATGAGGGATGCCCCTCACTGGGCTGTTATGAGGGATGTCCCTCACTGGGCTGTTATGAGGGATGCCCCTCACTGGGCTGTTATGAGGGATGCCCCTCACTGGGCTGTTATGAGGGATGCCCCTCACTGGGCTGTTATGAGGGATGCCCCTCACTGGCTGTTATGAGGGATGCCCCTCACTGGGCTGTTAAGAGGGATGCCCCTCACTGAGCTGTTATGAGGGATGCCCCTCACTGGGCTGTTATGAGGGATGCCCCTCACTTGGCTGATATGAGGGATGCCCCTCACTTGGCTATTATGAGGGATGCCCCTCACTGGGCTGTTATTAGGGATGCCCCTCACTTAGCTATTATGAGGGATGCCCCTCACTGGGCTGTTATGAGGGCTGTCCCTCACTGGGCTGTTATGAGGGATGCCCCTTATTGGGCTGATATGAGGGATGCCCCTCACTGGGCTGTTATGAGGGATGTCCCTCACTGGGCTGTTATGAGGGATGCCCCTCACTGGGCTGTTATGAGGGATGCCCCTCACTGGGCTGTTATGAGGGATGCCCCTCACTGGGCTGTTATGAGGGATGCCCCTCACTGGGCTGTTATGAGGGATGCCCCTCACTGGCTGTTATGAGGGATGCCCCTCACTGGGCTGTTAAGAGGGATGCCCCTCACTGAGCTGTTATGAGGGATGCCCCTCACTGGGCTGTTATGAGGGATGCCCCTCACTTGGCTGATATGAGGGATGCCCCTCACTTGGCTATTATGAGGGATGCCCCTCACTGGGCTGTTATTAGGGATGCCCCTCACTTAGCTATTATGAGGGATGCCCCTCACTGGGCTGTTATGAGGGATGCCCCTCACTGGGCTGTTATGAGGGATGCCCCTCACTGGGCTGTTATGAGGGATGCCCCTCACTGGGCTGTTATGAGGGATGCCCCTCACTGGGCTGTTATGAGGGATGCCCCTCACTGGGCTGTTATGAGGGATGCCCCTCACTGGGCTGTTATGAGGGATGCCCCTCACTGGGCTGTTATGAGAGATGCCCCTCACTTGGCTGTTATGAGGGATGCCCCTCACTTGGCTGTTATGAGGGATGCCCCTCACTTGGCTGTTATGAGGGATGCCCCTCACTTGGCTGTTATGAGGGATGCCCCTCACTTGGCTATTATGAGGGATGCCCCTCACGTGGCTGTTATGAGGGATGCCCCTCACTGGGCTGTTATGAGGGATGTCCCTCACTGGGCTGTTATGAGGGATGCCCCTTACTGGGCTATTATGAGGGATGCCCCTCACGTGGCTGTTATGAGGGGTGCCCCTCACTGGGCTGTTATGAGGGCTGTCCCTCACTGGGCTGTTATGAGGGATGCCCCTTATTGGGCTGATATGAGGGATGCCCCTCACTGGGCTGTTATGAGGGATGTCCCTCACTGGGCTGTTATGAGGGATGCCCCTCACTGGGCTGTTATGAGGGATGCCCCTCACTGGGCTGTTATGAGGGATGCCCCTCACTGGGCTGTTATGAGGGATGCCCCTCACTGGCTGTTATGAGGGATGCCCCTCACTGGGCTGTTAAGAGGGATGCCCCTCACTGAGCTGTTATGAGGGATGCCCCTCACTGGGCTGTTATGAGGGATGCTCCTCACTTGGCTGATATGAGGGATGCCCCTCACTTGGCTATTATGAGGGATGCCCCTCACTGGGCTGTTATTAGGGATGCCCCTCACTTAGCTATTATGAGGGATGCCCCTCACTGGGCTGTTATGAGGGCTGTCCCTCACTGGGCTGTTATGAGGGATGCCCCTTATTGGGCTGATATGAGGGATGCCCCTCACTGGGCTGTTATGAGGGATGTCCCTCACTGGGCTGTTATGAGGGATGCCCCTCACTGGGCTGTTATGAGGGATGCCCCTCACTGGGCTGTTATGAGGGATGCCCCTCACTGGGCTGTTATGAGGAATGCCCCTCACTGGGCTGTTATGAGGGATGCCCCTCACTGGGCTGTTATGAGGGATGCCCCCCACGTGGCTGTTATGAGGGATGCCCCTCACTTGGCTGTTATGAGGGATGCCCCTCACTGGGCTGTTATGAGGGATGCCCCTCACTGGGCTGTTATGAGGGATGCCCCTCACTGGGCTGTTATGAGGGATGCCCATCACTTAGCTATTATGAGGGATGCCCCTCACTGGGCTGTTATGAGGGATGCCCCTCACTGGGCTGTTATGAGGGATGCCCCTCACTGGGCTGTTATGAGGGATGCCCCTCACTGGGCTGTTATGAGGGATGCCCCTCACTGGGCTGTTATGCGGGATGCCCCCCACTGGGCTGTTATGAGGGATGCCCCTCACTGGGCTGTTATGAGGGATGCCCCTCACTGGGCTGTTATGAGGGATGCCCCTCACTTGGCTGCTATGAGGGATGCCCCTCACTGGGCTGTTATGAGGGATGCCCCTCACTGGGCTGTTATGAGGGATGCCCCTCATGGGCTGTTATGAGGGATGCCCCTCACTGGGCTGTTATGAGGGATGCCCCTCACTGGGCTGTTATGAGGGATGCCCCTCACTGGGCTGTTATGAGGGATGCCCCTCACTGGGCTGTTATGAGGGATGCCCCTCACTGGGCTGTTATGAGGGATGCCCCTCACTGGGCTGTTATGAGGGATGCCCCTCACTGGCTGTTATGAGGGATGCCCCTCACTGGGCTGTTAAGAGGGATGCCCCTCACTGAGCTGTTATGAGGGATGCCCCTCACTGGGCTGTTATGAGGGATGCCCCTCACTTGGCTGATATGAGGGATGCCCCTCACTTGGCTATTATGAGGGATGCCCCTCACTGGGCTGTTATTAGGGATGCCCCTCACTTAGCTATTATGAGGGATGCCCCTCACTGGGCTGTTATGAGGGATGCCCCTCACTGGGCTGTTATGAGGGATGCCCCTCACTGGGCTGTTATGAGGGATGCCCCTCACTGGGCTGTTATGAGGGATGCCCCTCACTGGGCTGTTATGAGGGATGCCCCTCACTGGGCTGTTATGAGGGATGCCCCTCACTGGGCTGTTATGAGGGATGCCCCTCACTGGGCTGTTATGAGAGATGCCCCTCACTTGGCTGTTATGAGGGATGCCCCTCACTTGGCTGTTATGAGGGATGCCCCTCACTTGGCTGTTATGAGGGATGCCCCTCACTTGGCTGTTATGAGGGATGCCCCTCACTTGGCTATTATGAGGGATGCCCCTCACGTGGCTGTTATGAGGGATGCCCCTCACTGGGCTGTTATGAGGGATGTCCCTCACTGGGCTGTTATGAGGGATGCCCCTTACTGGGCTATTATGAGGGATGCCCCTCACGTGGCTGTTATGAGGGATGCCCCTCACTGGGCTGTTATGAGGGCTGTCCCTCACTGGGCTGTTATGAGGGATGCCCCTTATTGGGCTGATATGAGGGATGCCCCTCACTGGGCTGTTATGAGGGATGTCCCTCACTGGGCTGTTATGAGGGATGCCCCTCACTGGGCTGTTATGAGGGATGCCCCTCACTGGGCTGTTATGAGGGATGCCCCTCACTGGGCTGTTATGAGGGATGCCCCTCACTGGCTGTTATGAGGGATCCCCCTCACTGGGCTGTTAAGAGGGATGCCCCTCACTGAGCTGTTATGAGGGATGCCCCTCACTGGGCTGTTATGAGGGATGCCCCTCACTTGGCTGATATGAGGGATGCCCCTCACTTGGCTATTATGAGGGATGCCCCTCACTGGGCTGTTATTAGGGATGCCCCTCACTTAGCTATTATGAGGGATGCCCCTCACTGGGCTGTTATGAGGGATGCCCCTCACTGGGCTGTTATGAGGGATGCCCCTCACTGGGCTGTTATGAGGGATGCCCCTCACTGGGCTGTTATGAGGGATGCCCCTCACTGGGCTGTTATGAGGGATGCCCCCCACTTGGCTGTTATGAGGGATGCCCCTCACTGGGCTGTTATGAGGGATGCCCCTCACTGGGCTGTTATGAGGGATGCCCCTCACTGGGCTGTTATGAGGGATGCCCCTCACTGGGCTGTTATGAGGGATGCCCCTCACTGGGCTGTTATGAGGGATGCCCATCACTTAGCTATTATGAGGGATGCCCCTCACTGGGCTGTTATGAGGGATGCCCCTCACTGGGCTGTTATGAGGGATGCCCCTCACTGGGCTGTTATGAGGGATGCCCCTCACTGGGCTGTTATGAGGGATGCCCCTCACTGGGCTGTTATGCGGGATGCCCCCCACTGGGCTGTTATGAGGGATGCCCCTCACTGGGCTGTTATGAGGGATGCCCCTCACTGGGCTGTTATGAGGGATGCCCCTCACTTGGCTGCTATGAGGGATGCCCCTCACTGGGCTGTTATGAGGGATGCCCCTCACTGGGCTGTTATGAGGGATGCCCCTCATGGGCTGTTATGAGGGATGCCCCTCACTGGGCTGTTATGAGGGATGCCCCTCACTGGGCTGTTATGAGGGATGCCCCTCACTGGGCTGTTATGAGGGATATCTCTCATTGCCTGCAAAGATTTGAAATGGCGCTCTCCCCACCTGTTCTCAGACCCCTTTTGTTGCCCCCCTAACCCGCTGCACCCAGGGCACATGCCATCGCCTGTCCCCCAGCTACGCCCCTGGATACTAAAGGAAGCACATGGGAATAAATACAGGGTTTTTGAGCCCTTTATAGTTGGACACATTTTCATCGACACCCATAGTTTTATTCCAAGGTGAACGTCCTGTAGATATCGGGATGGGAGAAGGCAGAAACTGATTGTCTCACGTTGAGATGGGTGCAGTGTATCTGGCAACTGTAACAAACTGTCCCTAGTGTCCAGCCCCCCCCCCCACATGTGACCGCGCCGCCGAGACCTCAGAATAAACTTTGGCGGTAATAATAGAGCCCTAATCCCTTTTTGTTTTTCCCGGCAGGTGATAAGTGAGTTACCAGCGACCTCATGAAAGGCTCTTGTTTAAATATTTGTAGCGAGTCCCAGCTGGGAGAGCTTCAAAGTCATTGGTGGGAATTGTTTCAGATTAAATGGAAAGTGTTAGAAACATTCAGCACTGTGCTCTGTAGGGCCCTATTAACACCTTCACTGCCATGATGGGAGAGGATGATCCACTAACCTGCTCTCTGGTGTTTGGGGCAGTGTTGGCGGATTAGTAAGTGTGGATGTGGGTCCGGGTAATTAGGGAGGAAACAAGCAAACGTGGCATAGATAGAGAGAGAGAGGAAAAGGGGCACAAGAGGGACATGACATGATTAGAGAGCTGCAGAGGGGATGCAGACAGGGCGCAATAAGAAATAAGGGCAAAGATGTGGTGTCATTGAGATAGAGGGACACAGAAGAAGCTGAGGAGGTGAGAATAAAACAGTTGCAGAGAGAGACACAGAGAAAAAGACACAAAGTGATGCTTAACCCCAGGGTCGGCATCAGCACCCGGCAAGGCGTGGCAGCTGCCGGGGGCCCCCACCCTCCGGGGGGGAGCAACTGACAGGGCCGGCCTTTGGTGTGTGCAATGGCACTTGACTGGCGGCAGACTGGACGGGCACTGCCACAGCTGGTGCCCACATCTCCTCGAATGGAGGGGTTCTACACAATGGGGCATCTCAATTTAGATTCCAGGGAAGGAAGTGCTGGGTTTTGTTCTGCTTTTAAGTTGCCCACCCCAGCTGATTTCCTATCCCTGGAGCATCCCAATCTGTGATACCCTACTGTGTGACACCCCCTGGGATCGCTGGCGTACCCACTATGCAAGCAATTCTATCCCTGAGTTTTTGTTCCGCTTTGGGATGCCCCTGTTTGTGAAAACCCCCCCCCTGGTTTGGCTGTTAACTCAAACTGGCGATCCCACAGTGTATTCACCAGTTCCAGGAAAGTAATGAACAAAGGGGGGGTCACACACAGGGGCATCCAAAATCAGGGGACTCTAGACTCGTTTAGACTCCAAGGTCCGGTTTAAAGGGGTTTGATGCGCTTCAAAGAAGACCAAAACTAGAGTTTTGGTCCAAATTGCATGATCCTTAGGGGCATCCGGATTTGGGACGTCCTTCGTGATGTGACGCAACTCTTCACCACAAAGGGGCCCACTGAGACCATACCGCCCAATAGCCAACATCAACCTGAAGTTGGCCATGCTTAACTCTTTAACTGCCAGCCTACCTAGAGGATTTGTCACTCTCTATTGCCAGACCATTTCCACTATTTTGTGCTATACATGTTCAACTGTGATTTTTGAAGGGACCAGGGAATATATATGTTTTTTTCAGCAAAGTCTGGGCTTTAACGTTAAATGTCTTGTTTGTCATTTTTTTGTGTATTCTTAATATTTTGGGGTGAAATTGTAAAAGAATCGAATTTTTACAATTTCTGGTGTATTTTTGCAATAAAATAGTATGTTTTCCAATTAAATCCATACTGCGTGCATTTCTCCTGGTTACAACAGTACCACATTGTAGCGATAACCCTTATCGCCGGAGGGCTTCACGGCCCGAGACGTCCTTTTCCCAATCGTAAGAGGTGCTGCTGGAATTCCAGAGTCGTCCGTGAGGAAACAGGAACAGCCCTTACAAGGGCTAGTGAATTGTAATATAGCGTTTCCCCCAATAAGAGACAGAACTTCAGTATTGAGGGTGAAGGTGAAGTGTTCTTTATTAGTGTCACACTGTGCCTTATATGCAAGGCTCCATGCAAGGGGACCTCCCCCGTGGACCTGATGGAGGACTGCATGACAAATACACGGACCAATGGGAGCAGGGCACACAATCCCTCAACTCTGCCGGTGACGCAATAAGCAACACAATAGACGTCTGTAACACAATCAATCAGAACAATGGCAGTCTAACACAATCAATCAGAACAATGAATAACGTAAGAAAAGGAAAGTAATGAACCTGTGTAAAGTCCAAAGGGCAGAGAGTCTGTCACACACATATGTATTGGTAGTCACCCTTTCAACTATGCTATGCACTATGCGCAGCTTGCAGTTTTTCAAGAAAAACAATCATTTACATTTGGAATACCCCCAACAAACTAAATATTCTCTGGAATACACACCTCAAGCTTTCTAGGGGTACCAGGCTTGTTGGTGTGGGCACCGTTTTCTGGAAGTAACCCCTCAATTAATTCTTTGGTTGCACAGGATTTCCTTAAAAAAAGAATACAAAATCAGAATCAAAGCCACACTTTCCTAAATAAAACAATATGCAAACAAAAAAAACAAGTTATATCTTAAAAAGCAACAAATAGAACAATACCCAGCATGCATAGGTACTGTCAAGGGAAGAGTTGCCAAACACCCCAAAGTAAAGCATGTGCGTAACAGTAATTTGCGCATGTAAAACAGCAAAGTGCGCACCTTGCAATTTTCAACCAAAACAATCCTTTACTTGGAATACCAGAATATTCCCTGAAAGTACACGTTAAGCTTTCAAGACGTACTCAAATTGTTGTAGTGGGCTCATCTTTTTGGAAGTAATCATTCAAAGAATTTTTTGGTTGCACAGGGTTTCCCTAAAAAATGAGTAAAAAAGTAGAATAAAAAACACATTTTCCTAAAATATCAATATACAAATAAGAAAAGGCAAGCTAAATCTGAAAGCATAAGGTCCCATGAGAAGATCAATACCCAAAATGCATAGGTAGGTTTAAAACTTTTAACCCCTCTCTCTCTCTTGAACTGTGTCTGTTGCTTGCTTCTCTCATCTCTCTTCTTTCTCTCCTGCTTCTTTCTCTTTTCTGTCACTTTTTACCAGCTCATTACCCCCAGTAACTCAGGGGCCCCAGCACCATTATATCTCCAGACAAACTCTGTATGATGCCTTCTGGGTGCACTGTTGCATTGTAGGCACACACCACCAACAATGCACCACCAGGAAAGAATCATACAGAGTTTTTCCGGGGATAAAATGGTGCTGGGGTTGGGTTTCCTGAGTTACTGGGGCCTGGAACAGGTGCTCTACTGCACTAATGATAATCCAGCCTTGAATCTAAAGCATTACAGTGAGGTTGCATATGGAGAGTGGATGCATCACACTGTGGAGACAGCTGGTGACAAAAGAAAGTTACACAGGTTTTAATAAGATGTAGGATGGACTCAGAAGAAATACTGAGGATGCTGCAGAGGCGATCCCGAGAGAGCCTGAGATGGGTTGCAGGGCGTGCCGAAGAGGGGATGCTGAAGATGCTGAAGAGGAGATACTGAGAGAGCCTGAGATGGGTTGCAGGGTGAGCCGGAGAGGGGATGCTGAGGAGGAGATACTGAGAGAGCCTGAGATGGGTTACAGGGTGAGCCGGAGAGGGGATGCTGAGGATGCTGAGGAGGAGATACTGAGAGAGCCTGAGATAGGTTGCAGGGTGAGCCGGAGAGGGGATGCTGAAGAGGAGATACTGAGAGAGCCTGAGATGGGTTACAGGGTGAGCCGGAGAGGGGATGCTGAGGATGCTGAGGAGGAGATACTGAGAGAGCCTGAGATAGGTTGCAGGGTGAGCCGGAGAGGGGATGCTGGGGAGGAGATACTGAGAGAGCCTGAGATGGGTTACAGGGTGAGCCGGAGAGGGGATGCTGGGGAGGAGATACTGAGAGAGCCTGAGATGGGTTACAGGGTGAGCCGGAGAGGGGAGGCTGGGGAGGAGATACTGAGAGAGCCTGAGATGGGTTACAGGGTGAGCCGGAAGGGGGATGCTGAGGAGGAGATACTGAGAGAGCCTGAGATGGGTTGCAGGGTGAGCCGGAGAGGGGATGCTGAAGAGGAGATACTGAGAGAGCCTGAGATGGGTTGCAGGGTGAGCCAGAGAGGGGATGCTGAGGAGGAGATACTGAGAGAGCCTGAGATGGGTTGCAGGGTGAGCCGGAGAGGGGATGCTGCGGATGCTGAAGAGGAGATACTGAGAGATCCTGAGATGGGTTGCAGGGTGAGCCGGAGAGGGGATGCTGCGGATGCTGAAGAGGAGATACTGAGAGATCCTGAGATGGGTTGCAGGGTGAGCTGGAGAGGGGATGCTGAAGAGGAGATACTGAGGGAGCCTGAGATGGGTTGCAGGGTGAGCCGGAGAGGGGATGCTGAAGAGGAGATACTGAGAGAGCCTGAGATGGGTTGCAGGGTGAGCCGGAGAGGGGATGCTGCGGATGCTGAAGAGGAGATACTGAGAGATCCTGAGATGGGTTGCAGGGTGAGCCGGAGAGGGGATGCTGAAGAGGAGATACTGAGAGAGCCTGAGATGGGTTGCAGGGTGAGCCAGAGAGGGGATGCTGCGGATGCTGAAGAGGAGATACTGAGAGATCCTGAGATGGGTTGCAGGGTGAGCCGGAGAGGGGATGCTGAAGAGGAGATACTGAGAGATCCTGAGATGGGTTGCAGGGTGAGCCGGAGAGGGGATGCTGCGGATGCTGAAGAGGAGATACTGAGAGATCCTGAGATGGGTTGCAGGGTGAGCTGGAGAGGGGATGCTGAAGAGGAGATACTGAGGGAGCCTGAGATGGGTTGCAGGGTGAGCCGGAGAGGGGATGCTGAAGAGGAGATACTGAGAGAGCCTGAGATGGGTTGCAGGGTGAGCCGGAGAGGGGATGCTGCGGATGCTGAAGAGGAGATACTGAGAGATCCTGAGATGGGTTGCAGGGTGAGCCGGAGAGGGGATGCTGAAGAGGAGATACTGAGAGAGCCTGAGATGGGTTGCAGGGTGAGCCAGAGAGGGGATGCTGAGGATGCTGAAGAGGAGATACTGAGAGAGCCTGAGATGGGTTGCAGGGTGAGCCAGAGAGGGGATGCTGAGGAGGAGATACTGAGAGAGCCTGAGATGGGTTGCAGGGTGAGCCGGAGAGGGGATGCTGCGGATGCTGAAGAGGAGATACTGAGAGATCCTGAGATGGGTTGCAGGGTGAGCCGGAGAGGGGATGCTGCGGATGCTGAAGAGGAGATACTGAGAGATCCTGAGATGGGTTGCAGGGTGAGCCGGAGAGGGGATGCTGAAGAGGAGATACTGAGAGATCCTGAGATGGGTTGCAGGGTGAGCCGGAGAGGGGATGCTGCGGATGCTGAAGAGGAGATACTGAGAGATCCTGAGATGGGTTGCAGGGTGAGCTGGAGAGGGGATGCTGAAGAGGAGATACTGAGGGAGCCTGAGATGGGTTGCAGGGTGAGCCAGAGAGGGGATGCTGAGGATGCTGAGGAGGAGATACTGAGAGAGCCTGAGATAGGTTGCAGGGTGAGCCGGAGAGGGGATGCTGAGGAGGAGATACTGAGAGAGCCTGAGATGGGTTGCAGGGTGAGCCAGAGAGGGGATGCTGAGGATGCTGAAGAGGAGATACGGAATGAACCACATATGGGAGAGGGGTCCCCAGCAATGGAGATTCAAAAAGATTCATAAAGGCAGCAGTGGAGAAGGACAGAGGAGGATGGGACCAGGGGCCAGATGGGCCTTTCCCTCAAGGCTGGAACTCTTTTAGATCACTGGGCCAGTAAGGGCCCTGAATTTCCCACAGAAGCTGCATCAGGGTGGGCTTTGTCAGAGCTGGCCCATGACCCAAAAAACCACCAGCAGCCTTATAACATGGTGGTGGGTACTAATTTATAAAAGGGGGCTGCTTGCCATGGGACCTAGTAAGTTATATTCAACTGGAATAAGATAGAAAGGCTGCAGGGGAGAGCTGGCGTGCATAATTGGCCTGAGAATCTATAAGATTTCTGGGCCAATCGATTCCCTTCCCCCGGGGCATCCAAAATAGTGATGCCCCGCTGTGTGAATCCCCCCAGGTCGGCCATACACTTACCTTGTTTCCTGGTTCAACGGCGAATGTGCGAGCTGTGCTCGCATCCCCACGGATACGTGGCCGTATCAGGCAATTACGAATGGCTGGAGCGGGCATGCTCCCTGTTAGAGGGTTGCGGGGGATGCAGCCATCAGCATCCTCAGAGCCGCTCGCCTTAGACGAAGGTTTAAACGAAGTGATGTCAACGGATCTGAGCGTGCTGATTGGCCGAGCGGCCGAGCATGCGCATTAGGATCGGGAAGAGGTGACGGGGAGGCCGATTCATTAATAGCGGCAGGTAGCGACAGTTCAGCGACTGTAGCAGTATTTTCACAGCGTCCGCTAGTAGTCGTTGTGCTTGGCCATTGTTCGGTTGTTGATAGCGACTGAGTCGGTGTGCAGTAATGTTGAATACGGGGTGACGAGTCGCTATTTGACAGGTTCTGCGATGTATGGGTGCGCATGATAGCGACTGGTCAGAGCGACCGGCTCCCACCGTATTCATCAAAAAATCACGCTCAAAATAGTCTCGTGCTGTGAAATGCATGTTTAAACCCCAGAGCGCTGGCGGCGATGTGTTAAAAGTAGTTTTTTAACCCCCAAACCACCATATTTTTGGAAACCAAAAATTAAATTTTTTTTTTAAGCATTTAGTAATATGAATACAATAATATCAGACCTGTAATATCAATTCTGCACATTTTTTTTTTTTTTTACCTTAAAAAAATTAACATGGCAGAAGTGGTCACAATAAATAAATAATAACAATTAATTATGAATATTTAAAGATTGTTCCATTGAAATGCATTGGAGAGCGCCAGGTAGCGAGAGGTCATACCTGTCGCTGTTCAAGGTCGGACGCTGGCGCTGTGGGCTGAGGCTGGAATAATGATGAATGAGTGGCTATCTGGCGCTATCTCAGTCGCTAAGCAGGATTGGCTTGATAAATGTGTGATTGTGGTGGGGAGCCGGCGTTCTCATGGCGGGGCCCGTCATTACCGGTCGCTCACCAGTCGGTACCTGTCACTATTCCTTCATAAATAAGGGCCTTAGTTTTGGCTACCTGGGGGGTTTCACATAGCGGGGCATCCCCGATCATGGCGCCCCGGGGGCAAGGACCAAAACCCAGGATAGTTGTAATCCTGGGCTTTGGTCCACTTTAATATAATAAACAACAGCACATAACAATGTTATCCTGATGAGCCCCAGCAGTGGTGGCAACGTGGCGGAGGAACTCTGGAGGTGGGTAGGTAGGTCTACAAGGTCTGCAAAGGACAAGTGGTCCTGGAACAAACACTATCCTGGTGACTGCTCCCTCCAGTAAGGCATCTCAATATGGGATGCCCCACTGTGTGAAATCCCCCAGATTGCACCATTTACTTACCTCACCGCCAAACCCATGGTGCATGTGCAGGCTCTACTCCAATCAGCGGCTAGATGCTTGATGTCAGGGTGGCTTAGTAAAACTGAATTGAGCGCTAGCCACTGGCCAGTCCCCTATAGCTATGCCATTATGAAATGGCTGTGGTAGGTGTGTGCCTCAGCCAGAGGCGAGTCAGGGATATAGCCTCAGCCAACACATGCACAGTGGAATCACAGTTGAGGTGAGTATACTAGGTGATCCTGGGGCATTTCACACAGCAGAACATCCCAAAAGGTCAAGCTAAAGGTCATTGTTCTTCTTTAGGTTACACGTGTCAAGGTAAGAATTGCTACATCTGTACATGAAGAAGATGGAAGTTGGAATTTCAGAGGTCAGAGTCACATGAAGCTCCTCCGGACATCTCAGGTGACTACAGTCTTTGTCATGGGTGAAGCCGACACCAGGGATCGGTGGCCGGGGCTGGTCGGGTTTCGGTCACGCCGAGCGGCTCTCCATAGAGGCCGAGCTGTAAATACAAAGCCTGTGCCGGGAAACCTGACCAGGGGGCCATTCACACCCCTCAACAGCCAATTAATAATAGATTGGGGGCCGTGCAAAGGCGTTAATAGCTGGGGCACGCTGCCAGGTTTCCAGGAATGCCGCTTGGCGATAAGGCCGCTATCGGGCTGCGTGTGGGAATCGGGCGCGTTATACCAACATGGGCCAAAATAGAAACTCGTTCTAAGTTTGTTGCAGATAGCAGAACCCGGACAGCTTCACGCCCGCTATAATTAGACTGAGCACACGGGGGCACTTGTTGGGCTTCATGGACGGGCAAGCTATATTGGGCCTGACATGCGGGTCACATTGATAGGCTGCTGCTGCTCCTTGGTTACACAAACAAACACAGAGAGTCACGCCGGGGAGTAGGCAGAGAGCCAGGAACAAGGGAGGTGCGAGGCGAGGGGGACACGGTGCTCCAGGCATGTGGACACCATCAAACGCTGCCCAGTGATAAGCGGGGAAAGGCCCAGAGTCAGTAAGATATGGCATAGAAATGCCAGCAGACATGAGTCTACTCTGGGGTCCAGACAAAACACTGCTTTAATGGGGCCACAACATACCTAATTCCAAAGCCTCCTTCCAGTAGTGACATTAGCCATACTGTATAGCTAGAAATTCTAGGGGTGCCGTATACTACAGAGGACTTATCATGGAAGAACTTTTAGGGGGCATTTAGGGGAAAAGAGGACCGGAAGCCATAGATTTGGGTTGTAGTGTAAATCTGAAGATCAGAGGCTCGGGGGCGGAAATCGAACAGGTGATGCTTGAAGAGAATTGCTGGCACTTTCAAATGAGGGGTAAGGTAAGTCTGTATCTTTTTTACTTTTTTTTTATGGGGCTCTAAAGTCAGCTTCATGAGTCTCACGTAGCTGCCACTTAACGGTTGGAGTGTAAAAATGTGAGAGGCAAGAGAACAAGTCCCCAAAGACAAGGAGACTCCATATGTCCTGCAGCTCTGCGCCCTTCAGAGCACTGATTATTTTACCCATAGAAAACTCCTGCAATGTTGGTGGGCACTTCACTCTCAGTGAGGCGGCCAAAGCACAGGGTTTATGGGGTTGTCCCCGCTAAATCTCCAGATTATGGGCATAGAATGTCACAAAGGCTGCTCAGGCCGTATCTACCAGGGTCAGGCTTTGGTTGACAATGATCTATAGAATATATGCTGTAGGTCCAGCTCACCAAGTGTAATAAAACATACACGTTTAATATAACATTTTAAAATATTGCATAACCTGTGTGGAGTAAATATCCTGGGCTCCCCATCCGCTACGTAACGCGTTTCGGGGTTACCTCACCCCTTAATCCTACCTCAAGGTATGTTTTATTATGTTTTATTACACTTGGTGAGCTGGACCTACAGCATATATTCACATTTGGGACTTACAGAGGTCTGTCCGTGCTCTCAGGTGAAATATCCTAGGGTATTTTTGAGCTGTTTATCTTTTTGGGACTATTAATGATCTATAGAATGCCAGAGCAAAGTTGAGGTCAAAGCCAAGGTCAGCAGCAAATGTCCTTTGTCAAAGAAGCTGAAGCTGAAGGCAAGGGTCACAGTAAGATGGGCCAAAAACAGGGCTGATGATTAGGACAAGTCAAAATAAAGGTCTTTCCAACAGGGCAAAAGTCAGGAGAAGGCTTGGAACCAGTGATTCAGGTGAGGGAATTTGGATGAGATAGAATCCCAGATGATCACTAGCAGCCTCAGTAGACTCCAGGAGTATATAGAATGAATATATGAATATATATATAATGAGTATATAGAAGACATAGGAGATGAATAGGTGATAAGACTTTAGATTCAGCAGGTTAATAAGTAGAAGCCTCATTAGGATAAAAATAGTTAGATATAACCCTGTGAGAGTAATAGCCCCATAAGTAGGGATTAGTAAAGGAATAGAAAATGGTACAAAGGCTTGTTTTTGAGACAGGGTGAATCTACTCTCGGGCTGAAGAAACATTGTAAATCCTGCCAAGCGTCGAGGATGCGAAGGTGATACAAGATCTTGGTGAAGGTACAGACCTAAACATCTTTTAAGCGAGCAGTTGTTCAGATCTATTTCAGGTGGAATAATTAGCCTCGTGTACAAAAGGGGGAAGGGAAAAAAGTCCCATGTAAAAGGAGGTAATTGAAGGCCCTATGTTAGGTGAATAGAATAAATAGGCCAAAGTAGAGGAAGATAGTACTGTAGAAAGGTTGTTAGATGTGTAAGAGGATGGAAGGGAATAAGGCTATGCCAGAAGCCAAAAGTACCTAAGAGCAATGTAAAGCCTGCTACAATGTTATCTGCAGGTGGCCCTAAGGTGAATCCCTAATCTGCCCCCAAGTCAGTAACTCTTAATGTGAAATCAAGCAATGTAATAACTTAGGTGGCCTGGGGGGCTGACACTGCAAGTACTAGTTATAGTGGCCCTTGCCAGACCTCATAGGCCCAGGCTGGGTGATCCTGACCCTGCATCCCCTTCTGAGCAGAGTAAGAGTTTAGGCCCCATTACCCCAAGATTACCTGGCTTGCAGATTGTCCATGAAGAAAAAAGGAAATAGATAGTGGAGTGACAGAGCTGGGGAAGAGCAGTGGGGTGCAGCTCTCCAGTCGGTTTGAGGTGCTCTCTGAGGACTCCTCTATAGAAATCTCAGATATGGAGGAGGAGGAAGCAGCAGTCCTCTAGTAAGTGCATAGGTTCAGACAGTGAGGTCAGAGGGAAGGCTGAGAGACATTCATCCTAATGACTGATGGCTGTTCTCTCCGATAAAGGTGGCAACCATTAATGTTGCCAGCATTAAATCTGTGAGCGCTCATTTTAAGGCCTTATTTTTTCTCAGCCAGTATGATGCTGACATTTTGTTTTTGCAGGAGACCAGGCTGGCTTGTCTGGCCGACATCCACGTTGAAAATCAGGAGTGGAGGCATGGATCTTCCTTTTGGTCTCTTGCCACTGAGCCTTACAGCAGAGTGGTGGTGCAGAGTGGTGGTGCCTTTTAAAACCGATATGGTAACTTGCAAGTGAGTCATTGAGGTGGAGATCGGGAGGTGCATGGTCTTGGACATCGTTGTAAAGGGGCAGAACCTGCTCCTAATAAATATCTATGGACCCCAAATTAAGTAGGATAGGAAATGCCTCTTTACAAAGATCAAGCCGTTCCTTTTTACAGCCCGGCCAGTAGTCTTTGGAGGTGACTTTAACACCGTGACTAGGCCCATGGACAGGAGAGGCTTCAAAGGCAAGCTGGGCTGCGATAGTCTCTTTTTTAATAGAATGGTTAGAGAGGCAGGTCTGGAGGATGTGCACATTAACCCTTCTAGTGCCAGCTACGTGAGACTCATGTAGCTGACTTTCGAGCCCCATAAAAAAAAAGTAAAAAAGATACAGACTTACCTGACCCCTCGTTTGAAAGTGCCAGCGATTCTCTTCAAGCATCACCTGTTCGATTTCCGCCTCCAAGCCTCTGATCTTCAGGAGGGGGCCCGGAATAGCCACCCCCCCCCGCTTCCGCCACGCCGACATCTGAAAGAAAAATAAATAAATAAAAATGACACAAACTCACCTGACAGCCCAATCGCTCCTCCGATGTCTTCTCTTCACTAGGGGGGGCTCCGATCTCCCCCCTGGACTTGCCACGCTTCGGGTGAGGACCCAGCAACGGGCCCTCACCATCCTCTTCAGGTAGCGCTGGCCCCGCCCCTAGCCCCGCCCACTTGTCGGAGGAGCGGGATGACGTCATCCCGCTCCTCTATACCGGCATCGGGCTCCGATCTGTCACTTGTCGGTAGTGATCGGAGCAGGAAGGGTGGGAGGCAGGGAGGCTCTGATCTCTCTGCCTCCCAACCTCCCTGCTCCGATCACTACCGTCAACTGTCATCTGCAGCGGCGCGGGACACGGGATCAGAGGTAAGTATGAGTGAAAAAAAGAATAATCAAATATTTTTTGTCTGGTGTTTTTTTTACTTTTAACTATTTGTGGACTGGTAAGGGGTCCATGAGACCCCTTATACCAGTTCACAAGGCTCTGGGGCTGGCAATCACCTGCGGCTAGCAGGTGACTTGCCAAAACCCCCAGCCCCCCATTACCTGCCTCCCCAAAGCCCGGGGGGGGGCAGAAGGGCCCGGGCGACTTAGTGGCTATGTGGGCTAGTAGCCTGCAGGGCCAGGGGCCACCAACGCTGGCCCCTGCGCCCTGTTCTACAAGCCCTCATAGCTGGTCCGGGTCGGTAATGCTGGGTAAGGGGACCCTACGTCATTTTTTGGGGGGATTTTAAGGGTTTTTAACCCTTAAAATTCCAAAAAAAATGGGGCCTCCCCTTACAACTATGCAATCATAATGCATAGTTGTATCCTATCTGAAATCTCCTAAACTGCTGTTTCAGTTTGGGGGAGGTCTCCTGGGCAGGAAAGGGTGTCTACCAATACATATGTGGTACCGTTGTAACCAGGAGAAATAGGACTTTCACACGCAATAAGATTTTATTAACAAACTTACATTTTTTATTACAAAGAAATACTACAAATTGTAAAAAATTGATTTTTTTAATTTTTTTGCACAAATTTCACCCAAAAGTATTGAGAATACACAAAAAAAAGGCCAAACAAGACATTTCATGTTGAAGCCCAATATATAATTTTCCTGTAAAATCCCTGGAAATCCCTTCAAAAATCAAGGTTGAACATGTGTAGCACAAAAAAGTGAAAAGTAGTCTGGCAACAGAGTGTGACAAAAAATCTAGGTAGGCTGGCATTTAACCCTTTCGCTGCCAGCCTACCTGCAGCATTTGCCACTCCCTGTTGCCAGACGATGTTTCACTATTTTGCGCTGCACATATTCAACTGTCATTTTTGAAAGGATTTCCAGGGATTTCCCAGGAAAATTATATATTGTTTTTTTCAACAGAGTCTGGGCTTTAACATGAAATGTCTTGTTTGTATTTTTTAGGTGTATTCTCAATTTTTTTGGGTGAAATGTGTGAAAAAAAATAAAAAAAAAATATTTTTTTACAATTTGTAGAGTTTTTTTGTAATAAAAAATGTAAGTTTGTCAATAAAATCTTATTGCGTGAGAAACCCCAATTTCTCCCGGTTACAGCGATACCACATATGTATAGGTAGACACCCTTTCCTGCCCAGAAGCCTTTTATAGCTGCTGGATGACAAATGGTTAATTAAAAAAAAAAATGACATAGGGTCCCCCTTCCCGGGGAGGGGGACCCCATTTTTTTTTGGATTTTGAAGGGTTAAAAACCCTTCAAAATCCAAAAAAAAAAATGACGTGGGGTCCCCCTTACCCAAAGTAACCAGCCCGGGACCAGCTATGGGGGCTTGTAGGCACAGAATGGGGGGGCCAGCTTTGGTGGCCCCCCCACCCTGCAGCCTACGAGCCCACATAGCCTATGTGGGCCCGGGCTCTTCTGCCCCCCCCTGGCCTTTGGGGAGGCAGGTAATGGGGGTGCGGGGGTTAATGGCAAGCCACCCGCTAGGGCAGGTGACTTGCCACCCCCCCAGCCTTGTGAACTGGTATAAGGGGTCTCATGGACCCCTTACCAGCTCACAAAGGGTTAACTGTAAAAAAAAAAACACGACACAATAATAAAAAGTATTTTATTAGAAAAAAAAAAATTTTTTTTTACTGTACTTACCTTCGATTGCAAGCTCTTGTCCCTCGATGCTGTGCTGACAGATGCCGGTGATCGGTACAGGAGAAGGAGGAGGCAGGAGATCAGAGGATCTCCTGTCACCTCCTTCCCCTGTGCCGATCACCGGCATCTGAGAAGCTGAGAAGGCTGAAGCCTGAGATCGGGGCCGGGATGACTTCATAAGCCCCGCCCCCAAGGGGGCGGGGCTTAGAGGCATGATGGCGGCCGCCATCAAGAAGAACAGAGGAGAGAGCCTCCCAGGCTCTCTCCTGAAGATCGGTAAGTCCTGCGGGGGGATCGGAGGCCCCCCAGGTGAAGAGGAGGGACAGCGGGAGCCAGCGCACACACAGGTAAGTGAATGTCATTTTTATTTTTATTTTTTTTTACAGTTAGAAGCTGCTGCTGCAGAAGCGGGGGGGGGGCGGCCTATTCCGGGGGCTCTCCTGGAGCCATCCGACCCCCCACGGGGGATCGGATGGCACCAAATTAAAGAGGAGACCCGGCCGGATCCAACAAGGGGTCAGGTGAGTATTTTTTATTTTTACTTTTTACACTACAAGCCAGGAAAGTCAAGCCCGTAACACCTACGGGCTTGGCACTTAAGGCCCAGCCAAGCCAGCACGTAGGTGTTACGTGCTTGGCAACAAAAGGGTTAAAGGGTTAAGCACTCCCCGGACCTCATGGGCTTCACTTTTCAGCGAGGTAGCAGTCAGAGTAGAATAGACAGGTTTTTTTTTTCTTCTCAGCCTTCGCAGCTGCAGGCGGTCAAGTACTCCGATCACCTTTTACTATCTATAGTCTTGAATGCCTCTGATACACCCCCAAGAGGAAGGGGCATCTGGAGGATGAATTCATCTCTTCTTGCGGAGCGGGTAAGACAATCCTTCAAATAATTTTTTTCCGGCACAGATTTCATGCTTTCATGCTTTTCTTGTTCTGAGGAGGGATTATGGGAAATACCACTCTGCCAATCCCTACCAGTGTTTATGTCTGGGACAAATGAGGCACATAAGTGTTGGGCTCCAAGGTCAATCATGAGAAGAGTGAAGTTTTCAGGATGGGTAGGGAGGGTGGGGGCTTCAAACATCCAGATGCCTTCTCAGTGCCCCAGCAGGAAATTAAGATTATTGGCATTAATTTTGTCCCCTGGCGATTATGGCCAAAAAAAGTGGGAGCACCTTCTGGAAATTGCCAGTGCCAAGGTTGCAGTCTGGAAGTGTTGGAAAATGTCTCTCAGGAAAAGGGTTGACCATATCAAGACCTACTTAGTCCTGGTATTTTTATACGCTTCGTCTGTGTTTTTCCAGTGGCTCTCCACACCAGGGTATACAACGTGTTTTTTCCAGATGTTAAGGGAAAATCGCACCTACCTGTCCAGATGGGAGGGTGGCATAGGAATGGTCAACCCGGTCGTGTTTTTCTGTCTGTTAAACATAATTTTGGTAGCATGTTGGCAGAGAGCCCACCTGGCTGGCTGGGTATCTTCCAGTCCTGGTTTAGGTCCTTCCTGCAAGACTGGGAGAATGGTGGCCGGGTGAAAAGCTCTCAAGTTCCTCAGAGTCAGCTCCCGGCCTATGTTCCCCCGTGCTTCAAAATACTTCGGCAATACCAATTGACAGCAGAGGACATGAGATCTTCTCCGAGGAAGCTCCTGGTCAATTGGGTTCTCAGTCTTGCCTTTCATGAGCCATTATCCCTTAGGGATTGCCCAGGCTCCATCATGAGGGAGGGTTTGAGGCTTATAAACCCCCAAGAGTTCCTATGAAATTCCTGGCTCTCCTTCCAAGGAAAACGGTACCTTAGGGGGATCCGGAAACGTCACAGCCTGGCAGAGATAATTTGTCTCCGTGAGGAGTGTCAGGATGAGGTGGAGACTATGGACCACTTCCTGCTCTGGTGGCCCTTTAATGTAGATGTGTGTAAACAGGTGGGGTTGGCCCTTGGTGACCCCTTCCTCTCCCAGCTTTCAGATGCTGCATGGGTGTATGGAGCATTCAAGAACGGGGGATTTTTGTTTGGACACTTTATATCAATCAATTTAGTGATCCGCTATTTCACATGGAATGCACGGTGCCAGCTCTGCATTAGAAAGAAAGTCCTCCCTGTCCCGGTGGTGGTTCATCACCAGGGCCTGTCTAAGGATGGCACCCCCCCCCCCCCCAACGTGTCCAAAAACAGAGAATTGACACAGTAAGATGAAATTAAATATATCTGTAATGTTAAGACAAGGAAACTAAATGTATTTTAAAGATGTGTACTGTAGCTGTACCCCCAACTTTTATTTTCAGGATGAAACCAGTAAGTCCAGCTGCCTTGACTTATTACTATAGATTACACCCCAACCAGGGTAAATGAGCAACTTCACAGACATTATAGAATAAACCATATCTACAGAAATGTTTACACTGGTACACCACATTTTTCTTTACCTTCAACTGTGAGTGGAGAGACAGAAAGTTCCTGGTTAGGTGGCAATCTCTCCAGTACATGGGCTCCTTTAGCTTTAATCTGAAAAAACACCCATTTTTTGAAAAATTCACAGGGGGATTTTGTGGATTGTGGATGCCCCCATGCGTGTTACCACAGCAGAGAGGGGATATCTTAACTTACAACTCAGGCCCCTGGAGGAATCCATCGATCAGATTGGTCGGTATCATCACGTGGCTGCTGGCGCTCATCCAGACAGAGCGAGCTGACAGCCATGTGACCATGCCAGCCAATCAGAGCGATGGATTTCTCTGGGGGACTGAGGAGTAAGGTAAGAGATCTCCCGTTCTGCGCCAGTAATGTGCACAGGGGCATCTGTAATCAGGATGTCCCCTGCACTCAGAACACCACCCATTTTTTAAAAAATGGGTGGTGTTCCGGTTTCAGGGCCAGATGCAAGAACAAACCTCACAAATATCTGCATAGCTACACCAATTAACAATCAAAGCCAACATTTCTTCCCTCCAGATCCCACGCATAACAGATTTAATAACAGACAATGTCCCCAGACCAGAAAACAAATACAGAGAGCACTAGCAGATTCAAACCCCCGTCTCATAATGTATAGGCAAAGCACAAATAGACCCCTAAAATTATTAGACAGCATCATAGCAGACAACTTCTTTTCCTCCATCCCCCCCCCCCCCAGGGCATCCAGAATCGGGATGTCCCACTGTGAAACCCCCAGTTTGCCTGGTACATTCACCTTCAGCCAGGTCTAATGGAGCATGCACGAGCAGCGGCCTCACCCTCGCTATCCCTTTAGCAGGGCACATGCATTTGTGAATGCCCGCCTCCCCATTAAAGGGCAGCGGGGATGTGTCCGTTGTCCAAGCAGCCGAGTTTGCATCAGTGTGGTCGAGAGCGCTGATTGGATGGGAGGCCACGCATGCGCCGTAGGACTAGGGAAAGCCAAGTTGGATTGGGTGACCTGGGGGTTACACACAGAGGGGCCAAAACTCGGGAAGTTAAAAGAGTTATGGTTCACTGTAATAAAACCGCATGGGACCCCCATCCCCACCCCATGCCCCCTCAACATGTGCTCCCCCCAGTCAATTATTTCCCCCACCACACCAGTGTGCGGCCACTCAGCCCAGCCCCAGATGTGACGGTGCCACCACAAGTAAGCAGGCAATAAAAAAAGAACGCTTACCCAGTATCCGGACTGTGTCTGCGGTCTCCGCTTCCTCCTCAACACTACTGTGACCCTGCTGGCTGCTGTGACTCCCGTCCTGACTTGTGGACATGCTTGGGGACTCTTCAGCTTCTTCCTCCCACCTATTATTTTATTTATATATTGTATCTCTGTATATATGTAAATACTGAATTATGAGTGATTTTATTCAATAAAAAAAGTTACAGTCTATTCGGGAGGATAAAGAAGGGAAAAGAGCTTATGATCTATTAAAGGGCCATCAGAGTCTCTGAATTCCGATGCCCTTCTGTGTGAGACCCTCCAAGTTATCCGTTCCTCTTACCTGCTCCTGGAGCCAACGCTGCATCTTGGTGCCATGGCTGCTCACTTAGCTGTGCGCGTACCCATGCCAGGCCTTTCTGAGCATGCCCACAGCTAGAAACACAGCAGGGATGCAGCCAGTGGTGCACTATTAGGGTATAAGGGAGGACACAGAACACAAAGATCTTACAATTCATTAGAGTAGAGTAGGGAGGATACAGAAGGGGAAGAACGTACAATCTATTAGGGTATAAGGGAGGATACAGAAGGAGAAGAGCTTGCAATCTATTAGGGTATAAGGGAGGACACAGAAGGAGGAAGAGCTTACAATCTATTAGGGTATAAGGGAGGAAACAGAAGGAGAAGAGCTTACAATCTATTAGGGTAATTAGGTGGGTGTGGTCACACACTGTGAGAGCCAGAGCACACAACTGCTCCTAATTACCTGAGGCCTGTGAAGCCTGGGCTTTCCTGGGAGTGCCTTCCCAGGCAGCATGGATGATTCCGGTGGTGAGTCGCGCCGGTACCCCCGAAGGAATATTAAACCTCCGGATCCCGGGTCTGCTTCCACCAGCGGCGCTAGTAACACCACGGTGCCCCAGCCCGGTGAGAGTTTGTCAGCTTTTCGCAGCCGTGTATGCAGTAATTTGTGCATGGTGGCAAAGGAGGAGGAGAAGCTGTGCAAGATGAAAATTGCATTAAAGAAAAAGAAAATGGACACCAGCAAGGCGCGGGGATTGGATAAGCGGTCAAATAAAGCAGACTTAGCTGAGCTTGAATCAGCATGTCGGCAGCAGGAAAAGCTTGTTGCGTCCCTTAAAGCAAGCAGTGGGGCCTTTAAAGAAAAGTATAAAAACGAGGAGCGATTTAAATCCATGCAGCGCTCAGGCCCCACTGTGAAGGAGGAAGAGGCCGACCATGTGGATGAGACCCCGATGGTGGAGGATTCTCCAGCTGTACCTCCACCCAAAGTTGCAGCAGTAGCAGAGCCGGGAGCCCTGGAACCAGCATTGGAAGACTCTCTTGCTGAGGCAACACATCAGGAGTGCGTGACATCGCTGGGCATCCAGGAAGCCCCTATTGGAGCAGATCTTCCAGAGGACAGCCGCCAGCCTGAGGAGCCCATGCCAGCTAAGGACAACATCCATCTGTCCAGCCAGCCTGCGGAGTGCGCCATAGGCGCTGTGTCAGGGGGTATAGAAGACTATGGCGCTCCTTGCCCTGGAAAGGGTGAGGTGGCGCCAGCCGTAAGTACCATCCTGGCACCCATCCGGGTTCCTGGGTGCGCCGAACTTGGTGGGCCTGGGGCCATGGGTGACTCACCCGCAGGTTTGGGTCTGCCTGGCAGGGCTTCTATTGTTTCTGCTTCAGCTGGTTTGGATGCTGTTACTGATGTTGTTGCTCCTGTTACTGCTGCTGTGTCTGGGGTTGAGTCCACAGGGGTTAATTCTATTGTTGGACTTTCTGCTGTGACTGATGCTGTGACTGCTGCTGATGTTGTGACTGTCCCCTCACCTGCACCTCAGGTGGACAATAAGAAGACTGTGCCACCTAATGCTGGGGTCCCTGCTGTCCGCCCTGCCCTGTATTTCATCCAGCGAGGTGGCACAGGGAGTAGGGCCAATAATGCTGTTGGTGCTGCAGTGCAGTCCCCTGTGTCCTATGCCCAGGTTGCTAGGCGCGGAGGAGAAGCTGCTGGTGAGAGGATGTCTGTGCCCAGTGAGGCCAACGCCCCTGCCAGCGGCTTTAATAGGCGCAACCTGGTCCAGCTTAAGTGGGAGGGGGAGGGGCCAGTTATCACCCGGCGGGCGGTGGTGGATCTCATCCTTGGCATGGGATTTACAGCCGCAGACATTTTTGCCCTGATCAGTCCAGTGGGGAGCGCAGAACATGACTTGAGTTTCGTCAGACCAGAAGGGATGGATTTATTTTGGGAGCGGTACGAGCTGCTGAAGCAAGATCCTGCCTGGAAGGGGTTAACTCCCATCCAGGTCTCCAGACAGCAGCTCGTGAAAAATGTCACCATACTGGTTAGAAATGAGTCCATTCCCCCCTCTGATTTGACTGTCTGGCTGAAGCGCTATGGTGATGTTCTCACTCCCCTGAAGAAGATCCTAGACGATCGGGATATCTGGACTGGGGGCTGGTCAGTGACCCTGAGGCTCCGCAGGAATGGCAACCAGATCACCCACTTGCCATCTTCAGCCTATATTGGCCGTGACCGGCTGACCATCTTTTATCCTGGTCAGCCCAAGGTTTGCCATAAATGTGGGGCCAAGGGTCACTTCAGCTCCTCCTGCTCGCTTCTTAGGTGCTCGTTGTGCCAGGGCTTGGGACACTTGGCTAAGGACTGCAATACAATCCGATGTAATCTATGTAACCAGCTCGGCCACCCTTATAGTCAGTGTCCTGAGGCCTGGCACAACCTGGACAGGGAAGTGGTGCAGGAAATGCTGCGGCTGGATAGGGAGGAACATTCCCGTGCTGTCCCGTCTACAGTCCCTCCCCCCACTCAGCTGGGGGTTCCTGAGGCTCCTGCGCCTGCTCCTGTACCATCTGCAGGGGCCCCTAAGGTGAATCCACAGTCTGCCCCCAAGTCAGCAACCATCAATGTAAGATCTAGTAATTTAATAGCTGAGGCGGCCCGGGGGGCTGGCACTGCAAGTACCAAGGGGGTCCCAGTAATTGTGGCCCCAGCTGTAAAACCTCGCAGGCTGGGGCTAGGTGATCCTGATCCTGTACCCCCTTCTGAGCAGGGTGGGAGTTCAGATCCCAAGACAGCGTGGTCTGGACTCTCCCCTGAGGATCAGGATTACCTTGCTCTCAGGTTTGCCACCAAGAAGAAAAGAAAAAAGGACAATGGTGTGCCAGAACTGGGGAAGAGCCATGGGGTGCAGCTCTTCAACCGGTTTGAGGTACTTTCTGAGGACTCAATAGAGATTTCTTCTTTTGATTCTGAGGCCTCAGATATGGAGGAGGAAGCACCAGTCTCCTCCAGTAAGCGTTTAGGGTCAGATAGTGAGGCCGGAGGGAAGGCTAAGAGACATTCTCCCGAATGACTCTGATGGCAGTTCCCCCTCCGATAAAGGTGGCAACCATTAATGTTGCCAGCATTAAATCAGTAAGCGCTCGTTTTATGGCCTTATTTTTTCTCAGCCAGTTTGATGCTGACATTTTGTTTTTGCAGGAGACCAGATTGGCCAATCTGGCCCGACATTCATGCTGTGAAGCGGGAGTGGAGGCACGGACCCTCTTTTTGGTCTCTTGCGGCCGAGCCTTACAGCGGAGTGGCGGTGCTTTTTAAAACCGACATGGTAACTTGTCGGCGAGTCATTGAGGTGGAGATCGGGAGGTGCATGGTTTTGGACGTCATTGTAAGGGGGCAGGACCTGCGCCTAATAAATATCTATGGACCCCAAACTAAGTGGGACAGGAAATGCCTCCTTACAAAGATCAAGCCGTTCCTTTTTACAGCCCGGCCAGTAGTCTTTGGAGGTGATTTTAACACTGTGACTAGGCCCATGGACAGGAGAGGCTTCAAAGGCAAGCTGGGCTGCGATAGTCTCTTTTTGAATAGCATGGTTAGAGAGGCAGGTCTGGAAGATGTGCACATTAAGCACTCCCCAGACCTCACGGGCTTCACTTTTCAGCAAGGTAGCAGTCAGAGTAGAATAGACAGGTTTTTTTTTAAGGAGGGCTCGGCTTCTCAGCCTCCGCGGCTGCAGGCGGTCGAGTTCTCCGATCACCTTTTACTATCGATGGTCTTGAATGCCTCTGACACACCCCCTAGAGGAAGGGGCATCTGGAGGATGAATTCAGCTCTCCTTGAGGAGGAGAGGGTAAGACAATCTTTTGAGGATTTTTTTCAGGCACAGGTTTCCATTAAGGATTTTTGCAGCAGCAGGTCTGAGTGGTGGGAGCTGACCAAAATGAGAATTGCTGGGCTTTTCAGGGGCCTAGGAAAAAGAAAACAGCTTGATAAATACATTGCCTACCAGCGCTTGCGGAGGAAACTTGACATCCTTGTCTCGAATGGTGGAGATCAAGGGGAAGTCAAGCTTCTCCTCAGGAAGTGTCAGTATGACCGGCATGCTTCTCTGGTTCTGGAAAGGGATTATGGGAAATACCACTCACCCGATCCCTATCAGAATTGCAGACAGGCTGCAGCTCTCAAGACTGTCCTTGGTCTGAAGGATAGCACAGGTTCCCTGGTAAGATCTAAATCTGGGATCCTGGAGATTATTAGGTCCTTTTATGCTGACCTCCTGGGCAGAAAGGTTCTTGACCGAGCAAAGATGGAAAGTTTCCTGGATTCTACTCCAGGATTGGAAAATGGTGACCGTTCTATCACTAGCTTGACAGAGCCGGTCACTGCCGATGAGGTGGTAAGTGCGATTGATCACCTTGCCATCAAAAAGTCGCCCGGGTCAGATGGTCTGACAGCTGAATTTTATAAATGTTTTAAGACCATCCTGGCACCACACTTGGTGGAGGTCTTTAATTGCTGTCTGGCAGAGGGTTCCCTCCCTCCCTCCCTCCATGAGGCGCTCGGCTGTGATCCTTCTGTCAAAAGGAAAGGACTCTTCGATGATTGAGAACTGGTGCCCCATCAGCCTTCTCAATGTCGATAGAAAGATACTGGCAAAGATTTTGTTCTGGCGCTTGTCGTCAGTAGCGGAGCAACTGCTTTCCCGTCATCAGCACTGCTCCATCCAAGGTAGAAGCACCTTCTCAGCGGTTTTAGCTGTCCGGGAGGCCTTGGAGCGATGCAGGGCTGCAGGCTGGGGAAAGTACTTGTTGGCGTTAGATCAGGCAAAGGCTTTTGATAGGGTCAATCATGAGTACCTATGGCTGCTTCTTGGTAAGTACGGCCTGCCAGGGCGGTTCATTAATTGGCTACAAACCCTGTATGAAGGGGCTGAGAGCTTCCCTCTTGTTAATGGTTGGGTTGGAAGGCCTTTCAGAGTTGGCTCTGGTGTGCGACAGGGATGCCCTCTGAGTCCCCTACTGTATGTGTTTGCAATCGATCCCTTTATAAGGAGGGTCGAGAGCAGCTTGTTATGTGGGGTTCCTCTGGGTGTGCCTGGTGAGCCTCCTCTGAAGGTCATTGCCTATGCTGATGATGTATCTGTGATCGTCTCTGGGACAAATGAGGCAGAGGAGGTGGCCTCTCTAATAGCACAGTATACAGAAGCGTCGGGCTCCAAGGTCAATCATGAGAAGAGTGAAGTTTTCTGGATGGGTGAGGAGGGTGAGGGTTTCGAACTTCCGGACGCCTTCCCAATGCCCCAGCAGGAAATTAAGATCCTTGGCATTAATTTCGGTCCTGGTGATTATGGCCAAAAAAACTGGGAGAGCAGGCTGGAAATTGCCAATGCCAAGGTTGCAGTCTGGAAGAGCTGGAAAATGTCTCTCAGGGAAAGGGTTGACCTTATCAAGACCTACCTGATCCCCATCTTTTTATACGTCAGCTTCGTCTGTGTTTTGCCAGTATCTCTCTACACCAGGGTCTACAGCGTGTTTTTCCAGATGTTATGGGGAAACCGCATGAACCTGGTGAAAAGAAATGTCACTTACCTATCCAGGCGGGAGGGTGGCCTAGGGATGGTCAACCCAGTAGTGTTTTTCTCTCTCTTGTTTCTGAAACATAATTTTGGAAGCATGTTGGCAGAGAGCCCGCCTGGCTGGGTGGGTATTTTCCAGTCCTGGTTTAAGCCCTTCCTGCAAGACTGGGAGAATGGTGGCCGGGTGAAAAGCCCTCGAGTTCCTCAGGCTCAGCTCCCGGCCTATGTTGCCCCGTGCTTGAAAATACTTCGGCAATGGCAATTGACAGCAGAGGACATGAGATCTACTCCAAGGAAGCTCCTGGTGAGTCGGGTCCTGGGTCTGGCTTTTCATGAGCCATTGTCCCTCAGGGATTGCCCAGGCTCCATCATGAGGGAGGGTTTGAGGCTTATTAACTCCTCAAGAATTCCTTTGAAATACCGGGATATAGCCTGGCTCTCCTTCCAAGGAAAACTCTACCTTAGGGGGATCCGGAAGAGCCGCAGCCTGCCAGAGATAATTTGTCTCCGTGAGGAGTGTCAGGATGAGGTGGAGACTATGGACCACTTCCTGCTCCGGTGTCCCTTTAATGTAGATGTGTGTAAACAGGTGGGGTTGGCCCTCGGTGCCCCCTTCTTCTCCCAGCTTTCCTATGCTGAATGGGTGTACGGGGCATTCAAGAACAGAGGGGATTTTTGTTTGGACACTTTATATATAGTTAGTCTAGTGATTCGCTATTTCACGTGGAATGCACGGTGCCAGCTCTGCATTAGGAAGAAAGTCCTCCCTGTCCCGGTGGTGGTGCATGACATCCTGCATGAGGTGGGCAAGATCCGGGTGCTGGAGAGGGATAGGTGGGAACGGGGGGCCTGGATGAAGGCGTGGAGGAACATCAGGCCTCCTTAGTCCTCATGACTTCTCTCTGGGTGGGCTTTTCTGTCTCTTATCACCCATAGATTTTTTTTATAACAATGACAGTTTTTTGAAGAACGGCTGCAAGCACAGGTGACGGGGTCTCTTAGTTTTCCTGCTGAATTGTCTATAGTGTAGTTTAGGTTGTAGATAGGATTGTATATAGAATAATGGATATTATATGCCGAATTGTTAGGCCTGTTTCTTTTTGTTTAGTTATTATTTATTTTATTTTATTTATTTATTATTGTAACTTTGTATATATTGTATATATTGTATATGATTGCTTGATTTTACTTAATAAAAAAAAGTTACAATCTATTAGGGTATAAGGGAGGATACAGAAGGGGAAGAGCTTACAATCTATTAGGGTAATTAGGTGGGTGTGGTCACACACTGTGAGAGCCAGAGCACACAACTGCTCCTAATTACCTGAGGCCTGTGAAGCCTGGGCTTTCCTGGGAGTGCCTCCCCAGGCAGCATGGATGATTCCGGGGGTGAGTCGCGCCGGTACCCCCGAAGGAATATTAAACCTCCGGATCCCGGGACTGCTTCCACCAGCGGCGCTAGTAACACCACGGTGCCCCAGCCCGGTGAGAGTTTGTCAGCTTTTCGCAGCCGTGTATGCAGTAATTTGTGCATGGTGGCGAAGGAGGAGGAGAAGCTGTGTAAGATGAAAATCTCATTAAAGAAAAAGAAAATGGACACCAGCAAGGCTCGGGGACTGGATCGGCGGGCAAGTAAAGCAGACTTAGCTGAGCTTGAATCAGCATGCCGGCAGCAGGAAAAGCTTGTTTCGTCCCTTAAAGCAAGCAGTGGGGCCTTTAAAGAAAAATATAAAAACGAGGAGCGATTTAAGTCCATGCAGCGCTCAGGCCCCACTGTGAAGGAGGAAGAGGCCGACCATGTGGATGAGACCCCGATGGTGGAGGATTCTCCAGCTGTACCTCCACCCAAAGTTGCAGCAGTAGCAGAGCCGGGAGCCCCGGAACCAGCATTGGAAGACTTTCTTGCTGAGGCAACACATCAGGAGTGTGTGACATCGCTGGGCATCCAGGAAGCCCCTACTGGAGCAGATCTTCCAGAGGACAGCCGCCAGCCTGAGGAGCCCATGCCAGCTAAGGACGACGTCCATCTGTCCAGCCAGCCTGCGGAGTGCGCCATAGGCGCTGTGTCAGGGGGTATAGAAGACTGTGGCGCTCCTTGCTCTGAAAAGGGTGAGGTGGCGCCAGCCGTAAGTACCATCCTGGCACCCATCCGGGTTCCTGGGTGCGCCGAACTTGGTGGGCCTGGGGCCATGGGTGACTCACCCGCAGGTTTGGGTCTTGCTGGTAGGGCTTCTATTGTTTCTGCTTCAGCTGCTTTGGGTGCTTTTACTGATGTTGTTGCTCCTGTTACTGCTGCTGTGTCTGGGGTTGAGTCCACAGGGGTTAATTCTATTGTTGGACTTTCTGCTGTGACTGATGCTGTGACTGCTGCTGATGTTGTGACTGTCCCCTCACCTGCACCTCAGGTGGACAATAAGAAGACTGTGCCACCTAATGCTGGGGCCCCTGCTGTCCGCCCTGCCCTGTATTTTATCCAGCGAGGTGGCACAGGGAGTAGGGCCAATAATGCTGTTGGTGCTGCAGTGCAGTCCCCTGTGTCCTATGCCCAGGTTGCCAGGCGTGGTGGAGAAGCTGCTGGTGAGAGGATGTCTGTGCCCAGTGAGGCCAACGCCCCTGCCAGCGGATTCAATAGGCGCAACCTGGTCCAGCTTAGGTGGGAGGGGGAGGGGCCAGTTATCACCCGGCGGGCGGTGGTGGATCTCATCCTTGGCATGGGATTCGCAGCCGCAGACATTTTTGCCCTGATCAGTCCAGTGGGGAGCGCAGAACATGACTTGAGTTTCGTCAGACCAGAAGGGATGGATTTATTTTGGGAGCGGTACGAGCTGCTGAAGCAAGACCCTGCCTGGAAGGGGTTAACTCCCATCCAGGTCTCCAGACAGCAGCTCGTGAAAAATGTTACCATACTGGTTAGAAATGAGTCCATTCCCCCTTCTGATTTGACTGTCTGGCTGAAGCGTTATGGTGATGTTCTCACTCCCCTGAAGAAGATCCTAGACGATCGGGATATCTGGACTGGGGGCTGGTCAGTGACCCTGAGGCTCCGCAGGAATGGCAACCAGGTCACCCACTTGCCATCTTCTGCCTATATTGGCCGTGACCGGCTGACCATCTTTTATCCTGGTCAGCCCAAGGTTTGCCATAAATGTGGGGCCAAGGGTCACTTCAGCTCCTCCTGCTCGCTTCTTAGGTGCTCGTTGTGCCAGGGCTTGGGACACTTGGCTAAGGACTGCAATACCATCCGCTGTAATCTATGTAACCAGCTCGGCCACCCTTATAGTCAGTGTCCTGAGGCCTGGCACAACCTGGACAGGGAAGTGGTGCAGGAAATGCTGCGGCTGGATAGGGAGGAACATTCCCATGCTGTCCCGTCTACAGTCCCTCCCCCCACTCAGCTGAGGGTTCCTGAGGCCCCTGCGCCCGCTCCTGTACCATCTGCAGGGGCCCCTAAGGTGAATCCACAGTCTGCCCCCAAGTCAGCAACCACCAATGTAAGATCTAGTAATTTAATAGCTGAGGCGGCCCGGGGGGCTGGCACTGCAAGTACCAAGGGGGTCCCAGTAATTGTGGCCCCTGCTGTAAAACCTCGCAGGCTGGGGCTAGGTGATCCTGATCCTGCACCCCCTTCTGAGCAGGGTGGGAGTTCAGATCCCAAGACAGCGTGGTCTGGACTCTCCCCCGAGGATCAGGATTACCTTGCTCTCAGGTTTGCTACCAAAAAGAAAAGAAAAAAGGACAATGGAGTGCCAGAACCGGGGAAGAGCCATGGGGTGCAGCTCTTCAACCGGTTTGAGGTACTTTCTGAGGACTCAATAGAGATTTCTTCTTTTGATTCTGAGGCCTCAGATATGGAGGAGGAAACACCAGTCTCCTCCAGTAAGCGTGAGGGATCTGATAGTGAGGCCGGAGGGAAGGCTAAGAGACATTCTCCCGAATGACTCTGATGGCAGTTCCCCCTCCGATAAAGGTGGCAACCATTAATGTTGCCAGCATTAAATCTGTAAGCGCTCGTTTTATGGCCTTATTTTTTCTCAGCCAGTTTGATGCTGACATTTTGTTTTTGCAGGAGACCAGATTGGCCAGTCTGGCCGACCTTCACGCTGTGAAGCGGGAGTGGAGGCACGGACCCTCTTTTTGGTCTCTTGCGGCCGAGCCTTACAGCGGAGTGGCGGTGCTTTTTAAAACTGACATGGTAACTTGCCGGCGGGTCATTGAGGTGGAGATCGGGAGGTGCATGGTCTTGGACGTCATTGTAAGGGGGCAGGACCTGCGCCTAATAAATATCTATGGACCCCAAACTAAGTGGGACAGGAAATGCCTCCTTACAAAGATCAAGCCGTTCCTTTTTACGGCCCGGCCAGTAGTCTTTGGAGGTGATTTTAACACCGTGACTAGGCCCATGGACAGGAGAGGCTTCAAAGGCAAGCTGGGCTGCGATAGTCTCTTTTTGAATAGCATGGTTAGAGAGGCAGGTCTGGAAGATGTGCACATTAAGCACTCCCCGGACCTCACGGGCTTCACTTTTCAGCGAGGTAGCAGTCAGAGTAGAATAGACAGGTTTTTTTTGAAGGAGGGCTCGGCTTCTCAGCCTCCGCGGCTGCAGGCAGTCGAGTTCTCCGATCACCTTTTGCTATCGATGGTCTTGAATGCCTCTGATACACCCCCTAGAGGAAGGGGCATCTGGAGGATGAATTCGGCTCTCCTTGAGGAGGAGGGGGTAAGACAATCTTTTGAGGATTTTTTTCAGGCACAGGTTTCCATTAAGGATTTTTGCAGCAGCAGGTCTGAGTGGTGGGAGCTGACCAAAAGGAGAATTGCTGGGCTTTTCAGGGGCCTAGGAAAAAGAAAACAGCTTAATAAATACATTGCCTACCAGCGCTTGCGGAGGAAACTTGACATCCTTGTCTCGAATGGTGGAGATCAAGGGGCAATCTCTGAAGTCAAGCTTCTCCTCAGGAAGTGTCAGTATGACCGGCATGCTTCTCTGGTTCTGGAAAGGGATTATGGGAAATACCACTCACCCGATCCCTATCAGAATTGCAGACAGGCTGCAGCTCTCAAGACTGTCCTTGGTCTGAAGGATAGTACAGGTTCCCTGGTAAGATCTAAATCTGGGATCCTGGAGATTATTAGGTCCTTTTATGCTGACCTCCTGGGCAGAAAGGTTCTTGACCGGGCAAAGATGGAAAGTTTCCTGGATTCTACTCCAGGATTGGAAAATGGTGACCGTTCTATCACTAGCTTGACAGAGCCGGTCACTGCCGATGAGGTGGTAAGTGCGATTGATCACCTTGCCATCAAAAAGTCGCCCGGGTCAGATGGTCTGACAGCTGAATTTTATAAATGTTTTAAGACCATCCTGGCACCACATTTGGTGGAGGTCTTTAATTGCTGTCTGGCAGAGGGTTCCCTCCCTCCCTCCATGAGGCGCTCGGCTGTGATCCTTCTGTCAAAAGGAAAGGACTCTTCGATGATTGAGAACTGGCGCCCCATCAGCCTTCTCAATGTCGATAGAAAGATACTGGCAAAGATTTTGTTCTGGCGCTTGTCGTCAGTAGCGGAGCAACTGCTTTCCCGTCATCAGCACTGCTCCATCCAAGGTAGAAGCACCTTCTCTGCGGTTTTAGCTGTCCGGGAGGCCTTGGAGCGATGCAGGGCTGCAGGCTGGGGAAAGTACTTGTTGGCGTTAGATCAGGCAAAGGCTTTTGATAGGGTCAATCATGAGTACCTATGGCTGCTTCTTGGTAAGTACGGCCTGCCAGGGCGGTTCATTAATTGGCTACAAACCCTGTATGAAGGGGCTGAGAGCTTCCCTCTTGTTAATGGTTGGGTTGGAAGGCCTTTCAAAGTTGGCTCTGGTGTGCGACAGGGATGCCCCCTGAGTCCCCTACTGTATGTGTTTGCGATCGATCCCTTTATAAGGAGGGTCGAGAGCAGCATGTTATGTGGGGTTCCTCTGGGTGTGCCTGGTGAGCCTCCTCTGAAGGTCATTGCCTATGCTGATGATGTATCTGTGATTGTCTCTGGGACAAATGAGGCAGAGGAGGTGGCCTCTCTAATAGCACAGTATACAGAAGCGTCGGGCTCCAAGGTCAATCATGAGAAGAGTGAAGTTTTCTGGATGGGTGAGGAGGGTGAGGGCTTCGAACTTCCGGACGCCTTCCCAATGCCCCAGCAGGAAATTAAGATCCTTGGCATTAATTTCGGTCCTGGTGATTATGGCCAAAAAAACTGGGAGAGCAGGCTGAAAATTGCCAATGCCAAGGTTGCAGTCTGGAAGAGCTGGAAAATGTCTCTCAGGGAAAGGGTTGACCTTATCAAGACCTACCTGATCCCCATCTTTTTATACGTCAGCTTCGTCTGTGTTTTGCCAGTATCTCTCTACACCAGGGTCTACAGCGTGTTTTTCCAGATGTTATGGGGAAACCGCATGAACCTGGTGAAAAGAAATGTCACTTACCTATCCAGGCGGGAGGGTGGCCTAGGGATGGTCAACCCAGTAGTGTTTTTCTCTCTCTTGTTTCTGAAACATAATTTTGGAAGCATGTTGGCAGAGAGCCCGCCTGGCTGGGTGGGTATTTTCCAGTCCTGGTTTAAGCCCTTCCTGCGAGACTGGGAGAATGGTGGCCGGGTGAAAAGCCCTCGAGTTCCTCAGGCTCAGCTCCCGGCCTATGTTGCCCCGTGCTTGAAAATACTTCGGCAATGGCAATTGACGGCAGAGGACATGAGATCTACTCCGAGGAAGCTTCTGGTGAGTCGGGTCCTGGGTCTGGCTTTTCATGAGCCATTGTCCCTCAGGGATTGCCCAGGCTCCATCATGAGGGAGGGTTTGAGGCTTATTAACTCCTCAAGAATTCCTTTGAAATACCGGGATATAGCCTGGCTCTCCTTCCAAGGAAAACTCTACCTTAGGGGGATCCGGAAGAGTCGCAGCCTGCCAGAGATAATTTGTCTCCGTGAGGAGTGTCAGGATGAGGTGGAGACTATTGACCACTTCCTGCTCCGGTGTCCCTTTAATGTAGATGTGTGTAAACAGGTGGGGTTGGCCCTCGGTGCCCCCTTCTTCTCCCAGCTTTCCTATGCTGAGTGGGTGTACGGGGCATTCAAGAACAGAGGGGATTTTTGTTTGGACACTTTGTATCTAGTTAGTCTAGTGATTCGCTATTTCACGTGGAATGCACGGTGCCAGCTCTGCATTAGGAAGAAAGTCCTCCCTGTCCCGGTGGTGGTGCATGACATCCTGCATGAGGTGGGCAAGATCCGGGTGCTGGAGAGGGACAGGTGGGAACGGGGGGCCTGGATGAAGGCGTGGAGGAACATCAGGCCTCCTTAGTCCTCATGACTTCCCTCTGGGTGGGCTTTTCTGTCTCTTATCACCCATAGATTTTTTATAACAACGACAGATTTTTGAAGAACGGCTGCATGCACAGGTGACGGGGTCTCTTAGTCTTCCTGCTGAATTATGTATAGTGTAGTGTTAGGTTGTAGATAGGATTGTATATACAATAATGGATATTATATGCCGAATTGTTAGGCCTGTTTCTTTTTGTTTAGTTATTATTTATTTTATTTTATTTATTTATTATTGTAACTTTGTATATATTGTATATATTGTATATGATTGCTTGATTTTACTTAATAAAAAAAGTTACAATCTATTAGGGAATAAGGGAGGACACAGAAGGAGGAAGAGCTTACAATCTATTAGGGTATAAGGGAGGATACAGAAGGAGAAGAGCTTACAATCTATTAGGGTATAAGGGAGGATACAGAAGGAGAAGAGCTTACAATCTATTAGGGTATAAGGGAGGATACAGAAGGGGAAGAGCTTACAATCTATTAGGGTATAAGGGAGGATACAGAAGGGGAAGAGCTTACAATCTATTAGGGTATAAGGGAGGATACAGAAGGGGAAGAGCTTACAATCTATTACGGTATAAGTGAGGATACAGAAGGAGAAGAGCTTACACTCTATTAGGGTATAAGGGAGGATACAGAAGGAGAAGAGCTTACAATCTATTAGGGTATAAGGGAGGATACAGAACACAAAGATCTTACAATTTATTAGAGTAGAGTAGGAAGGATACAGAAGAAGAAGAGCTTACAATCTTTTAGGATATAAGAGATGATACAGAAGGGGAAGAGTTCAAAATCTCTTAGTACATAATGGAGGACATAGATGGAGGAAGGGCTTGCAATCTATTAGGACAGTTATAGGATTTGTCACATGCCTGGAGAGTTAGACTTACCCTCAGTGGCCTCAGACTCTCTGCAATGTGATGTAATCTATAAACACTGTAAAACTCCTACTGGGGAAAGAATTCCGTGTAATTCTTTTTTTTTTTATTGGGATTTAAGTCGCGGCTGAGGGATGTGATGGGGGATCTGAGCGAGAGCGAGAATCATGTTTGGATCAGACTTCAGGCTTTTTCCATTCACTTTCATTAGGTCTATGTTAAACATCCAGAAGCCTTGCTGGATAAATGGAGGAAAGATGGGAGCTGCTGTGTGATGGGTGGCCACAGGGGGCGCTCCACTGTCACTGTGCAGGAATTCTGTGGTTACTCTACTGTTGCTGGCTGTAGGAGGTGAAAACAGAGTCTGTCTGGTTTGAAGGTCTTTTTTAAATGGGCTTATTTTATTTTAACAGTTACAGAGAGATGCCAGAGGGCAGTAACATGCAGGACTACTGACCCACTTCTCCCTACGATGCGGCGGCACAAACCGATCTGTCCACGACAGATGTTGTGTTCAATTATCTCTCATGGCTGATGTGCCGCTAATGGTGGTGCATTGGAGGGAGCTTCTCATCGGATTGGTAGGGAGGATACCATAATCTGTCTGATTCATAATCTACAATAATCCTGCATCTAAATTCCTGTCTAGATTATCAGTGAGCTTTCTTTCAAAATATTAAAGGAGATCTCTAAACACCAATGGGGCAAACTATTACTGCCTAGGGGAGGATCCAGAGGGGGGGAAGTGTTTTATTTTAATTAAGATATAAGGGAAGATATAGAAAAGGGAAGAGCTTACAATTTATTAAGGTATAAGGGAGGGTACAGAAGAACTTACATTCTATTAGGTTATAAGGCAGGATACAGAAGGAGAAGAGCTTACAATCTATTAGGGAATAAGGGATGATACAGAAGAGCTTACAATCTATTAGGGTATAAGGCAGGATGCAGAAGGAGAAGAGCTTACAATCTATTAGGATATAAGGGAGGATACAGAAGAGCTTACATTCTATTAGGGTATAAGGGAGGATACAGAAGGGGAAGAGCTTACAATCTATTAGGGTATAAGGGAGGATACAGAAGGGGAAGAGCTTACAATCTATTAGGGTATAAGGGAGGATACAGAAGGAGAAGAGCTTACAATCTATTAGGGAATAAGGGATGATACAGAAGAGCTTACAATCTATTAGGGTATAAGGCAGGATGCAGAAGGAGAAGAGCTTACAATCTATTAGGATTATTTTATTTTTATTTATTTATTATTGTAACTTTGTATATATTGTATATATTGTATATGATTGCTTGATTTTACTCAATAAAAAAAAGTTACAATCTATTAGGATATAAGGGAGGATACAGAAGAGCTTACAATCTATTAGGGTATAAGGGAGGATACAGAAGGGGAAGAGCTTACAATCTATTAGGGTATAAGGGAGGATACAGAAGAGCTTACATTCTATTAGGGTATAAGGGAGGATACAGAAGGAGAAGAGCTTACAATCTATTAGGGTATAAGGGAGGATACAGAAGAGCTTACAATCTATTAGGGTATAAGGGAGGATACAGAAGGGGAAGAGCTTACATTCTATTATGGTATAAGGGAGGATACAGAAGGGGAAGAGCTTACAATCTATTAGGGTATAAGGGAGGATACAGAAGGGGAAGAGCTTACAATCTATTAGGGTATAAGGGAGGATACAGAAGAGCTTACATTCTATTAGGGTATAAGGGAGGATACAGAAGGAGAAGAGCTTACAATCTATTAGGGTATAAGGGAGGATACAGAAGAGCTTACAATCTATTAGGGTATAAGGGAGGATACAGAAGGGGAAGAGCTTACATTCTATTAGGGTATAAGGGAGGATACAGAAGGAGAAGAGCTTACAATCTATTAGGGTATAAGGGAGGATACAGAAGAGCTTACAATCTATTAGGGTATAAGGGAGGATACAGAAGGGGAAGAGCTTACATTCTATTAGGGTATAAGGGAGGATACAGAAGGGGAAGAGCTTACAATCTATTAGGGTATAAGGGAGGATACAGAAGGGGAAGAGCTTACAATCTATTAGGGTATAAGGGAGGATACAGAAGGAGAAGAGCTTACAATCTATTAGGGAATAAGGGATGATACAGAAGAGCTTACAATCTATTAGGGTATAAGGCAGGATGCAGAAGGAGAAGAGCTTACAATCTATTAGGATATAAGGGAGGATACAGAAGAGCTTACAATCTATTAGGGTATAAGGGAGGATACAGAAGGGGAAGAGCTTACAATCTATTAGGGTATAAGGGAGGATACAGAAGAGCTTACATTCTATTAGGGTATAAGGGAGGATACAGAAGGGGAAGAGCTTACAATCTATTAGGGTAATTAGGTGGGTGTGGTCACACACTGTGAGAGCCAGAGCACACAACTGCTCCTAATTACCTGAGGCCTGTGAAGCCTGGGCTTTCCTGGGAGTGCCTCCCCAGACAGCATGGATGATTCCGGGGGTGAGTCGCGCCGGTACCCCCGAAGGAATATTAAACCTCCGGATCCCGGGACTGCTTCCACCAGCGGCGCTAGTAACACCACGGTGCCCCAGCCCGGTGAGAGTTTGTCAGCTTTTCGCAGCCGTGTGTGCAGTAATTTGTGCATGGTGGCGAAGGAGGAGGAGAAGCTGTGTAAGATGAAAATCTCATTAAAGAAAAAGAAAATGGACACCAGCAAGGCTCGGGGACTGGATCGGCGGGCAAGTAAAGCAGACTTAGCTGAGCTTGAATCAGCATGCCGGCAGCAGGAAAAGCTTGTTTCGTCCCTTAAAGCAAGCAGTGGGGCCTTTAAAGAAAAATATAAAAACGAGGAGCGATTTAAGTCCATGCAGCGCTCAGGCCCCACTGTGAAGGAGGAAGAGGCCGACCATGTGGATGAGACCCCGATGGTGGAGGATTCTCCAGCTGTACCTCCACCCAAAGTTGCAGCAGTAGCAGAGCCGGGAGCCCCGGAACCAGCATTGGAAGACTTTCTTGCTGAGGCAACACATCAGGAGTGCGTGACATCGCTGGGCATCCAGGAAGCCCCTACTGGAGCAGATCTTCCAGAGGACAGCCGCCAGCCTGAGGAGCCCATGGCAGCTAAGGACGACGTCCATCTGTCCAGCCAGCCTGCGGAGTGCGCCATAGGCGCTGTGTCAGGGGGTATAGAAGACTGTGGCGCTCCTTGCTCTGAAAAGGGTGAGGTGGAGCCAGCCGTAAGTACCATCCTGGCACCCATCCGGGTTCCTGGGTGCGCCGAACTTGGTGGGCCTGGGGCCATGGGTGACTCACCCGCAGGTTTGGGTCTTGCTGGCAGGGCTTCTATTGTTTCTGCTTCAGCTGCTTTGGGTGCTTTTACTGATGTTGTTGCTCCTGTTACTGCTGCTGTGTCTGGGGTTGAGTCCACAGGGGTTAATTCTATTGTTGGACTTTCTGCTGTGACTGATGCTGTGACTGCTGCTGATGTTGTGACTGTCCCCTCACCTGCACCTCAGGTGGACAATAAGAAGACTGTGCCACCTAATGCTGGGGCCCCTGCTGTCCGCCCTGCCCTGTATTTTATCCAGCGAGGTGGCACAGGGAGTAGGGCCAATAATGTTGTTGGTGCTGCAGTGCAGTCCCCTGTGTCCTATGCCCAGGTTGCCAGGCGTGGTGGAGAAGCTGCTGGCGAAAGGGCATCTGTGCCCAGTGAGGCCAACGCCCCTGCCAGCGGATTCAATAGGCGCAACCTGGTCCAGCTTAGGTGGGAGGGGGAGGGGCCAGTTATCACCCGGCGGGCGGTGGTGGATCTCATCCTTGGCATGGGATTCGCAGCCGCAGACATTTTTGCCCTGATCAGTCCAGTGGGGAGCGCAGAACATGACTTGAGTTTCGTCAGACCAGAAGGAATGGACTTATTTTGGGAGCGGTACGAGCTGCTGAAGCAAGACCCTGCCTGGAAGGGGTTAACTCCCATCCAGGTCTCCAGACAGCAGCTCGTGAAAAATGTTACCATACTGGTTAGAAATGAGTCCATTCCCCCTTCTGATTTGACTGTCTGGCTGAAGCGTTATGGTGATGTTCTCACTCCCCTGAAGAAGATCCTAGACGATCGGGATATCTGGACTGGGGGCTGGTCAGTGACCCTGAGGCTCCGCAGGAATGGCAACCAGGTCACCCACTTGCCATCTTCTGCCTATATTGGCCGTGACCGGCTGACCATCTTTTATCCTGGTCAGCCCAAGGTTTGCCATAAATGTGGGGCCAAGGGTCACTTCAGCTCCTCCTGCTCGCTTCTTAGGTGCTCGTTGTGCCAGGGCTTGGGACACTTGGCTAAGGACTGCAATACCATCCGCTGTAATCTATGTAACCAGCTCGGCCACCCTTATAGTCAGTGTCCTGAGGCCTGGCACAACCTGGACAGGGAAGTGGTGCAGGAAATGCTGCGGCTGGATAGGGAGGAACATTCCCATGCTGTCCCGTCTACAGTCCCTCCCCCCACTCAGCTGGGGGTTCCTGAGGCCCCTGCGCCTGCTCCTGTACCATCTGCAGGGGTCCCTAAGGTGAATCCACAGTCTGCCTCCAAGTCAGCAACCACCAATGTAAGATCTAGTAATTTAATAGCTGAGGCGGCCCGGGGGGCTGGCACTGCAAGTACCAAGGGGGTCCCAGTAATTGTGGCCCCTGCTGTAAAACCTCGCAGGCTGGGGCTAGGTGATCCTGATCCTGCACCCCCTTCTGAGCAGGGTGGGAGTTCAGATCCCAAGACAGCGTGGTCTGGACTCTCCCCCGAGGATCAGGATTACCTTGCTCTCAGGTTTGCTACCAAAAAGAAAAGAAAAAAGGACAATGGAGTGCCAGAACCGGGGAAGAGCCATGGGGTGCAGCTCTTCAACCGGTTTGAGGTACTTTCTGAGGACTCAATAGAGATTTCTTCTTTTGATTCTGAGGCCTCAGATATGGAGGAGGAAACACCAGTCTCCTCCAGTAAGCGTGAGGGATCTGATAGTGAGGCCGGAGGGAAGGCTAAGAGACATTCTCCCGAATGACTCTGATGGCAGTTCCCCCTCCGATAAAGGTGGCAACCATTAATGTTGCCAGCATTAAATCTGTAAGCGCTCGTTTTATGGCCTTATTTTTTCTCAGCCAGTTTGATGCTGACATTTTGTTTTTGCAGGAGACCAGATTGGCCAGTCTGGCCGACCTTCACGCTGTGAAGCGGGAGTGGAGGCACGGACCCTCTTTTTGGTCTCTTGCGGCCGAGCCTTACAGCGGAGTGGCGGTGCTTTTTAAAACTGACATGGTAACTTGCCGGCGGGTCATTGAGGTGGAGATCGGGAGGTGCATGGTCTTGGACGTCATTGTAAGGGGGCAGGACCTGCGCCTAATAAATATCTATGGACCCCAAACTAAGTGGGACAGGAAATGCCTCCTTACAAAGATCAAGCCGTTCCTTTTTACGGCCCGGCCAGTAGTCTTTGGAGGTGATTTTAACACCGTGACTAGGCCCATGGACAGGAGAGGCTTCAAAGGCAAGCTGGGCTGCGATAGTCTCTTTTTGAATAGCATGGTTAGAGAGGCAGGTCTGGAAGATGTGCACATTAAGCACTCCCCAGACCTCACGGGCTTCACTTTTCAGCGAGGTAGCAGTCAGAGTAGAATAGACAGGTTTTTTTTGAAGGAGGGCTCGGCTTCTCAGCCTCCGCGGCTGCAGGCGGTCGAGTTCTCCGATCACCTTTTGCTATCGATGGTCTTGAATGCCTCTGATACACCCCCTAGAGGAAGGGGCATCTGGAGGATGAATTCGGCTCTCCTTGAGGAGGAGGGGGTAAGACAATCTTTTGAGGATTTTTTTCAGGCACAGGTTTCCATTAAGGATTTTTGCAGCAGCAGGTCTGAGTGGTGGGAGCTGACCAAAATGAGAATTGCTGGGCTTTTCAGGGGCCTAGGAAAAAGAAAACAGCTTAATAAATACATTGCCTACCAGCGTTTGCGGAGGAAACTTGACATCCTTGTCTCGAATGGTGGAGATCAAGGGGCAATCTCTGAAGTCAAGCTTCTCCTCAGGAAGTGTCAGTATGACCGGCATGCTTCTCTGGTTCTGGAAAGGGATTATGGGAAATACCACTCACCCGATCCCTATCAGAATTGCAGACAGGCTGCAGCTCTCAAGACTGTCCTTGGTCTGAAGGATAGTACAGGTTCCCTGGTAAGATCTAAATCTGGGATCCTGGAGATTATTAGGTCCTTTTATGCTGACCTCCTGGGCAGAAAGGTTCTTGACCGGGCAAAGATGGAAAGTTTCCTGGATTCTACTCCAGGATTGGAAAATGGTGACCGTTCTATCACTAGCTTGACAGAGCCGGTCACTGCCGATGAGGTGGTAAGTGCGATTGATCACCTTGCCATCAAAAAGTCGCCCGGGTCAGATGGTCTGACAGCTGAATTTTATAAATGTTTTAAGACCATCCTGGCACCACATTTGGTGGAGGTCTTTAATTGCTGTCTGGCAGAGGGTTCCCTCCCTCCCTCCATGAGGCGCTCGGCTGTGATCCTTCTGTCAAAAGGAAAGGACTCTTCGATGATTGAGAACTGGCGCCCCATCAGCCTTCTCAATGTCGATAGAAAGATACTGGCAAAGATTTTGTTCTGGCGCTTGTCGTCAGTAGCGGAGCAACTGCTTTCCCGTCATCAGCACTGCTCCATCCAAGGTAGAAGCACCTTCTCAGCGGTTTTAGCTGTCCGGGAGGCCTTGGAGCGATGCAGGGCTGCAGGCTGGGGAAAGTACTTGTTGGCGTTAGATCAGGCAAAGGCTTTTGATAGGGTCAATCATGAGTACCTATGGCTGCTTCTTGGTAAGTACGGCCTGCCAGGGCGGTTCATTAATTGGCTACAAACCCTGTATGAAGGGGCTGAGAGCTTCCCTCTTGTTAATGGTTGGGTTGGAAGGCCTTTCAAAGTTGGCTCTGGTGTGCGACAGGGATGCCCTCTGAGTCCCTTACTGTATGTGTTTGCAATCGATCCCTTTATAAGGAGGGTCGAGAGCAGCATGTTATGTGGGGTTCCTCTGGGTGTGCCTGGTGAGCCTCCTCTGAAGGTCATTGCCTATGCTGATGATGTATCTGTGATTGTCTCTGGGACAAATGAGGCAGAGGAGGTGGCCTCTCTAATAGCACAGTATACAGAAGCGTCGGGCTCCAAGGTCAATCATGAGAAGAGTGAAGTTTTCTGGATGGGTGAGGAGGGTGAGGGCTTCGAACTTCCGGACGCCTTCCCAATGCCCCAGCAGGAAATTAAGATCCTTGGCATTAATTTCGGTCCTGGTGATTATGGCCAAAAAAACTGGGAGAGCAGGCTGGAAATTGCCAATGCCAAGGTTGCAGTCTGGAAGAGCTGGAAAATGTCTCTCAGGGAAAGGGTTGACCTTATCAAGACCTACCTGATCCCCATCTTTTTATACGTCAGCTTCGTCTGTGTTTTGCCAGTATCTCTCTACACCAGGGTCTACAGCGTGTTTTTCCAGATGTTATGGGGAAACCGCATGAACCTGGTGAAAAGAAATGTCACTTACCTATCCAGGCGGGAGGGTGGCCTAGGGATGGTCAACCCAGTAGTGTTTTTCTCTCTCTTGTTTCTGAAACATAATTTTGGAAGCATGTTGGCAGAGAGCCCGCCTGGCTGGGTGGGTATTTTCCAGTCCTGGTTTAAGCCCTTCCTGCGAGACTGGGAGAATGGTGGCCGGGTGAAAAGCCCTCGAGTTCCTCAGGCTCAGCTCCCGGCCTATGTTGCCCCGTGCTTGAAAATACTTCGGCAATGGCAATTGACGGCAGAGGACATGAGATCTACTCCGAGGAAGCTTCTGGTGAGTCGGGTCCTGGGTCTGGCTTTTCATGAGCCATTGTCCCTCAGGGATTGCCCAGGCTCCATCATGAGGGAGGGTTTGAGGCTTATTAACTCCTCAAGAATTCCTTTGAAATACCGGGATATAGCCTGGCTCTCCTTCCAAGGAAAACTCTACCTTAGGGGGATCCGGAAGAGTCGCAGCCTGCCAGAGATAATTTGTCTCCGTGAGGAGTGTCAGGATGAGGTGGAGACTATGGACCACTTCCTGCTCCGGTGTCCCTTTAATGTAGATGTGTGTAAACAGGTGGGGTTGGCCCTCGGTGCCCCCTTCTTCTCCCAGCTTTCCTATGCTGAGTGGGTGTATGGAGCATTCAAGAACAGAGGGGATTTTTGTTTGGACACTTTCTATCTAGTTAGTCTAGTGATTCGCTATTTCACGTGGAATGCACGGTGCCAGCTCTGCATTAGGAAGAAAGTCCTCCCTGTCCCGGTGGTGGTGCATGACATCCTGCATGAGGTGGGCAAGATCCGGGTGCTTGAGAGGGACAGGTGGGAACGGGGGGCCTGGCTGAAGGCGTGGAGGAACATCAGGCCTCCTTAGTCCTCATGACTTCCCTCTGGGTGGGCTTTTCTGTCTCTTATCACCCATAGATTTTTTTATAACAACGACAGATTTTTGAAGAATGGCTGCATGCACAGGTGACGGGGTCTCTTAGTCTTCCTGCTGAATTGTGTATAGTGTAGTGTTAGGTTGTAGATAGGATTGTATATACAATAATGGATATTATATGCCGAATTGTTAGGCCTGTTTCTTTTTTGTTTAGTTATTATTTATTTTATTTTATTTATTTATTATTGTAACTTTGTATATATTGTATATATTGTATATGATTGCTTGATTTTACTTAATAAAAAAAGTTACAATCTATTAGGGTATAAGGGAGGATACAGAAGAGCTTACAATCTATTAGGGTATAAGGGAGGATACAGAAGGGGAAGAGCTTACATTCTATTAGGGTATAAGGGAGGATACAGAAGGAGAAGAGCTTACAATCTATTAGGGTATAAGGGAGGATACAGAAGGAGAAAAGCTTACAATCTATTAGGGTATAAGGCAGAATACAGAAGGAGAAGAGCATACAATTTATTAGGGTATAAGGGAGGATACAAAAAGAGAAGAGCTTACAATCTATTAGGAAGTATATAGAAAAAGGAGCTTATAATTTTTAGGGTATAATTGGGACCAAGGATGTCCAATTGGTTAAAGACCGGAGGGAATGCATGAAATGGGGTATGAGGAATCTCTCTGAAAGGCCAATATCTTCTGTCCCAAAAATGGATTAGTTAAATTCACCTAAGTCCATGGACACCAGAACCAACATCCTACGACTCTTCTCCCTGGGGGGTGGGGGGTGCAGACCCTCTCAGGGAGAAGAGTTGGGGGAAACCAGCCAGGAGTTAAATGAGGAGGTTGAATCGGAAAAAGAACATCTAACTACAAGGACCAGGAACTCCACCACATCTCCCTGTGGCTCCCAGTCACCATCTAGAAGAATTGTTTTATGCCCTTCATATTTAGATCTGTTTCTGACTCTCTATGATAGCGGTACCCAACTGGCAGACCAGGTTCCAAATGCGGACCTCGGCACCAGATTTCCAGACCCCTGCCATGACAGCCCTGCACGGGGAGGCTGATTCATTACTAGCGCCAGGTATTGGCAGATGAGCATCTGTATAGTGGCGCTTAGAGCGACCGCTAGTAGACGCTGTGATCGGCTATCGGGCGCTGTAACAGAGCGCCTCAGTCACTCTAGTAACCTGGATGGCATTGATAATTGAGATGTATGTTGGGCGCTCTAACACCAGTACAGGGTTGCAGGGAGCGAAAGGTAGCGGCCAACCGCTTTTGAACACGTATCCACCAGTAACAAAGCAAAAACACATGGAATGGCATTGTTGTAACATTGCAACATTAATACTTTAATGCCAGACCTGTAATGACAATTCTGCATAAAAATATAAAAAATCAAAAAAGTTTTCAAAAATGACTTTTTCTAGGCCAGGAGAGGTCACACAATTATTTGAGAGAAAAAAAAAAAACTGAATAAAAAAACCCTGTTTAAACAGAAGAAAAGGAACGTCCATTGAAATGTATGGGAGAGCGGCAGGTAGCGACAGGTAATACCTGGCGCTCTGGAAGCTAGAGCGCCGGCGCTATACGCTGAGCCGCCTGTAATGATGAATCGGACGCTACATGGCACTGTTAGAGTCGCTCACCAGAATCGCTTTAATAAATGGGGTTTTGCCTACAGCGTCCGGCGTTCACCAGACGCTGCCTGCCGCTATGAGGCGCTGCCTGCCGCTATCCCTTGATGAATAACCTCCTAAGTTGCTTCTGTGTTACCATGCTCAGAGCTGCCCCCTTTGCTTAATTGGTGATGTAGTGCTTAGTCTCCCTGCCAGTGTCATGACTCCCTGGCACCTAACATTGCAATAGGCAAGTACTGCACGTGCGGCAAGTGGCATTGCAAGGTACACACTTTGTTTCTTGGTCTCTTTGCCCCATCCATCCCTGTCCCGCCATCTCTGCCCCAACCATCCCTGTCCCGCCATCTCTGCCCCAACCATCCCTGTCCCGCCATCTCTGCCCCAACCATCCCATCCCCACCCATTCCTGTCCCGCCATCTCTGCCCCATCCATCCCTGTCCCGCCATCTCTGCCCCAACCATCCCATCCCCACTTATTCCTGTCCCGCCATCTCTGCCCCATCCATCCCTGTCCCGCCATCTCTGCCCCAACCATCCCTGTCCCGCCATCTCTGCCCCATCCATCCCTGTCCCGCCATCTCTGCCCCAACCATCCCATCCCCAACCATCCCTGTCCCGCCATCTCTGCCCCAACCATCCCATCCCCAACCATCCCTGTCCCGCCATCTCTGCCCCATCCATCCCATCCCCACCCATTCCTGTCCCGCCATCTCTGCCCCATCCATTCCCGTTCCCCCTGCTCAGCCCCATCCATCCCATCCCCACTTATTCCTGTCCCGCCATCTCTGCCCCATCCATCCCACCCCCACTTATTCCTGTCCCGCCATCTCTGCCCCATCCATCCCATCCCCACTTATTCCTGTCCCGCCATCTCTGCCCCATCCATCCCACCCCCACTTATTCCTGTCCCGCCATCTCTGCCCCATCCATCCCATCCCCACTTATTCCTGTCCCGCCATCTCTGCCCCATCCATTCCCGTTCCCCCTGCTCAGCCCCATTCATCCCTGTCCTCCCAGCTTTGCCCATCCATTCCTGTCCCGCCATCTCTGCCCCATCCATCCCTGCTCTGCCCCATCCATCCCTGCTCTGCCCCATCCATTCCTGCTCTTCCCCATCCATTCCTGCTCTGCCCCATCCATTCCTGCTCTGCCCCATCCATTCCTGTCCTCCCCAGTTTTGCCCATCCAATCCCCGGCCTCCCAGCATTGCCAATTCAAAAGAAACAAAGGGGGGTGGCAGCCGCTCAGACCATTTTATAACTAACCTGGGAGGTGCACGTTAGCAGGGCAATTAGAATACACAAGTCTGCAAGCACATGGTGTGTGGGGTCTAGGCTGTATTGCAAGGTCTTTGACCCTTCCACCCCATGGCTTGCACTTGAGAGGTTTAGGGCAACCTCAGGTAAGCCTGCTCCCAATTTATCTATTGCACTGTATGTCCCAAATGGGGCTCTCATAGATTAGAGTTAGGACTGCACCCCACAGAGGCACTTTGGCGTAGTGGTGCAGCTTAAGCTACTTCTGCAGATGTGTGTGACCGAGCCTCTGTTTTTAACCAAGTTTAGAGACAGATTATAGGCTGGCCTGCAAGCTAACAGGGTTGAGTGCTGTGGCTCCTTTAAGACTTGAGCATTGCCAATTCATTACTCTTGCTTCCAGCTCTGCCCATCCATCCCGGTCCTTCTAGCTCTGCCCATCCTTCCCTTCTCCCAGCTCTCTCTCCATCCCTCTCTGTCCTTCCTGTTCTGTCTATCCATCCCTCTTCCTTCCAGCTCCTCTCCCTTTCATCCTTCTCCCACAAGGACTATTTATCCATCCTTGTTACCTTATTGCCAGTAACATTTTGGGCCCTAGTCCCCCCCTGTACACGGCTGTACACGGCCTGCACAGAATGCATGGCATGGATGGTTGTGATAATAGTCATATTTAATATCTAATTTCTATTTCAAGATACTTCAGTGTATATATTTTTTTGTATTTTTAGCTTGGCAGCAAGTTCAAAAGGCTTTATCAGGAAATGCAAAGTGCTGGTGACTGATAGATGCAGCCCCTGACAGCCAGCATGGGGTAAGCAGCAAACAAGTTAATGTAACTATTTACCTGGACTGTACCTTTTAATGAGCAACTCGAGAAATTGTAAAGTGCAGAGATGAGATCATTGGAGTGAGACATACAAGACAATAATCGCTCTGGAATGCCACAACATTCTGTTCTGTAACACCAAGTGACTATTAAAGCAAGCAGCGGCGGTGGGCGGAACGCGGCGTCTAAATTAGCGGGACTTTAATTAAACAGCGCCCAGCTATTAATTACAGGAATGATGAATCTGCAGCCGTCTGTTACTCTGCAGCGAGCTGAGGAAATGATCCAGAAATACAACCTGACCCCCAACAGTCATTACAGAAGAGCCAAGACCAATATCACAACAATGCAAAATGACTACTGTAACATATAACCGATATCCTAAAGGCAGCCATGTCTGTCCTGTAACATATCATTTATATCCAGATAGTGGGTGTGTCTCTCCTGTAACATATAACTTACTGTATATCTGGAGAAAAGCCATGTTCTTCCTGTAACATATTGATTATATACAGAGAGAAGCCGTGTCCCTCCTGTAACATATAACTTACTGTATATCCGGAGAAAAGCCGTGTCCCTCCTGTAACATATAATTTATATCCAGATAGTGGGTGTGTCTCTCCTGTAACATATAACTTACTGTATATCTGGAGAAAAGCCATGTTCTTCCTGTAACATATTGATTATATACAGAGAGAAGCCGTGTCCCCCCTGTAACATATAATTTATATCTGGAGAGCGGCCGTGTCCCTCCTGTAACATATAACTTATATCCGGAGAGCGGCCGTGTCTCTCCTGTAACATATAACTTATATCCGGAGAGCGGCCGTGTCCCTCCTGTAACATATAACTTATATCCGGAGAGCGGCAGTGTCCCTCCTGTAACATATAACTTATATCCGGAGAGCGGCAGTGTCCCTCCTGTAACATATAACTTATATCCGGAGAGTGGCAGTGTCCCTCCTGTAACATATAACTTATATCCGGAGAGCGGCAGTGTCCCTCCTGTAACATATAACTTATATCTGGAGAGCGGTCGTGTCCCTCCTGTAACAAATAACTTATATCTAGAGAGCGGCAGGGTCCCTCCTGTAACATATAACTTATATCCGGAGAGCGGCAGTGTCCCTCCTGTAACATATAACTTATATCCGGAGAGTGGCCGTGTCCCTCCTGTAACATATAACTTATATCCGGAGAGCGGCAGTGTCCCTCCTGTAACATATAACTTATATCCGGAGAGTGGCAGTGTCCCTCCTGTAACATATAACTTATATCTGGAGAGTGGCCGTGTCCCTCCTGTAACATATAACTTATATCCGGAGAGTGGCCGTGTCCCTCCTGTAACATATAACTTATATCTGGAGAGCGGCCATGTCCCTCCTGTAACATATAACTTATATCCGGACAGTGGCCATGTCCCTCCTGTAACATATAACTTATATCCGGAGAGTGGCCGTGTCCCTCCTGTAACATATAACTTATATCCGGAGAGTGGCAGTGTCCCTCCTGTAACATATAACTTATATCCGGAGAGTGGCAGTGTCCCTCCTGTAACATATAACATATCCGGAGAGTGGCAGTGTCCCTCCTGTAACATATAACTTATATCCGGAGAGCGGCCGTGTCCCTCCTGTAACATATAACTTATATCCGGAGAGCGGCCGTGTCTCTCCTGTAACATATAACTTATATCCGGAGAGCGGCCGTGTCCCTCCTGTAACATATAACTTATATCCGGAGAGCGGCAGTGTCCCTCCTATAACATATAACTTATATCCGGAGAGCGGCAGTGTCCCTCCTGTAACATATAACTTATATCCGGAGAGCGGCCGTGTCTCTCCTGTAACATATAACTTATATCCGGAGAGCGGCCGTGTCCCTCCTGTAACATATAACTTATATCCGGAGAGCGGCAGTGTCCCTCCTGTAACATATAACTTATATCCGGAGAGCGGCAGTGTCCCTCCTGTAACATATAACTTATATCTGGAGAGTGGCCGTGTCCCTCCTGTAACATATAACTTATATCCGGAGAGTGGCCGTGTCCCTCCTGTAACATATAACTTATATCCGGAGAGTGGCAGTGTCCCTCCTGTAACATATAACTTATATCCGGAGAGTGGCCGTGTCCCTCCTGTAACATATAACTTATATCTGGAGAGCGGCCGTGTCCCTCCTGTAACATATAACTTATATCCGGAGAGCGGCAGTGTCCCTCCTGTAACATATAACTTATATCCGGAGAGCGGCAGTGTCCCTCCTGTAACATATAACTTATATCCGGAGAGCGGCAGTGTCCCTCCTGTAACATATAACTTATATCCGGAGAGTGGCAGTGTCCCTCCTGTAACATATAACTTATATCCGGAGAGCGGCAGTGTCCCTCCTGTAACATATAACTTATATCCGGAGAGCGGCAGTGTCCCTCCTGTAACATATAACTTATATCCGGAGAGCGGCAGTGTCCCTCCTGTAACATATAACTTATATCTGGAGAGCGGTCGTGTCCCTCCTGTAACATATAACTTATATCTAGAGAGCGGCAGGGTCCCTCCTGTAACGTATAACTTATATCCGGAGAGCGGCAGTGTCCCTCCTGTAACATATAACTTATATCCGGAGAGTGGCAGTGTCCCTCCTGTAACATATAACTTATATCCGGAGAGCGGCAGTGTCCCTCCTGTAACATATAACTTATATCCGGAGAGTGGCAGTGTCCCTCCTGTAACATATAACTTATATCTGGAGAGTGGCCGTGTCCATCCTGTAACATATAACTTATATCCGGAGAGTAGCCGTGTCCCTCCTGTAACATATAACTTATATCCGGAGAGTGGCAGTGTCCCTCCTGTAACATATAACTTATATCCGGAGAGTGGCCGTGTCCCTCCTGTAACATATAACTTATATCCGGAGAGTGGCAGTGTCCCTCCTGTAACATATAACTTATATCCGGAGAGTGGCAGTGTCCCTCCTGTAACATATAACTTATATCCGGAGAGTGGCCGTGTCCCTCCTGTAACATATAACTTATATCCGGAGAGTGGCCGTGTCCCTCCTGTAACATATAACTTATATCCGGAGAGCGGCCATGTCCCTCCTGTAACATATAACTTATATCCGGAGAGTGGCCGTGTCCCTCCTGTAACATATAACTTATATCCGGAGAGTGGCCGTGTCCCTCCTGTAACATATAACTTATATCCGGAGAGTGGCCGTGTCCCTCCTGTAACATATAACTTATATCCGGAGAGTGGCAGTGTCCCTCCTGTAACATATAACTTATATCCGGAGAGTGGCCGTGTCCCTCCTGTAACATATAACTTATATCCGGAGAGTGGCAGTGTCCCTCCTGTAACATATAACTTATATCCGGAGAGTGGCAGTGTCCCTCCTGTAACATATAACTTATATCCGGAGAGTGGCCGTGTCCCTCCTGTAACATATAACTTATATCCGGAGAGTGGCCGTGTCCCTCCTGTAACATATAACTTATATCCGGAGAGCGGCCATGTCCCTCCTGTAACATATAACTTATATCCGGAGAGTGGCCGTGTCCCTCCTGTAACATATAACTTATATCCGGAGAGTGGCCGTGTCCCTCCTGTAACATATAACTTATATCCGGAGAGTGGCCGTGTCCCTCCTGTAACATATAACTTATATCCGGAGAGTGGCCGTGTCCCTCCTGTAACATATAACTTATATCCGGAGAGCGGCCATGTCCCTCCTGTAACATATAACTTATATCCGGAGAGTGGCCGTGTCCCTCCTGTAACATATAACTTATATCCGGAGAGTGGCAGTGTCCCTCCTGTAACATATAACTTATATCCGGAGAGTGGCAGTGTCCCTCCTGTAACATATAACTTATATCCGGAGAGCGGCAGTGTCCCTCCTGTAACATATAACATATCTGGAGAGTGGCAGTGTCCCTCCTGTAACATATAACTTATATCTGGAGAGTGGCAGTGTCCCTCCTGTAACATATAACTTATATCTGGAGAGCAGCCGTGTCCCTCCTGTAACATATAACTTATATCTGGAGAGTGGCCGTGTCCCTCCTGTAACATATAACTTATATCCGGAGAGTGGCATTGTCCCTCCTGTAACATATAACTTATATCTGGAGAGCGGCCATGTCCCTCCTGTAACATATAACTTATATCTGGAGAGCGGCCATGTCCCTCCTGTAACATATAACTTATATCTGGAGAGCGGCCATGTCCCTCCTGTAACATATAACTTATATCCGGAGAGTGGCAGTGTCCCTCCTGTAACATATAACTTATATCTGGAGAGCGGCCGTGTCCCTCCTGTAACATATAACTTATATCTGGAGAGTGGCCGTGTTCCTCCTGTAACATATAACTTATATCTGGAGAGCGGCTGTGTCTCTCCTGTAACATATAACTTATATCTGGAGAGCGGCCATGTCCCTCCTGTAACATATGACTTATATCTGGAGAGCGGCCGTGTCCCTCCTGTAACATATAACATATATGGAGAGCGGCCGTGTCCCTCCTGTAACATATAACTTATATCTGGAGAGCGGCCGTGTCCCTCCTGTAACATATAACATATATGGAGAGCGGCCGTGTCCCTCCTGTAACATATAACTTATATCTGGAGAGCGGCAGTGTCCCTCCTGTAACATATAACATATATGGAGAGCGGCCGTGTCCCTCCTGTAACATATAACTTATTTCCGGAGAGTGGCAGTGTCCCTCCTGTAACATATAACTTATATCTGGAGAGCGGCCGTGTCCCTCCTGTAACATATAACTTATATCTGGAGAGCGGCAGTGTCCCTCCTGTAACATATAACATATATGGAGAGCGGCCGTGTCCCTCCTGTAACATATAACTTATATCTGGAGAGCGGCAGTGTCCCTCCTGTAACATATAACATATATGGAGAGCGGGCGTGTCCCTCCTGTAACATATAACTTATATCTGGAGAGCGGACATGTCCCTCCTGTAACATATAACTTATATCTGGAGAGCGGCCGTGTCCCTCCTGTAACATATACCTTATATCCGGAGAGTGGCAGTGTCCCTCCTGTAACATATAACTTATATCCGGAGAGCGGCCGTGTCCCTCCTGTAACATATAACATATACGGAGAGCAGCCGTGTCCCTCCTGTAACATATAACTTATATCCGGAGAGTGGCAGTGTCCCTCCTGTAATATATAACTTATATCTGGAGAGCGGCCGTGTCCCTCCTGTAACATATAACATATATGGAGAGCGTCCGTGTCCCTCCTGTAACATATAACTTATATCTGGAGAGCGGCCGTGTCCCTCCTGTAACATATAACTTATATCCGGAGAGCGGCCGTGTCCCTCCTGTAACATATAACTTATATCTGGAGAGTGGCCGTGTCCCTCCTGTAACATATAACTTATATCCGGAGAGTGGCAGTGTCCCTCCTGTAACATATAACTTATATCCGGAGAGCGACCGTGTCCCTCCTGTAACATATAACTTATATCTGGAGAGCGACCGTGTCTCTCCTGTAACATATAACTTATATCTGGAGAGAGACCGTGTCCCTCTTGTAACATATAACTTATATCTGGAGAGCGACCGTGTCTCTCCTGTAACATATAACTTATATCTGGAGAGAGACCGTGTCCCTCTTGTAACATATAACTTATATCTGGAGAGCGGCCATGTCCCTCCTGTAACATATAACTTATATCCGGAGAGTGGCAGTGTCCCTCCTGTAACATATAACTTATTTCCGGAGAGTGGCCATGTCCCTCCTGTAACATATAACTTATATCTGGAGAGTGGCCGTGTCTCTCCTGTAACATATAACTTATATCCGGAGAGTGGCAGTGTCCCTCCTGTAACATATAACTTATATCCGGAGAGTGGCAGTGTCCCTCCTGTAACATATAACTTATATCCGGAGAGTGGCAGTGTCCCTCCTGTAACATATAACTTATTTCCGGAGAGTGGCAGTGTCCCTCCTGTAACATATAACTTATATCTGGAGAGCGGCCGTGTCCCTCCTGTAACATATAACTTATATCCGGAGAGCGGCAGTGTCCCTCCTGTAACATATAACTTATATCTGGAGAGAGGCCGTGTCTCTCCTGTAACATATAACTTATATCCGGAGAGTGGCAGTGTCCCTCCTGTAACATATAACTTATATCTGGAGAGAGACCGTGTCCCTCTTGTAACATATAACTTATATCCGGAGAGTGGCCGTGTCCCTCCTGTAACATATAACTTATATCTGGAGAGAGGCCGTGTCTCTCCTGTAACATATAACTTATATCCGGAGAGTGGCAGTGTCCCTCCTGTAACATATAACTTATATCTGGAGAGAGACCGTGTCCCTCTTGTAACATATAACTTATATCCGGAGAGTGGCCGTGTCCCTCCTGTAACATATAACTTATATCTGGAGAGCGGCCGTGTCCCTCCTGTAACATATAACTTATATCCGGAGAGTGGCAGTGTCCCTCCTGTAACATATAACTTATTTCCGGAGAGTGGCAGTGTCCCTCCTGTAACATATAACTTATATCTGGAGAGCGGTCGTGTCCCTCCTGTAACATATAACTTATATCTAGAGAGCGGCCGTGTCCCTCCTGTAACATATAACTTATATCTGGAGAGAGGCCGTGTCCCTCCTGTAACATATAACTTATTTCCGGAGAGCGGTCGTGTCCCTCCTGTAACATATAACTTATATCTAGAGAGCGGCCGTGTCCCTCCTGTAACATATAACTTATATCTGGAGAGCGGCCGTGTCCCTCCTGTAACATATAACTTATATCTGGAGAGTGGCCGTGTCCCTCCTGTAACATGTAACTTATATCCGGAGAGTGGCAGTGTCCCTCCTGTAACATATAACTTATATCCGGAGAGTGGCAGTGTCCCTCCTGTAACATATAACTTATATCCGGAGAGCGGCAGTGTCCCTCCTGTAACATAAAACTTATATCTGGAGAGCGGCCGTGTCCCTCCTGTAACATATAACTTATATCTGGAGAGCGGCCGTGTCCCTCCTGTAACATAAAACTTATATCTGGAGAGCGGCCGTGTCCGTCCTGTAACATATAACTTATATCCGGAGAGTGGCAGTGTCCCTCCTGTAACATATAACTTATATCCGGAGAGTGGCAGTGTCCCTCCTGTAACATATAACTTATTTCTGGAGAGTGGCAGTGTCCCTCCTGTAACATATAACTTATATCTGGAGAGAGGCCGTGTCCCTCCTGTAACATATAACATATCTGGAGAGCGGCCGTGTCCCTCCTGTAACATATAACTTATATCTGGAGAGCGGCCATGTCCCTCCTGTAACATATAACTTATATCTGGAGAGCGGCCGTGTCCCTCCTGTAACATATAACTTATATCTGGAGAGCGGCCATGTCCCTCCTGTAACATATAACTTATATCTGGAGAGCGGCCGTGTCCCTCCTGTAACATATAACTTATATCCGGAGAGTGGCAGTGTCCCTCCTGTAACATATAACTTATATCCGGAGAGTGGCAGTGTCCCTCCTGTAACATATAACTTATATCCGGAGAGTGGCAGTGTCCCTCCTGTAACATATAACTGATATCCGGAGAGTGGCAGTGTCCCTCCTGTAACATATAACTTATATCCGGAGAGCGGCCGTGTCCCTCCTGTAACATATAACTTATATCCGGAGAGCGGCCGTGTCCCTCCTGTAACATATAACTTATATCTGGAGAGCGGCCGTGTCCCTCCTGTAACATATAACTTATTTCCGGAGAGCGGCCATGTCCCTCCTGTAACATATAACTTATATCTAGAGAGCGGCCGTGTCCCTCCTGTAACATATAACTTATATCTGGAGAGCGGCCGTGTCCCTCCTGTAACATATAACTTATTTCCGGAGAGCGGTCGTGTCCCTCCTGTAACATATAACTTATATCTGGAGAGAGGCCATGTCCCTCCTGTAACATATAATTTATATCCGGAGAGTGGCAGTGTCCCTCCTGTAACATATAACTTATATCTGGAGAGTGGCAGTGTCCCTCCTGTAACATATAACTTATATCCGGAGAGTGGCAGTGTCCCTCCTGTAACATATAACTTATATCTGGAGAGTGGCAGTGTCCCTCCTGTAACATATAACTTATATCCGGAGAGTGGCAGTGTCCCTCCTGTAACATATAATTTACAGGCTGATTCATCACTAACGCCAGGTAGCGACAGATGAGGCATTTTCAGAGCGCCCGCTAGTAGTCGCAGTGCTCGGCCGTGGGTCGCAAGTTTATAGCGACTCAGTCGCTGTTCAGTAATGTTGAATACATTGTGAGAAGTCGCTATTTGACCAGTACAGCGCTGTATGGGAGCGCATGTTAGCGACTGCTCATAGCGACCGACTCACACCATATTCAGCAAAAAAACTGCCTCACAAATCTTTGGCGCTGAAAAATGCTTCTCTGAAGCCCAGAGCGCAGGAGGCGGTGTGTTTAAAGTCTGTTTTTCAGCATCTATCCACTAGTAACAAAGCGAAAACATATGGAATTACATTGTAACAACATTGTAACATGAACACTTTAAAGTGGACCAACACCGAGAGGTGATCGGCCCGGAAATCTATAAGATTCCCGGGCCGATCACCTCCCTCACCGCGGGACATCCGAGATCGGGATGTCCCGCGGGGTGAAACCCCCGCAAACACCCCAAATCACCTACCTTATCTTCCGCCGCTGCCGCCTCCCTCGCGCCCCTCTAGGCGTGCGCTCCCCCGCGCCGGCCGTCTGTGAATGGCCGGCACGGCACGCGCGCGCCGAAAGTGACGCGGGAGAGGCGGCGGCGGCGGAAGCCGCTTGGACGTTCCTGTTCCCCGCCTGGACGTTGGCGGGGATTGGACCGGGCAGTCACGTGGGAGCGGGGAGAGGTGAGTTTATTGGGGTTTCACACAGCGGGGCGCCCCCGATCGGGGTGCCCCGCCGAAGTGGACCAAAACCCAGGATAGTCAAAATCCTGGGTGTTGGTCCACTTTAATGGCAGACCTGTAATGTCATTTCTGCAGAAATATCTGAAAAATGAAAAAATTGTGAAAAAACTGCATTTTCAATGCCAGGAGAGGTCACAGAATTATTTGTGATTTTTTGAAAAAAAATAAAAATAAAAAACAAAAACCCAGTTTAAAGAGAAGAAAAGGATCGTCCATTGAAATGTATGGCAGAGCGACAGGTAGCGAGAGGTCATACCTGGCGCTGTGCAAGGCTGAACGCCGGCGCTGTTCGCTGAGGTTGTGAAAATGATGAATCGGACGCTACATTGCACTATCCCAGTCGCTAAACAGATTCTGCTTGATAAATGTGTAATTGCTGCCGCGTCCGGCGTTCACCAGTCGCTACCTGTCATTAACCAGCCACTACCTGACGCTATCCCTTCTTAAATAAGGGCCTTAATATCTAGAGATTGGTCTGTGTCCCTCCTATAACATTCTGGTATTTGTGGTCCTTCCTTTGTCATTAGTGTCACAGGTTGCTGATGCCATAATATATATTTCTATATAATTGATATATTTCTATATAATTGATATATTTCTATATAATTGATATATTTCTATATAATTGATAGTGATTGATCACACGTGAGGGCTGCTGCACTAATCCCCACTTTTATGTGTGTTGGAATATTGTGATGGATGTGGCATTTATTAGCAGGAAAGATCCAGCTCACACTGCACAGGGCACTGGGATCACATTCTTCCATCTCTGGCTTTGCTTATAAATCACACCCTCCAATAAGTGCAGAGATAAATGCGCCAGGCGGCGTTCCCTGGATTACTTCTGGAATCTCACATCTGACATAGAACAAACCTGGACATAGGCCCTTATTTATGAAGGAATAGCGACAGGTAGCGACTGGTGAGCGGCTGGTAATGATGGGCCCCGCCACGAGAACGCCGGCTCCCCACCACAATCACACATTTATCAAGCCAATCCTGCTTAGCGACTGAGATAGCGCCATATAGCGACTCATTCATCATTATTCCAGCCTCAGCCCACAGCGCCAGCGTCCGACCTTGAACAGCGACAGGTATGACCTCTCGCTACCTGGCGCTCTCCAATGCATTTCAATGGAACAATCTTTAAATATTCATAATTAAGAGGCCGATTCATTAATAGCGCCAGGTAGCGACACATGAGCGCCAGTAGCGTGATTTTCACAGCGCCAGCTAGTATTCGCTGTGCTTGGCCGGGGTTTGCTTGTTGACAGCGACTCAGTCGGTGTGCGGTAATGTTGAATACGGGGTTAGGGGTCGCTGTTTCACAGGTTCAGCGTTGTATGGGTGCGCCTGACAGCGAATGGCCAGGGCGAACGGCTTGCTGCAGATTCATTAACAAATCACGCTCAAAAATTTCTCGCGCTGTGAATTCCTTGTTTAAACCCCAGAGCGCTGGCGGCGATGTGTGTAAAGTAGTTTTTAACCCCCAAACAACCATTTTTTTTTAATGTAAAATTTATACAAGTTTTTCTAAACATTTTGTAATATGAATACATGAATATCAGACCTGTAATCTCAATTCTGCACATATATATTTTTTTTTTCTTAAAAAAAATATCTAACATTGCCGTAGTGGTCACAGAATTTTTGACAGTTAAAAAAAAAAAAAAAAAAAAAACATAAACTCAATTAATTATGAATATTTAAAGATTGCTCCATTGAAATGCATTGGAGAGCGCCAGGGAGCGAGAGGTCATACCTGGCGCTGTGATGGGATTAGCAGCGGCGCTGTTCGTTGCAGTCGGCTACATGATGAATCCCGCGCTAGCTGACGCTCTCGCCGGCGCTAGCCTCATTTAGCGTGATAAATGTGTCATTGTGACCGCCGCCGGGCGTACTTGATTCGGTAGCCGCCGTTAGCTGGCGGTACCTGGCGCTCGTCAGACACTACCTGGCGCTAGCCCTTGATAAATAAGGCCGTAATTGTTATTATTTTTTTTTTTTTTTTTTTTTTTCAAATGTGAAAAATTCTGTGACCACTTCTGCCATTTTAGATAATTTGTTTAAGGTAAAAAAAAAAATAAAAAAAAAATTGTGCAGAATTGATATTACAGGTTTGATATTAATGTATTCATATTACTAAATTATTTAAAAAACTTGTTTTTTTTGGTTTCCAAAAATATGGTTGTTTGGGGGTTAAAAAGCTACTTTTAACCCATCGCCGCCAGCGCTCTGGGGTTTAAACATGCATTTTACAGCGCGAGAATTTTTTGAGCGTGATTTTTTAATGAATATGGTGGGAGCCGGTCGCTAGGGCCAGTCGCTATCATGCGCTCCCATACAGCGCGGAACCTGTCAAATAGCGACTCGTCACCCCGTATTCAACATTACGGCAAACCGACTGAGTCGCTATCAACTACCGAACAACGGACAAGCACAGCGACTACTAGCGGGCGCTCTGAAAATGCCGCTACAGTCGCTCAACTATCGCTACCTGCCGCTGTTAATGAATCGGCCTCCCCGTAGTTATCCGCAGATCCTAGATGTCTGGACATAAGGATTTCAGTAAGTTCAGGGGTGGACCTAAAGGTGTCATGGGTTCCACTTAGGGACACCATGACACCTGCCTTGTTTCTAGCACCCAGTGCTCCACATCTTATGGTATGTCAGCATTTCCTTTTCTCTATAAGGCCTCTGTGTCTACAGCTACGAATATTCTCATTGCTTTTTTAGAGAGCGCCATCATATTCTGTAGCGCTGTACTATCTATTATAGCTTCGTTTTCCAAATTCACTACTGTGCCAAGCTTTAGTTGTAGAACTATAAGCTCCAGCAAGTGTCTGCATTGTTTTATTGGAGGCCTAAGTAGGCAGAAAAAATCATGTACCTAAGAATATCAGGGCACACTGGTAAATACATATTAATTAGGGCAGATCCTCACTATTGGTGATCTGTCCTATTATTAGGGCGACCCACCTCAGAGAGAAAATATTCTAATATTTATTGCAAACTAATGAGAAGGTGTATGGAGATTGCAGATCCTTCTATATGAGACTACAGAGAAAATTTCGGGGATTGAGGCCCAATCCCCATGCGTAACCCGGATCTAGCACTCCCACCACACCTCAAAGATATTAAATTGTTGTCTTTATTAGAAAAGGAGTATAAAAACCCAGATCCAGCCGGATCAATAGACAAATTTTAACTGATTCGATTACAAATTGTTCTCCGGGCACATCATTATAAAAACAGTGATTCATACAGTAGCAAGTCCAATTAATATAATTTCCTAAATAACAGCATTTCATTAACATCAATGTCTTGAAGCAGCATTTCAAATATCAATATTCATTGTGGCAGCATTGCACAGTTAATTAGGCTTACTGGTCTGTTGATTAGGCGATAAGGGCCAGAATGGCTTCTTCAGTGCCCTCTTAAAAGATATTCACTGTAAATTGGTGTTCCTGCTTCTTTAGTTTAAGTTCTGGTCCTGCTGTTTGCATGTCATTAGGCTATGAACGGCCAGAATCATTCCTTAAAGGAGCAGTATCGCGAAATTTGCATTAAAAAAGATAAATAATTAAATAGCCACACCATAGCTTATAACATGTGTATGAATAATCTGGCGATAGAAAAAGAAAAAAATATATGCCTCTCTTTTAAATTGAATAATGACAATGGCTCGGTCCATTTGCTGAATAGGGGGATCTGCTGGCTTTAGCGAGCTGCTTCATTTAGCCCACTGGTCTCCTAGCAACACTTTACCTCAGAGGCTGACACTGTAATCAGTGGTAACGGCTGTGTGTGTGTGAGGTGCTGCTTTTGTTATGAGACCAGGTGACTCAAATGTGTAAAATCTATACAAAATAAACTGACTGAAAATGACTGAAATTCTTCTTTGAATAACTGTGCAGGAAAATCTAAAGGTATTAAAGTGGAACAAAACCCCATTCTAAATCTGGATGCCCCACTGTGTGAAACGATCCCTGGATAACTACAGATCCCCCCATTTTTTGGCGCACTCACGCAGATAGTCATTTAGAGGTTACTGCTCAGGCTCCCCATCTGCGTGCAAACAGAGCTGATTGGATGAGAGCCCACGCATGCGCTGTGGGACAGGGAAAGGTACGTTTTCACAGGCGAACTTAGGGATTTCACATATCAGAGCATCCCAAGTCAGGATGCCCCTAGGGGCACAAAACAAAACTCCAGATAGTGAAAATCCTGGGTTGGGCTTTGCTCAAAACACACAAAGCTGAAAGAAAGATCATATGGAAAAAAGAAAAATAAGAATATGAAAGAGAAAATGGTAGACTGAAAGATTCTGCAGCAGAGCCAACATGAAGGGAAAACTGTCAAAATCAGCTAAATGACTTCTAGAGCTTTTCTCTCTGTTTTAGATATATAAGTTCTGGCCAGACAATGTTGCAATGTTGTTATCTTATGCTGGACGGCTGCCAGCACTGAACAGCTGAGACTTTGATACATTCTCCTCAGCATGGAACTGATACATTGTTTCCCCCTCTCCTCAGCATGGAACAGGCGAAGAGTGTCGGCTGCCGACACTGACAAGACATAAACATGAGCTATTAGTCTCCAGCTGTTCAACACACACATCATTTTTTTCTACATTTGTAATTCTTACTCCAACACCTACCTACATTCCAAGTACCATTTAAATATAAGTCACCAAGAAAAATTCGCGATACTGCTCCTTTAAAGACTGGCCTGCCAAGTTCCCCGCAATGGTGCCTGGGCGTCATGCGTCGTCCCGTCCTATGAAAGAACTCCCCCGAATATATATGTGCTGATGTCAGCCTAGGAGGAAGGGGATGAATGTATCGCGCCGTCCGCGCCTTTTAACTTGAGAACGTATGCTCGTGTCAGAGGTTAAAGTGGACCAACACCCAGGATTTTGACTATCCTGGATTTTGGTCCACTTCAGTGGGGCACCCCGATCGGGGGTGCCCCGCTGTGTGAAACCCCCCAGAAAGCCCCAAAAACTCGCCTCTCCCCGCACCCACGTGACCGATGCAGCCAATCCCCGCCGGCTGACAAGCGGGAGGCAGCGACGGACAAGAGAGCGCACCCGCCGCCGCCTCCTGCACGTCACTCTTACAAGGCGCGTGCCCACGCCGGCCATTCACAAACGGCTGGCGCGGGTGCGCGTCCTGCTAGAGGGACGCGCAGGAGGCGGCGGCGGGCGCCGCTGGATCGAGGAGCAGGTAGGGATTTAGGGGTTTCTGGGGGGTTTCACACAGCAGGGCACACCGATCGGGGTGCCCCGCAGTCAGGGAGCTGATCGGTCCGGTAATCTTATAAATTCCCGGGCCGATCATGGGAGGGTGTTGGTCCACTTTAAGGCTGAGTGCGCGCGCGCGTCTGATCACCTCGGCACCCGGCGCGCGGCTGTCTTCGCGCATTCTGGCGAAACATGTTTGCCCTTATCGCCTAATCAACAGACCAGTAAGCCTAATTAACTGTGGAATGCTGCCACAATGAATATTGATATTTGAAATGCTGCTTCAAGACATTAATGGTAATGAAATGCTGTTATTTAGGAAATTATATTAATTGGACTTGCTACTGTATGAATCAGTGTTTTTATAATGATGTGCCCGGAGAACAATTTGTAATCTAATCGGTAAAAATTTGTCTATTGATCCGGCTGGATCTGGGTTTTTATACTTCTTTTCTAATAAAGACAATAATTTAATATCTTTGAGGTGTGGTGGGAGAGCTAGATCCGGGTTACGCATGGGGATTGGGCCTCAATCCCCGAAATTTTCTCTGTAGGGCACACTGGTGCCTGCAGTTCTGTGACGGCTGGGGGTGCGGGGGGCATAATTGTAATGGCCCTGGCATGACATGCAGACAGGATAACACATTGGTTTAGGAGAGTCTGTAGGGGAACCGTTAAAGCGGGCCAAAACCCCCTGAACTTGTGAAATACATTTGGCCAAAGCCCCTGCTGATACATCCTTGTAGGGTGTAGAACTAGAAATGGATATTTTCACTTTTTGAATCCTCCTGGAATCACTATTATTGTGTGAGATGGCAGACAATCAGTCATTACATCGGAATGGCAATGAATAGAGGAGGCGGAGCTTTACAGCTAAAAAGGTGGGATTATCTTGGATTAGAGTGAAGTAGGGGCAGTGAGGATTGACAAAATGTACTACTACATTTTGGTACGCTTTAATAAACACCTAAAATAAAGAATACAACACTGCAGAGCACTGGCTCTTGTCTCCACAACCTAATCTTGCTATATTCCTGTAAATGTCCGCTTTGAGGCCGATTCATTAATAGCGACATGTAGCGACAGTTGAGCGACTGTAGCGGTATTTTCAGAGTAGTCGCTGTGCTTGGCTGTTGTTCGGTAGTTGATAGCGACTCAGTCGGTTTGCCGTAATGTTGAATATTGGGTGAGGAGTCGCTATTTGACAGGTTCCGCGCTGTATGGGAGCGCATGATAGCGACTGGTCAGAGCGACCGGCTCCCACCATATTCATTAAAAAATCACGTTCAAAGAATTCTCGCGCTGTGAAATGCATGTTTAAACCCCAGAGCGCTGGCGGCGATGGGTTAAAAGTTGTTTTTTAACCCCCAAACAACCATATTTTTGGAAACCAAAAAAAACAAGTTTTTTAAATAATTTTGTAATATGAATACATTAATATCAGACCTGTAATATCAATTCTGCACAAATTTTTTTTTTTATTTTTTTTTAGCTTAAATGGCAGAAGTGGTCACAGAATTTTTCACATTTAAAAAAAAAAAAAAGAATAACAATGAATTATGAATATTTAAAGATTGTTCCATTGAAATGCATTGGAGAGCGCCAGGTAGCGAGAGGTCATACCTGTCGCTGTTCAAGGTCGGACGCTGGCGCTGTGGGCTGAGGCTGGAATAATGATGAATGAGTCGCTATATGGCGCTATCTCAGTCGCTAAGCAGGATCGGCTTGATAAATGTGTGATTGTGGTGGGGAGCCAGCGTTCTCGTGGCGGGGCCCATCATTACCGGCCGCTCACCAGTCGCTACCTGTCGCTATTCCTTCATAAATAAGGGCCTTTGTTTCTCTTCTAATGAGCGTTGGTAATTAGTGGGCGGGGTTAATACTTCTTTTTGCTGCCTTTCAGTGTCCCTGTCCCAGGTTTGCAAGTTGTTACATTTCCAGATAGGGTTGTTTGATAGGAAACGTGCCAATGGTGTTTTAGAGTTCTTCTTTAATGTGTGAAATTAGTTTTTTATACATGTAACACAACACAATCTGAGAATTTGAAGTTAGAGCTTATTAAACACTTTGGTTGAGAAAAAAAAAAAAACATTTAGCCCCACTTACCCGTCGCAATGAATTTTTATACAGATGCCAGTGGAATTCCCCTTTACATATCATACTGCATTACAGCCCTTATTACTACACTAATGTGCAAGTGGCAGCAGAGCACTCGGGCAGGCTGATTCATCACTAACGCCAGGTAGCGACAGATGAGCGTCTGTAGCAGGCATTTTCAGAGCGCCCGCTAGTAGTCGCTGTGCTCGGCCGTGGGTCGCTGCTTTAAACACCCACATTTAAACCCTGCCCCCTTAGTCTCCTTCTAAGCCCCCTGTACCCAGCCCCACTGCACCCACAGGCCAGGGAAACCCAGTCCCTAATGCTATAGGGCCTCAGCATGGATGTCTTCGGCTGGTCAGGGGTGGTAAAATCCAGGGCTGATTTTTGTCCCCAGTCCGCCATCCTGATTTGGGACACCCTGCTGTGTGAAACCCCCCAAATCCCCCTATAAAACCTACCTGATCCCCTATCCAGGTGGCTCTACAACTATCTAAGGGCTCTAACACCACCCCGGAGTTTACCACCTTCTGAGGGCTCTACTATATGTGAAGGCTCTAGCAACATAGGAAGGCACCACCGGGGAGCACCTGAGAGCTTTACAATCACCAGAACCACTAGTGAGATGTACGGTGTTACCAGAGTGCTCTACCACACTATGAAGGCCCTACCATCTCTAAGAGGCAGTGGCAATACTAAATGTGACAGGGCCCTGGTGCAAACATTAAATGGGGCCTTTTTTTGCAGCTAGACAACTAAAGACTGAAATAGCTGAATCAAATGGTGCTTCATTTCTATAAATGTTGCCAAGTGAACAAATATGATGAACAAGGTGGAGGAGCAACAATGATGTGGCCCCGCCTGACCTCCTGGGCCCCTGGTGTGGTGCCCTCTGTACCCCCTTTAGTTACGCCCCTGCTAGGAGGTTTTACCACCACCTGAGGACTTAACCTGGGGGGTTCTACCACTGCTTGGGGACTGCACCACATCTAGGGGCTCTACCTTTAGCTGAAAGTTCCAACACTGCCCAGTAGTTCTTCTACTATTAAGGGTTCCACCACTAGCCAAGGTTTCTGCAATTACATAAGAGCTCTACCACTAGCTGAAATTTTACATACTCCCTACCACCAGGAGAGCGCTAAACCAGCATCTCTGGGTCCTATGACCACCGGATGGCTATTTCATCACAAGCACTATCCACCACCAGAGGGCTCTACAAGCTGAATTTTCAAACACCAACCAAGGGTAATAAGATCACATGAGGTATATACCACAACCTGGAGGCTCTAAGACCATTGACAGGCTTCAACATCACCCAAGTGGTCTACTGCCGCTTCACCTATCACCTTCCAGCTCCATCACCATCCAAAGGTAAGCTATTGAGGGGTTCCACTACCAGCCATGGTCTCTACCACCACCTGAAAGCACCTACACCACCTATGAAATCACTTGGGAGCTCCACTACTACCAGGAAGCTATTAAAAGCTGGGGCTCTACCTCCACTTGAAGGCTTGAGGGCTACCACCATTAGATGGCTCTACCACCATAGGATGGCTTTACCAGGGTCTCCTGTGCCACGGAATCAGCTGTCCTTGTCAAGCCATTGTCAAATCACATTTTGAATGATCGGGGGAACAGGATCGGGGGAACAGGATTGGGGGGGGGGGGGGGAGAGACTGTTTGCACCTAAATGTTGCAAGGGGCTGGCTTGATAGTGGTCTTCAGTGGAATGGTGTCTACAGTTGAGGTCTTGGATCTTGGTCGGGAATGTGCCAAGTGTGCAAAGATGATGGTCAGGATAATACCTGGAAAATACAGAACACAGGAGGAGGATGTGAGCGGCATCCAGTTACCCTGCTGACATCTGGGAATTTACAAGCATTCTGTGCTACCTACCTATGGCACCCAGAGTCCCCACGATGGTTCCAACAGCTGAGGCCACGGTTGGCATCCCTTCCATCCGACCAGCCTCCTCCCAGCAATTTCCTATGTTGGTACAGCGACAAATGGTGACTGCAATGCAAAAGAACACAGAAACATTAATACATGACTGCGACTGCTAAGGGGCAGACGGGCCCAGGAACACTAGTGAACTAGTCATGTCGGTCTTTGAGACTTAATATACAAAATCATTATGGAGCACGGGTCCACGGGATCAGGCATCCTGAGAGTATCCCAAGCTAAATCAGGCCTAATTTGGGCAGTTCTTTTAACACCAGCGATATGTCATATAAGAGCAGAGGCCCCCTTTAGCCAACTTTAGCATTCAAAACTGGAAGACGATAGTAAGAAACCTTTAAAGTGACCCCGTTAAAAGGTATAAAGGGTACAGAGGCAAGGGAATGGGCTTCCAGCACCAGTTTAACATCAAGACACTTAAAGGAGCAGTATCGCAAATTTTTCTTGGTGACTTATATTTAAATGGTACTTTGAATGTAGGTAAGTGTTGGAGTAAGAATTACAAATTTAGAAAAAAATGATGTGTGTGTTGAGCAGCTGGAGACTAATAGCTCATGTTTATGCCTGCTGAGTGTCGGAGCCCGACACTCTGGCCTGTTCCACGCTGAGGAGAGGGGGAAACAATGTAACAAAGTATCAGCTGTTCAGTGCTGGCAGCCCCAGCATAAGATAACAACATTGCAACATTGCAACATTGCCTGGCCAGAACTCATATATCTAAAACAGAGAGAAAAGCTCTAGAAGTCATTTAGCTGATTTTGACAGTGTTCCCTTCATGTTGGCTCTGCTGCAGAATCTTTCAGTTTACCATTTTCTCTTATTCTTATTTTTCATTTTTCCATATGATCTTTCTTTCAGCTTTGTGTGTTTTGAGCAAAGCCCAACCCAGGATTTTCACTATCTGGAGTTTTGTTTTGTGCCCCTGGGGGCATCCCGATATGGGATACCCTGATATATGAAATCCCCACGTTCGCCTGTGAAAACATATCTTTCCCTGTCCCACACCGCATGTGCGGGCTCTCATCCAATCAGCTCTGTTTGCACGCAGATGGGGAGCCTGAGCAGTAACCTTCCTGGCCGCCCGGCCTGTCTAAATGACTATCTGCGTGGGCGAGGCCATTTTTTACTATAAACAGTCGCACAGAAAACTGAGAGAGATACATCTCAGAAAAGGGGGCAGCATCTCTTATGCTACACACACACATACGGACACACTGAATCAACAGCAGAGGAAGGAAAGAAACGCTGTGCGTGTAAGGGAATTTAGGTAACTCTGTGGTCAGCAGCTGCAGAACATTTAAACAGTTGAAACAATGTTCCTAGAAGCTTTCTGCTGTGAGCAGAGCAATAATGAGTGATTACAACAGATTTCAACATGTCAGCTGGCAGTCTTGAGATCTGCCAATCAGCAATCTCAAAAAATGGCAGATGGGCGTGGCCTCGGCCATGGAAAAAAAACCTCACAAAATCACTATTTTCCAGAGGTGGTCTTTGGGGAGCAATATACTAAGCTTCGTTTTATTTTTTTCTGGAGGTCCACTTTAACTGTAGTAAACTTCTAAATAAAAAATTGGATGTCTCCCTCACTATAATATATATATGTTCAAGGGACAGTCCCTCCAAATCAGGGACGGTTGGTAGGCGTTGCGTATGAACACTCATTCTTTCATAGAATAGAGGGAAATGGCTGACACGTGTTGCCATCAGCCTTGCTGCCGCGTGTCACCTGTAATCTGCTGCCGTTCAGCCCACGTGGATGGTTAGAAAAAATAGGAAAAAAATTCTGATTGTTACAGAGAGCAATTACTGGGCACTGCAGGGCATGCTGGGAAGTCGGCTGAGTCACTCAAACACGAGAGAACATCGAGCGCAGAGCGCGCAGGCTTCTCAAGAGTTTTACATAAACACTTCACAGGCAATCGATGAGGAACGAAAGTGGCTGGAGCCTTCAAATCAGCCAATGGGAGGACAGCAAATAAGCTCTCCTTATACTGTACTGAAGAGAAGGCGCCAATAATCACAACCGGCCTTTCAGATGTGCATACTGTACTTCCCAAGTGTCCCTGATTTGGAGGGACTGTCCCTCTTTTGAGTCCATGATCTCCTGTCCCCTGTTGTTCTCCTTTGTCCCTCTTTGAGGTGTAACATGCAGATCTGCAGCAATAAATGATTCATTTGCCCATTTAAAGTGTTTCTATTGTTTTAACTGTTACATCCTATCTTTCCCTCGATGAGGGGGCGTGGGCTAATTTAACAAATGTCCCTCTTTCCCACCCTGAAATGTTGGTAGGTATGCAGCACATGCAAGTACACAAAGAGGCTGATTCATTAATAGCGACATGTAGCGACAGTTGAGTGACTGTAGCAGTATTTTCACAGCGCCCGCTAGTAGTCGCTGTGCTTGGCCGTTGTTCGATTGTTGATAGCGACTCAGTTGGTGTGGCGTAATGTTGAATACAACGTTACGAGTCGCTATTTGACAGGTTCCGCAATGTATGGGTGCGCATGATAGCGACTGGTCAGAGCGACCGGCTCCCACCACATTCATCAAAAAATCACGCTCAAAAAATTCTCGCGCTGTGAAATGCATGTTTAAACCCCAGAGCGCTGGCGGCGATGGGTTAAAAGTAGTTTTTTAACCCCCAAACCACCATATTTTTGGAAAAATGTATTTTAAATAATTTAGTAATATGAATACAATAATATCAGACCTGTAATATCAATTCTGTACTATTTATTTTTTATTTTTTTTTCCCTTAAAAAAATTATCTAAAATGGCAGAAGTGGTCACAGAATTTTTCACATTAAAAAAAACAAAAAAAAACCAAACATTAATAACAATTAATTATTAAGATTGTTCCATTGAAATGCATTGGAGAGCGCCAGATAGCGAGAGGTCATACCTGTCGCTGTTCAAGGTCGGACGCTGGCGCTGTGGGCTGAGGCTGGAATAATGAAGAATGAGTCGCTATATGGCGCTATCTCAGTCTCTAAGCAGGATTGGCTTGATAAATGTGTGATTGTGGTGGGGAGCCGGCGTTCTCGTGGCGGGGCCTGTCATTACCGGCCGCTCACCAGTCGCTACCTGTCGCTATCCCTTGTTAAATAAGGGCCTATGTCTAGCTTTTTGTGGCATCCCAAATGCCCGCACAGAGACAATACAGCATAATGTTTCTGCGCATGAGCCCTAAATATAAGCCGGTGATACTTGCATCTGAATTTTGGGTGGGCCCCCAGAGTCAGTCTTACGGGTGGGCCCCAGTGTGTATGTGACCTATAAACCCGAATGGAACACTGGAGAGCTTCCCCACCTCAGACAATAACAAGGTGGATGTCCTGAATTATAAGACCCTAGGGCTGGAGTTCTCCTTCATTGTACTTCCCAATTTGGGATGCCCCACTGTGTGAAACACCCCGATATACTCACCTTGCTGGCGATCTCAGGGCATGTGGGGGCAACATCCCTGCTTACCTTGAGCTAAGGCACAAACCTGCAGCAGGCATTTCTTTATGGCTGGCATAGCAAACATGAATGGAAGCAACCCGCACATGTGCCATGGGATCTGGGGGATTTTACAATGGAGATAATGACAGAGTTCCCTTTTAGCTTTTGATAGAATGGTGAAGACTTAGACCCTTATTTAAGAAGTGATAGCGTCAGGTAGTGGCTGGTTAATGAGAGGTAGCGACCGATAGCGACTGGTGAACGCCGGACACGGCACGCAATTACACATTTATCAAGCAGAATCTGTTTAGCAACTGGGATAGCGCCATGTAGCGTCTGATTCATCATTTTCAAAGCCTCTGCAAACAGCGCCAGCGTTCAGCCTTGCACAGCGCCAGGTATGACCTCTCGCTACCTGTTGCTCTCCCATACATTTGAATGGACGATCCTTTTCTTCACTTTAAACAGGTTTTTTTTTTTCCCCAAAAATCACAAATAATTCTGTGACCTCTTCTGGCATTGAATAAGCAGTTTTTTAAAATTTTTTACATTTTTTATATATTTCTTCAGAAATGACATTACAGCTCTGCCATTAAAGTGTTCATGTTACAATGTTGCTACAATGTAATTCCATATGTTTTCGCTTTGTTACTAGTGGATAGATGCTGAAAAACAGACTTTAAACACACAGCCTCCTGCGCTCTGGGCTTCAGAGAAGCATTTTTCAGCGCCAGAGATTTGTGAGGCTGTTTTTTTGATGAATGTGGTGTGAGTCGGTCGCTATGAGCAGTCGCTAACATGCACTCCCATACAGCGCTGTACTGGTCAAATAGCGACTCCTCACAATGTATTCAACATTACTGAACAGCGACTGAGGCGCTATAAAGTAGCGACTCACGGCCGAGCACTGCGACTACTAGCGGGCGCTGTGAAAATGCCGCTACAGACGCTCATCTGTCGCTACCTGCCGCTAATGATGAATCCGCCTCCCCGAAACACCTTAAAGCGGACCTACACCCTCCATGGTGAGGGTGTTCATTGCCGCTGGGACCACTGCTAAAATGACATCCAGTATTCTGAAGCCCCCCCAGATGCCTTATCCTTGCCCGGTGGTGGCTGTGACGCCGCGAACATCAGAACCCACATGACCGCCAGGTGGCCATTGCGGCGTTGGATTCCCAGCAGGGAAGCGAGGCTAAGATAAGGGTTACGGATGTCTGGGGTTATGTGTGGGGGCCCCCCCAGCCTGTCATTTTAGCGGCCGTCCCAGCAACAACCAACTTTCTCGCCACGGAGGGTGTTGGTCCACTTTTAGGCCCTTATTTATGAAGGAATAGCGACAGGTAGCGACTGGTGAGCGGCCGGTAATGACGGGCCCCGCCACGAGAACGCCGGCTCCCCACCACAATCACACATTTATCAAGCCAATCCTGCTTAGCGACTGAGATAGCGCCAGCTAGCGAATCATTCATCATTATTCCAGCCTCACCCCACAGCGCCAGCGAGCGACCTTGAACAGCGACAGGTATGACCTCTCGCTACCTGGCGCTCTCCAATGCATTTCAATGGAGCGATCTTTAAATATTAAAAATTAATTGTTATTGTTTTTTTTTTGTTTTTGTTTTTTAAATGTCAAAAATTCTGTGACCACTTCTGCAATGTTAGATATTTTTTTCATGGCAAAAAAAAAAAAAAAAAAAAATTGTGCAGAATTGATATTACAGGTCTGATATTAATGTATTCATATTACAAAATCATCGCCGCCAGCGCTCTGGGGTTTAAACATGCATTTCACAGCGCGAGAATTTTTTAAACGTGATATGTTAATGAATATGGTGGGAGCCGTTCGCTATGGCCATTCGCTATCATGCGCTCCCATACAGCGCGGAACCTGTCAAATAGCGAATCATCACCTTGTATTCAACATTACTGCACACCGACTGAGTCGCTATCAACAACCGAACAACGGCCAAGCACAGCGACTACTAGCAGGCGCTGTGAAAATACCGCTACAGTCGCTCAACTGTCGCTACCTGGCGCTATTAATAAATCAGCCTCTTAAGTGGACCAAACCCAAGATTTTCACGATCCTGGGATTTGGTCCCAATTCGTGATTTCCTGCTGTGTAAACCCCCCAGGATTGTCTCTAAAGCTCACCCTCCCCATACTCCTCAAGGGATGCCCCAAGGTTTGCTTGGTTGTCCAGTCATGGAGTCTAAAGGACGGGTGGTTGGGTGGCACACGTGAATTTTCTGTTAAAAACTCCCACAAGGCGTAACAGATGGCAAAAGGAACATTAAAGCAGACCAAGACATTGAGAGCCCATCTCTAAAGTCTAAAAGACTCGAGGGCCGGGTTATAGCATGCCCCTCAACACCAAGGCATCCCACTTTGGGATGCCCGCACTGTGTAAAATCCTCCAGGTTGCTCAAAACTCAACCTAATCCAATGGTACATGCCCCGGCCAACTCCCCTGCTCCTCTGTTGGGGGCACACATTTCCCTCTGCATACCAAAGACAGACGTTCAGAAATGTCTGGTGACATCAGATAGAGATGCATGTATGTCGGCTACATGGACTATAGCAGTGAATCCCGTTGGTTTCACACATTGGGACAACCCGCAGGCCCTAGATTATGAAAGACTCCCCTTTAAAGTGGACCAACACCCAGGATTTTCACAATCCTGGGTGTTGGTCCACTTCCGTGGGGCACCCCGATCGGGGGTGCCCCCTGTGTGAAACCCCCCAGAAAGCCCCTAAAATCTTACCTTATCGGCGACGGATAAGCCGCCGCCGCCTCTCGCGCGTCCCTCTTACAGGGCGTGCGCCCGTGTCGGCCATTCACGGCCGGCGCGGGTGCGCGCCCTGCTACAGGGACGTGCGGGAGGCGGCGGCTTATCCGTCGCCGATAAGGTAAGATTTTAGGGGCTTTCTGGGGGGTTTCACACAGGGGGGCATCCCGATTTCGGATGCCCCGCGGGGAGGGAGCTGATCGGCCCGATTCCCGGGCCGATCAGGGGTGGGTGTTGTTTATCACTTTAAAGTGGACCAACACCCTCCAAAACAACATGTCTCTGATCAGTTAAACATCAAAAGACACTTACCTTTTGATGACTTTTGCAGCCTTCTGTCCCTCGCAGCGTGGCCGGAAGTCCCGCCCTCCAGCTCTTGTCCGTTCATTAGCATGTTGTCCCTCTTGCTTGTCCGTTCATTGTCCCTCTTGCTTGTCCGTGGATAAGCTTTCAGTTTGTCTTCTCTACGTCATCGGGGGAGCGTGGCCTCTCTCCTCTCTCTGGGTAGGCGATTGACATCATGTGCTCAGCCATGATTGGCTGCAGCAGCATGAGTCTCCGCCTCCTGCCCTACCAGTGCGCGCCCGTACCGAGGTAGGGGAAAAAAAGCGCATGCGCAGTAGCGCAGATTTAGGTCCGGTGAAGCGCCGATCGCTACCGATGCCAGCGTCGCTTCACCTGACCTACTGCGCATGCGCGAGATTTCCTTTAGGAAGAGGTCAAACGATCTCTTCCTTTTACAAGCAAATCCAAGATGGCGGCGAGAGATTCTAAAGAAAGCGACGCAGCGCTGGAGCATTAAAGGTAAGTTATTTTACCATTACTATTGATAACGGGTCCAGCAGCATTAATGGCATATTTTTAAAAGCCAAAAAAAAAAATCGGCAGGGTGTTGGTCCACTTTAATAACCAGCATATGAGCACTTTTAGGCATTTCTAAACCTCTGTATTGTTCTCTCTTCGTTAAATCACACCTTCATTTATTTTCTGCCTGAAATAACATGTGAATATGTTCCCTTTGTTTTTAAATATTTTAGGTTTTATTAGTTTATTGAATCAATGCCATTGGCAAGGCTACTGCAGGTCCACTTTAAGTGCGGCCCCATTTGCCCTCGGCGGGCATCACTCTCTACATTTGATTATATATAAATAGACTTTTCCATTTAGTCCAAGAGATGGAGGGAGCGTCTTAAGAGTCTCCTCTGACAGCTGCAATTTGGAAAGTGGGGAATTGTGTCCCGGCTATAAAATCAGAACTCTGGGAATAGATGGCTGTACTGTAACTGTGCTCCTGGGATTTAACCCTCCACCACCCAACACACACTCATTACAAGCCCTATATATTATTAGAGATCTGGAGATACATCATCCCACTGGCTACAGCCCTTCCTGTTACCCCTGCCCTGTTAGATGCCCAGAGAGGGTTACACATGAGCAAGAGCTTACAATCTGTAGGGAATAATGCGAGACATGGAAGGGGGGAGGTTACAATCTATAAGGGTTTAGGGTGCAATAGAGAGGAATCTATTAGGGTACAAGGGGGGGATATAGAATGAGGAAAAGCTTACAATCTATAAGGGAGGATTCAGGAGAAGCTAGTTTCGTCCCTTAAAGCAACGAGGAGCGATTTAAGTCCATGCAGCGCTCAGGCCCCACTGTGAAGGAGGAAGAGACCGACCATGTGGATGAGACCCCGATGGTGGAGGATTCTCCAGCTGTACCTCCACCCAAAGTTGCAGCAGTAGCAGAGCTGGGAGCCCTGGAACCAGCATTGGAAGACTCTTTTGCTGAGGCAACACATCAGGAGTGTGTGACATCGCTGGGCATCCAGGAAGCCCCTACTGGAGCAGATCTTCCAGAGGACAGCCGCCAGCCTGAGGAGCCCATGCCAGCTAAGGACAACATCCATCTGTCCAGCCAACCTGCGGAGTACGCCATAGGCGCTGTGTCAGGGGGTATAGAAGACTGTGGCGCTCCTTGCTCTGAAAAGGGTGAGGTGGCGCCAGACGTAAGTACCATCCTGGCACCCATCCGGGTTCCTGGGTGCGCCGAACTTGGTGGGCCTGGGGCCATGGGTGACTCACCCGCAGGTTTGGGTCTTGCTGGCAGGGCTTCTATTGCTTCTGCTTCAGCTGCTTTGGGTGCTTTTACTGATGTTGTTGCTCCTGTTACTGCTGCTGTGTCTGGGGTTGAGTCCACAGGGGTTAATTCTATTGTTGGACTTTCTGCTGTGACTGATGCTGTGACTGCTGCTGATGTTGTGACTGTCCCCTCACCTGCACCTCAGGTGGACAATAAGAAGACTGTGCCACCTAATGCTGGGGCCCCTGCTGTCCGCCCTGCCCTGTATTTCATCCAGCGAGGTGGCACAGGGAGTGGGGCCAATAATGCTGTTGGTGCTGCAGTGCAGTCCCCTGTGTCATATGCCCAGGTTGCCAGGCGTGGTGGAGAAGCTGCTGGTGAGAGGATGTCTGTGCCCAGTGAGGCCAACGCCCCTGCCAGCAGCTTCAATAGGCGCAACCTGGTCCAGCTTAGGTGGGAGGGGGAGGGGCCAGTTATCACCCGGCAGGCGGTGGTGGATCTCATACTGGGTATGGGATTCGCAGCCCCAGACATTTTTGCCCTGATCAGTCCAGTAGGGAGTGCGGAACATGACTTAAGCTTCGTCAGACCAGAAGGGATGGATTTATTTTGGGAGCGGTACGAGCTGCTGAAGCAAGATCCTGCCTGGAAGGGGTTAACTCCCATCCAGGTCTCCAGACAGCAGCTCGTGAAAAATGTCACCATACTGGTTAGAAATTAGTCCATTCCCCCCTCTGATTTGACTGTCTGGATAAAGCGTTATGGTGATGTTCTCACTCCCCTGAAGAAGATCCTAGACGATTGGGATATCTGGACTGGGGGCTGGTCAGTGACCCTGAGGCTCCGCAGGAATAGCAACCAGGTCACCCACTTGCCATCTTCTGCCTATATTGGCCGTGACCGGCTGACCATCTTTTATCCTGGTCAGCCCAAGGTTTGCCATAAATGTGGGGCTAAGGGTCACTTCAGCTCCTCCTGCTCACTTCTTAGGTGCTCGTTGTGCCAGGGCTTGGGACACTTGGCTAAGGACTGCAATACAATCCGATGTAATCTATGTAACCAGCTCGGCCACCCTTATAGTCAGTGTCCTGAGGCCTGGCACAACCTGGACAGGGAAGTGGTGCAGGAAATGCTGCGGCTGGATAGGGAGGAACATTCCCATGCTGTCCCGTCTACAGTCCCTCCCCCCACTCAGCTGGGGGTTCCTGAGGCCCCTGCGCCCACTCCTGTACCATCTGCAGGGGTCCCTAAGGTGAATCCCCAGTCTGCCCCCAAGTTAGCAACCACTAATGTAAGACCAAACAATATAATAGCTGAGGCGGCCCGGGGGGCTGGCACTGCAAGTACCAAGGGGGTCCCAGCAGTTGTGGCCCCTGCTGTAAAACCTCGCAGGCTGGGGCTAGGTGATCCTGATCCTGCACCCCCTTCTGAGCAGGGTGGGAGTTCAGATCCCAAGACAGCGTGGTCTGGACTCTCCCCCGAGGATCAGGATTACCTTGCTCTCAGGTTTGCTACCAAGAAGAAAAGAAAAAAGGACAATGGAGTGCCTGAACCGGGGAAGAGCCATGGGGTGCAGCTCTTCAACCGGTTTGAGGCACTTTCTGAGGACTCAATAGAGATTTCTTCAATTGATCCTGAGGCCTCAGATATGGAGGAGGAAACACAAGCCTCCTCCAGTAAGCGTGAGGGATCCGATAGTGAGGCTGGAAGGAAGGCTAAGAGACATTCTCCCGAATGACTCTGATGGCAGTTCCCCCTCCGATAAAGGTGGCAACCATTAATGTTGCCAGCATTAAATCAGTAAGCGCTCGTTTTATGGCCTTATTTTTTTTATTATTTTTTTTTTTGGTCTCTTGCGGCCGAGCCTTACAGCGGAGTGGCGGTGCTTTTTAAAACTGACATGGTAACTTGCCGGCGGGTCATTGAGGTTGAGATCGGGAGGTGCATGGTCTTGGACGTCATTGTAAGGGGGCAGGACCTGCGCCTAATAAATATCTATGGACCCCAAACTAAGTGGGACAGGAAATGCCTCCTTACAAAGATCAAGCCGTTCCTTTTTACGGCCCGGCCAGTAGTCTTTGGAGGTGATTTTAACACCGTGACTAGGCCCATGGACAGGAGAGGCTTCAAAGGCAAGCTGGGCTGCGATAGTCTCTTTTTGAATAGCATGGTTAGAGAGGCAGGTCTGGAAGATGTGCACATTAAGCACTCCCCAGACCTCACGGGCTTCACTTTTCAGCGAGGTAGCAGTCAGAGTAGGATAGACAGGTTTTTTTTGAAGGAGGGCTCGGCTTCTCAGCCTCCGCGGCTGCAGGCGGTCGAGTTCTCCGATCACCTTTTGCTATCGATGGTCTTGAATGCCTCTGATACACCCCCTAGAGGAAGGGGCATCTGGAGGATGAATTCGGCTCTCCTTGAGGAGGAGGGGGTAAGACAATCTTTTGAGGATTTTTTTCAGGCACAGGTTTCCATTAAGGATTTTTGCAGCAGCAGGTCTGAGTGGTGGGAGCTGACCAAAATGAGAATTGCTGGGCTTTTCAGGGGCCTAGGAAAAAGAAAACAGCTTAATAAATACATTGCCTACCAGCGCTTGCGGAGGAAACTTGACATCCTTGTCTCGAATGGTGGAGATCAAGGGGCAATCTCTGAAGTCAAGCTTCTCCTCAGGAAGTGTCAGTATGACCGGCATGCTTCTCTGGTTCTGGAAAGGGATTATGGGAAATACCACTCACCCGATCCCTATCAGAATTGCAGACAGGCTGCAGCTCTCAAGACTGTCCTTGGTCTGAAGGATAGTACAGGTTCCCTGGTAAGATCTAAATCTGGGATCCTGGAGATCATTAGGTCCTTTTATGCTGACCTCCTGGGCAGAAAGGTTCTTGACCGGGCAAAGATGGAAAGTTTCCTGGATTCTACTCCAGGATTGGAAAATGGTGACCGTTCTATCACTAGCTTGACAGAACCGGTCACTGCCGATGAGGTGGTAAGTGCGATTGATCACCTTGCCATCAAAAAGTCGCCCGGGTCAGATGGTCTGACAGCTGAATTTTATAAATGTTTTAAGACCATCCTGGCACCACATTTGGTGGAGGTCTTTAATTGCTGTCTGGCAGAGGGTTCCCTCCCTCCCTCCATAAGGCGCTCGGCTGTGATCCTTCTGTCAAAAGGAAAGGACTCTTCGATGATTGAGAACTGGCGCCCCATCAGCCTTCTCAATGTCGATAGAAAGATACTGGCAAAGATTTTGTTCTGGCGCTTGTCGTCAGTAGCGGAGCAACTGCTTTCCCGTCATCAGCACTGCTCCATCCAAGGTAGAAGCACCTTCTCAGCGGTTTTAGCTGTCCGGGAAGCCTTGGAGCGGTGCAGGGCTGCAGGCTGGGGAAAGTACTTGTTGGCGTTAGATCAGGCAAAGGCTTTTGATAGGGTCAATCATGAGTACCTATGGCTGCTTCTTGGTAAGTACGGCCTGCCAGGGCGGTTCATTAATTGGCTACAAACCCTGTATGAAGGGGCTGAGAGCTTCCCTCTTGTTAATGGTTGGGTTGGAAGGCCTTTCAAAGTTGGCTCTGGTGTGCGACAGGGATGCCCCCTGAGTCCCCTACTGTATGTGTTTGCGATCGATCCCTTTATAAGGAGGGTCGAGAGCAGCATGTTATGTGGGGTTCCTCTGGGTATGCCTGGTGAGCCTCCTCTGAAGGTCATTGCCTATGCTGATGATGTATCTGTGATTGTCTCTGGGACAAATGAGGCAGAGGAGGTGGCCTCTCTAATAGCACAGTATACAGAAGCGTCGGGCTCCAAGGTCAATCACGAGAAGAGTGAAGTTTTCTGGATGGGTGAGGAGGGTGAGGGCTTCGAACTTCCGGACGCCTTCCCAATGCCCCAGCAGGAAATTAAGATCCTTGGCATTAATTTCGGTCCTGGTGATTATGGCCAAAAAAACTGGGAGAGCAGGCTGGAAATTGCCAATGCCAAGGTTGCAGTCTGGAAGAGCTGGAAAATGTCTCTCAGGGAAAGGGTTGACCTTATCAAGACCTACCTGATCCCCATCTTTTTATACGTCAGCTTCATCTGTGTTTTGCCAGTATCTCTCTACACCAGGGTCTACAGCGTGTTTTTCCAGATGTTATGGGGAAACCGCATGAACCTGGTGAAAAGAAATGTCACTTACCTATCCAGGCGGGAGGGTGGCCTAGGGATGGTCAACCCAGTAGTGTTTTTCTCTCTCTTGTTTCTGAAACATAATTTTGGAAGCATGTTGGCAGAGAGCCCGCCTGGCTGGGTGGGTATTTTCCAGTCCTGGTTTAAGCCCTTCCTGCGAGACTGGGAGAATGGTGGCCGGGTGAAAAGCCCTCGAGTTCCTCAGGCTCAGCTCCCGGCCTATGTTGCCCCGTGCTTGAAAATACTTCGGCAATGGCAATTGACGGCAGAGGACATGAGATCTACTCCGAGGAAGCTTCTGGTGAGTCGGGTCCTGGGTCTGGCTTTTCATGAGCCATTGTCCCTCAGGGATTGCCCAGGCTCCATCATGAGGGAGGGTTTGAGGCTTATTAACTCCTCAAGAATTCCTTTGAAGTACCGGGATATAGCCTGGCTCTCCTTCCAAGGAAAACTCTACCTTAGGGGGATCCGGAAGAGTCGCAGCCTGCCAGAGATAATTTGTCTCCGTGAGGAGTGTCAGGATGAGGTGGAGACTATGGACCACTTCCTGCTCCGGTGTCCCTTTAATGTAGATGTGTGTAAACAGGTGGGGTTGGCCCTCGGTGCCCCATTTTTCTCCCAGCTTTCCTATGCTGAGTGGGTGTATGGAGCATTCAAGAACAGAGGGGATTTTTGTTTGGACACTTTGTATCTAGTTAGTCTAGTGATTCGCTATTTCACGTGGAATGCACGGTGCCAGCTTTGCATTAGGAAGAAAGTCCTCCCTGTCCCGGTGGTGGTGCATGACATCCTGCATGAGGTGGGTAAGATCCGGGTGCTTGAGAGGGACAGGTGGGAACGGGGGGCCTGGCTGAAGGCGTGGAGGAACATCAGGCCTCCTTAGTTCTCATGACTTCCCTCTGGGTGGGCTTTTCTGTCTCTTATCACCCATAGATTTTTTATAACAACGACAGATTTTTGAAGAATGGCTGCATGCACAGGTGACGGGGTCTCTTAGTCTTCCTGCTGAATTGTGTATAGTGTAGTGTTAGGTTGTAGATAGGATTGTATATACAATAATGGATATTATATGCCGAATTGTTAGGCCTGTTTCTTTTTTGTTTAGTTATTATTATTTATTTTATTTTATTTATTTATTATTGTAACTTTGTATATATTGTATATATTGTATATGATTGCTTGATTTTACTTAATAAAAAAAGTTACAATCTATAAGGGTTTAGGGTGCAATAGAGAGGAATCTATTAGGGTACAAGGGGGGGATATAGAATGAGGAAAAGCTTACAATCTATAAGGGAGGATTCAGGAGAAGCTAGTTTCGTCCCTTAAAGCAACGAGGAGCGATTTAAGTCCATGCAGCGCTCAGGCCCCACTGTGAAGGAGGAAGAGACCGACCATGTGGATGAGACCCCGATGGTGGAGGATTCTCCAGCTGTACCTCCACCCAAAGTTGCAGCAGTAGCAGAGCTGGGAGCCCTGGAACCAGCATTGGAAGACTCTTTTGCTGAGGCAACACATCAGGAGTGTGTGACATCGCTGGGCATCCAGGAAGCCCCTACTGGAGCAGATCTTCCAGAGGACAGCCGCCAGCCTGAGGAGCCCATGCCAGCTAAGGACAACATCCATCTGTCCAGCCAACCTGCGGAGTACGCCATAGGCGCTGTGTCAGGGGGTATAGAAGACTGTGGCGCTCCTTGCTCTGAAAAGGGTGAGGTGGCGCCAGACGTAAGTACCATCCTGGCACCCATCCGGGTTCCTGGGTGCGCCGAACTTGGTGGGCCTGGGGCCATGGGTGACTCACCCGCAGGTTTGGGTCTTGCTGGCAGGGCTTCTATTGCTTCTGCTTCAGCTGCTTTGGGTGCTTTTACTGATGTTGTTGCTCCTGTTACTGCTGCTGTGTCTGGGGTTGAGTCCACAGGGGTTAATTCTATTGTTGGACTTTCTGCTGTGACTGATGCTGTGACTGCTGCTGATGTTGTGACTGTCCCCTCACCTGCACCTCAGGTGGACAATAAGAAGACTGTGCCACCTAATGCTGGGGCCCCTGCTGTCCGCCCTGCCCTGTATTTCATCCAGCGAGGTGGCACAGGGAGTGGGGCCAATAATGCTGTTGGTGCTGCAGTGCAGTCCCCTGTGTCATATGCCCAGGTTGCCAGGCGTGGTGGAGAAGCTGCTGGTGAGAGGATGTCTGTGCCCAGTGAGGCCAACGCCCCTGCCAGCAGCTTCAATAGGCGCAACCTGGTCCAGCTTAGGTGGGAGGGGGAGGGGCCAGTTATCACCCGGCAGGCGGTGGTGGATCTCATACTGGGTATGGGATTCGCAGCCCCAGACATTTTTGCCCTGATCAGTCCAGTAGGGAGTGCGGAACATGACTTAAGCTTCGTCAGACCAGAAGGGATGGATTTATTTTGGGAGCGGTACGAGCTGCTGAAGCAAGATCCTGCCTGGAAGGGGTTAACTCCCATCCAGGTCTCCAGACAGCAGCTCGTGAAAAATGTCACCATACTGGTTAGAAATTAGTCCATTCCCCCCTCTGATTTGACTGTCTGGATAAAGCGTTATGGTGATGTTCTCACTCCCCTGAAGAAGATCCTAGACGATTGGGATATCTGGACTGGGGGCTGGTCAGTGACCCTGAGGCTCCGCAGGAATAGCAACCAGGTCACCCACTTGCCATCTTCTGCCTATATTGGCCGTGACCGGCTGACCATCTTTTATCCTGGTCAGCCCAAGGTTTGCCATAAATGTGGGGCTAAGGGTCACTTCAGCTCCTCCTGCTCACTTCTTAGGTGCTCGTTGTGCCAGGGCTTGGGACACTTGGCTAAGGACTGCAATACAATCCGATGTAATCTATGTAACCAGCTCGGCCACCCTTATAGTCAGTGTCCTGAGGCCTGGCACAACCTGGACAGGGAAGTGGTGCAGGAAATGCTGCGGCTGGATAGGGAGGAACATTCCCATGCTGTCCCGTCTACAGTCCCTCCCCCCACTCAGCTGGGGGTTCCTGAGGCCCCTGCGCCCACTCCTGTACCATCTGCAGGGGTCCCTAAGGTGAATCCCCAGTCTGCCCCCAAGTTAGCAACCACTAATGTAAGACCAAACAATATAATAGCTGAGGCGGCCCGGGGGGCTGGCACTGCAAGTACCAAGGGGGTCCCAGCAGTTGTGGCCCCTGCTGTAAAACCTCGCAGGCTGGGGCTAGGTGATCCTGATCCTGCACCCCCTTCTGAGCAGGGTGGGAGTTCAGATCCCAAGACAGCGTGGTCTGGACTCTCCCCCGAGGATCAGGATTACCTTGCTCTCAGGTTTGCTACCAAGAAGAAAAGAAAAAAGGACAATGGAGTGCCTGAACCGGGGAAGAGCCATGGGGTGCAGCTCTTCAACCGGTTTGAGGCACTTTCTGAGGACTCAATAGAGATTTCTTCAATTGATCCTGAGGCCTCAGATATGGAGGAGGAAACACAAGCCTCCTCCAGTAAGCGTGAGGGATCCGATAGTGAGGCTGGAAGGAAGGCTAAGAGACATTCTCCCGAATGACTCTGATGGCAGTTCCCCCTCCGATAAAGGTGGCAACCATTAATGTTGCCAGCATTAAATCAGTAAGCGCTCGTTTTATGGCCTTATTTTTTTTATTATTTTTTTTTTTGGTCTCTTGCGGCCGAGCCTTACAGCGGAGTGGCGGTGCTTTTGGTAACTTGCCGGCGAGTCATTGAGGTGGAGATCGGGAGGTGCATGGTCTTGGACGTCATTGTAAGGGGGCAGGACCTGCGCTCATAAATATCTATGGACCTCAAACTAAGTGGGACAGGAAATGCCTCCTTACAAAGATCAAGCCGTTCCTTTTTACAGCTCGGCCAGTAGTCTTTGGAGGTGATTTTAACACCGTGACTAGGCCCATGGACAGGAGAGGCTTCAAAGGCAAGCTGGGCTGCGATAGTCTCTTTTTGAATAGCATGGTTAGAGAGGCCTGGAAGATGTGCACATTAAGCACTCCCCGGACCTCACGGGCTTCACTTTTCAGCGAGGTAGCAGTCAGAGTAGAATAGACAGGTTTTTTTTGAAGAAGGGCTCGGCTTCTCAGCTTCCGTGGCTGCAGGCGGTCGAGTTCTCCGATCACCTTTTACTATCGATGGTCTTGAATGCTTCTGACACACCCCCTAGAGCAGGGGTACTCAACCACTTTTTGTAAAGGTCCGTTTAAAAGCATCCAGTGAGAGGTAGAGGTCCGGGAGGGGGGTAGACAGTTAAAAATCGGACCACACCAATCTAAAAATCCTATTGGCCACTGGGTCAAAAATCCTATTGGCCCCACAGAACCTACAGCAGATTGGACTTCATACTGCACTGCTAGGTGCCAGGGAGCCATGACACTGGCAGGGAGACTAAGCACTACATTGCTGATCAATAGGGCAGTTCTGAGAATGGCAAAACACAAAGCAACTGAGTGCAGGCCTGTCAGGGCAAGGGTCCGGAAATCTGGTGCCGAGGTCCGCATTCGGACCCCGGTCCGCCATTTGAGTATCGCTGCCTTAGAGGAAGGGGCATCTGGAGGATGAATTCGGCTCTCCTTGAGGAGGAGGGGATAAGACAATCTTTTGAGGATTTTTTTCAGGCACAGGTTTCCATTAAGGATTTTTGCAGCAGCAGGTCTGAGAGGTGGGAGCTGACCAAAATGAGAATTGCTGGGCTTTTCAGGGGCCTTGGAAAAAGAAAACAGCTTGATAAATACATTGCCTACCAGCGCTTGCGGAGGAAAGGGATTATGGGAAATACCACTCACCCGATCCCTATCAGACAGGCTGCAGCTCTCAAGACTGTCCTTGGTCTGAAGGATAGCACAGGTTCCCTGGTAAGATCTAAATCTGGGATCCTGGAGATTATTAGGTCCTTTTATGCAGACCTCCTGGGCAGAAAGGTTCTTGAACGGGCAAGGATGGAAAGTTTCCTGGACTCTACTCCAGGATTGGAAAATGGTGACCTTTCTATCACTAGCTTGACAGAGCCGGGTCACTGCCGATGAGGTGGTAAGTGCGATTGATCACCTTGCCATCAAAAAGTTGGTGGAGGTCTTTAATTGTTGTCTGGCAGAGGGTTCCCTCCCTCCCTCCATGAGGCGCTCGGCTGTGATCCTTCTGTCAAAAGGAAAGGACTCTTCGATGATTGAGAACTGGCACCCCATCAGCCTTCTCAATGTCGATAGAAAGATACTGGCAAAGATTTTGTTCTGGTGCTTGTCGTCAGTAGCGGAGCAACTGCTTTCCCCGTCATCAGCACTGCTCCATCCAAGGTAGAAGCACCTTCTCAGCGGTTTTAGCTGTCCGGGAGGCCTTGGAGCGATGCAGGGCTGCAGGCTGGGGAAAGTACTTGTTGGCGTTAGATCAGGCAAAGGCTTTTGATAGGGTCAATCATGAGTACCTATGGCTGCTTCTTGGTAAGTCTGGCCTGCCAGGGCGGTTCATTAATTGGCTACAAACCCTGTATGAAGGGGCTGAGAGCTTCCCTCTTGTTAATGTTTGGGTTGGAAGGCCTTTCAAAGTTGGCTCTGGTGTGCGACAGGGATGCCCTCTGAGTCCCCTACTGTATGTGTTTGCAATCGATCCCTTTATAAGGAGGGTCGAGAGCAGCATGTTATGTGGGGTTCCTCTGAGTGTGCCTGGTGAGCCTCCTTTGAAGGTCATTGCCTATGCTGATGATGTATCTGTGATTGTCTCTGGGACAAATGAGGCAGAGGAGGTGGCCTCTCTAATAGCACAGTATACAGAAGCGTCGGGCTCCAAGGTCAATCATGAGAAGAGTGAAGTTTTCTGGATGGGTGAGGAGGGTGAGGGCTTCGAACTTCCGGATGCCTTTCCAATGCCCCAGCAGGAAATTAAGATCCTTGGCATTCATTTCGGTCCTGGTGATTATGGCCAAAAAAACTGGGAGCGCAGGCTGGAAATTGCCAATGCCAAGGTTGCAGTCTGGAAGAGCTGGAAAATGTCTCTCAGGGAAAGGGTTGACCTCATCAAGACCTACCTGATCCCCATCTTTTTATACGTCAGCTTCGTCTGTGTTTTGCCAGTATCTCTCTACACCAGGGTCTACAGCGTGTTTTTCCAGATGTTATGGGGAAACCGCATGAACCTGGTGAAAAGAAATGTCACTTACCTATCCAGGCGGGAGGGTGGCCTAGGGATGGTCAACCCAGTAGTGTTTTTCTCTCTCTTGTTTCTGAAACATAATTTTGGAAGCATGTTGGCAGAGAGCCCGCCTGGATGGGTGGGTATTTTCCAGTCCTGGTTTAAGCCCTTTCTGCGAGACTGGGAGAATGGTGGCCGGGTGAAAAGCCCTCGAGTTCCTCAGGCTCAGCTCCCGGCCTATGTTCCCCCGTGCTTGAAAATACTTCAGCAATGGCAATTGACAGCAGAGGACATGAGATCTATTCCGAGGAAGCTTCTGGTGAGTCGGGACCTGGGTCTGGCTTTTCATGAGCCATTGTCCCTCAGGGATTGCCCAGGCTCCATCATGAGGGAGGGTTTGAGGCTTATTAACTCCTCAAGAATTCCTTTGAAATACCGGGATATAGCCTGGCTCTCCTTCCAAGGAAAACTCTACCTTAGGGGGATCCGAAAGAGTCGCAGCCTGCCAGAGATAATTTGTCTCCGGAAGCAGTGTCAGGATGAGGTGGAGACTATGGACCACCTCCTGCTCCGGTGTCCCTTTAATGTAGATGTGTGTAAACAGGTGGGGTTGGCCCTCGGTGCCTCCTTCTCCCAGCTTTCCTATGCTGAGTGGGTGTACGGGGCATTCAAGAACAGAGGGGATTTTTGTTTGGACACTTTATATCTAGTTAGTCTAGTGATCCGCTATTTCACGTGGAATGCACGGTGTCAGCTCTGCATTAGGAAGAAAGTTCTCCCTGTCCCGGTGGTGGTGCATGACATCCTGCATGAGGTGGGCAAGATCCGGGTGCTTGAGAGGGACAGGTGGGAACGGGGGGCCTGGATGAAGGCGTGGAGGAACATCAGGCCTCCTTAGTCCTCATGACTTCCCTCTGGGTGGGCTTTTCTGTCTCTTATCACCCATAGATTTTTATAACAAAGACAGATTTTTGAAGAACGGCTGCATGCACAGGTGACGGGGTCTCTTAGTCTTCCTGCTGAATTGTGTAGAGTGTAGTGTTAGGTTGTAGATAGGAATGTATATAGAATAATGGATATTATATATTATATGCCGAATTGTTAGGCCTGTTTCTTTTTGTTTAGTTATTATTTATTTTATTTTATTTATTTATTATTGTAACTTTGTATATATTGTATATGATTGCTTGATTTTACTTAATAAAAAAAAAAAGTTACAATCTATTAGGGTATAAGGGAGGATACAGAAGGAGAAGAGCTTACAATCTATTAGGGTATAAGGGAGGATACCGAAGGAGAAGAAGAGCTTACAATCTATTATGGTATAAGGGAGGACAGAGAAGGAAGAAGAACCTACAATCTATTACAATATAAAGGAGGACAGAGAGAAAAAAAAGAGCTTACAATCTGTGAAAGTGTTGGGGAGGTTACAGAATGGTTATCTTGCAGCACTGGTGATCTGGGTTTAATGTCGTGTTCATTGACTGGAGATATAGCAGAGCTTTATGTTCAGCTTGGCTGGGGGGGGGGGGGGGGGGATTGCAGTAACACTGAGTTGTTGCCATGACGAAATTATTTCTAAGCGCAGCTCACTATGCAAGATGAACAATACAGCGCCGGTGATGTAGCGGCTGCCCGCAGTCAGGGCTGATACCAAAATACTGATGCCTGATCCTGGGGGCAGGAAAGTGGTTAGCGCCCCTGTCTTGCTGCATCCAGGCCCTGGGGCTAACCATACATGCTCCTATGTGCCCGAACGAAACAATATACATGCTGGTGTGTGTGAAGGTAACAGAGTGTGAGCTCTGAGGGACAGGAAGTCATGTGACTGCCTCTATGTACAGCGCTGTGGAATATGTCAGTGCTATATAAATGTATAATAACAGTGTGTGAGTGTGGAGGGGACATTAGAGTGTGAGCTCTGAGGGATGGGGTCATGTGACTGCTTCTATGTACAGCGCTGTGGTATATGTTAGCGCTATATAAATGTATAATAACAGTGTGTGAGTGTGGAGGAGACATTAGAGTGTGAGCTCTGAGGGACAGGGAGTCATGTGACTGCTTCTATGTATCTACATTATTTTTATATAGCCCTGACTTTCTGTTAAGTTGATCTCAATATCCTCCTCTTATGTCCTAGATCTTACAATCTACTATTCTCCATTGTGGGCCAATTAAGCGGCCACTCTGGTCAGTTGATCTCAAATGGAGGTGACCACGAAGCAGGGAAGGCACCTTGGCAGTGGTCATCTCCCATGATCCTTTGCAAGCCTTCCATAGATTTGCATAGGAAATAAACTATGGCCGATATCGACAGAGAGGGAACTGTGACTGTAGTTGGGCTTTGAATTTACCCCAACCCTTCCATGCTTTATATGAAACCAAAATTAAAGGTCTTGGCTGGAGTTTGGGCATTAGACAGGACCCCTACGAAAGTAAAATACAACTTTTGGCTGGAGAAATAAAGGGAATGTTATTTACGCGGCTGGAACGGTTCTATAAATGACCGGCCCCTCCGTTCTATTTTTGGTGTGTTTGTAGCCGGTTGTCCGTATGTTTTGGAGCTGTGGTTGTTGGTGTCGCGCAGAGCGCCCGGCACTCGTCCGATGAGGCCTGCGAAGTGCCGACATGTGGCGCTATTTATAACCGTGCGGGTGGTGACCTTGCAAGCCAACTGCCAAACTTTTTCCATTTTAAGAGAAAAAAAACACAGCCACCACCGCTCCTCCGTTGTCAAACTGAAGAACAATAATGATTGAGACAAGGTTTTCCATCACTTTTAGGTTTTCATGCCTTTTGCGGTCCATGGATTTTCACACCTAGAGGCTGATTCATTACTAACGGCAGGTATCGGCAGATGAGCGTACCTTGTAAAGTGCTACGGAAGATGATGGCGCTATATAAATGAACAATACCATAGTGTTATAATGGTGAATCCAGCAATTCACCCAAAATAGTTCCAAATCACTGCACCCCCTCCACGGTAATCAATACATCAACCAAATATATATCATGAATTCATAAATTATTATTATTATTCAGGCCCGGATTAACGTAGGGGCGGACGGAGGTGCCTACGTTAAAACAGGCCCAGCAGCCTGCATACGCGGCCCGCATAGGCCGCCGGGCGCCCGCTACAGAGCCTAGGGCGGAGCTTTCAGACAGGGCGGGCTCAGGGCAAATATGTTAGAATAATAGTAAAAAAAAAAAAAAAGTTGAGCCTGCGGGGATGAACTTCAACTTCAAACTTCATTGGTGGTTCAGTGAGAACCCTCCTCTATCCCTCCCTCCCCACCCCACCACCGCCTCCTGTCTGCTGGAGCGCCGCTCCTGTCAAAAAAGACAGGCGGAGGCTGTGAGGGGCCGGGGCCCCACTCCCCGCTCTGCCCCCTGCTCGCAGCCGCCGCCTGTCTTCTTTGACAGGAGCGGCGCACCAGAACGCGCGCGCCCACCTCGTGCTGCCCCCCCTCCCCGCCGCACGCATCCTCTACCTGCATCCCCCGCCCCACTACACACCTTGCCTCCCCCTGGCATCCTCTGCCGCACTCCTCGCCCTGCCCCCCCATCGCATCCCCCGCCCCACTCCTCATCCTACCCCCCCTCGCAACCCCCACCCCACTCCTCGCCCCCCCCCCGTCCTACCTCCATTCGCAGCTGCCACCTGTCTTTTGTTGGAGTGCGGGAGTTCGGGGGCGTGGTCTCGCAGGCTTCAGCACACATCAGGAGACCAGGTAAGTGGCCGCTCTCCTGTGCTACAACTCTTGTACAAATGGTGCTTTATGCTGTGCATTAAATTGCACGGCATAAAGCGCTGATTGGACAAGAGCTTGTGCATGCGCAGTGGGATGAAAGAAGGTTAAAGTGGACCAAAACCCAGGATTTTGACTATCCTGGGGTTTGGACTATCCTGGGTTTGGGATGCCCTACTATGTGAAACCCCTAAATCTCCCGCATCAACTTACCTCACCGCGGTCCTAGGGCGCATGCGTGGCCGCTCGTCCAATCAGCACACTCTGAGCCACTGAGCTATGCACGTCTGAGCTCCGGCTGGCCGTCGCATCTCGCACTTCCGTCTAACAGGGAGCGTGACTGTGCCAGCCATTCACAAATGGCCGGCGCGGGCACGTGTCCTGCTAGAGGGATAGCGGGGATGCAGCCATTGGACTGGGATTAAGGTAAGTGTAGCGGGCGACCTGGGGGTATCACACAGCGGGGCATCCCAATTTTGGATGCCCCACGGGGAGGGAATGGATCAGCTCAGGAATCTTATAGACTCCTGGCCGATCCAGCTAGGTTTTGGTCCACGTTAAGACTTCGAGAGAGCTGGGGGTTTCATAGAGCGGGGCATCACAAATCTGTATGCCCCTGAGAAGGTACCAAAACCCAGGATAGTGAAATTCCTGGGTTTTGGTCCACTTAAAGCGGAACAAAACTGCAAGATGCTGGCCACTGTTGGGTTTTGTTCTGCTTTAACTGGACCAAAACCTAGCATAGTAAAATTTCTGGGTAGTGGACCAAAACCCAGGATTTGACTATACTAGGTTTTGGTCCTTTCCCCCAGGGCACCCCAATCAGAGATTCCAAGTGCAACTCGCCTCTTCCCGGTCCTCTGGCGCGGGCGCTCGTCCAATCAGAGCGCTTGGAGCCGCTGACATCACGCTGTCTAAGGCCAGCGGCTCTGAGCGCGCTGGCGGCCACATCCCCCGCTTTCCTCTAACAGGGAGCGTGCCCACGCCGGGCCATTCACAAATGTCTTGCGCAGGCACGCGCCCTGCTAGAGGGATAGCGGGGATGCCGCTTACACATGTGCTGTTAGACCATGAAACAAGGTAAGTGTATGGTTTCACACTTCCCGATTTTGGATGCCCCGGGGGAGGGAATCGCACTGGGTTTTGATCCACTTTAAAGTGGAACAAAACCCACCAGCGGCAGTCCTGGAATCTACAAGATCTCGTGTTTCAGCCCCGTAGAGAGCCCTGTGTGTTAACCAAAAAAGCTGCGGGTGTGACGTCACATCGGATGGGTGTTACAGTCGGGGGGCATAGCGAACCCTCTGCAACACCTCTTTGACACTCTGGGCCCCCCCAAAAGCGAGTTGATTCTTTTTTTTTTTTTTTTTTAGCTAAAGAACAAACTCTATGAAGATATGCAAATTTTTCATACACTAACATGTATTCAGCTATCCTGGTAATTTAATGTACATTAGACATGTGACAAATGCGCTTTGTCTTAAACAAAATTGCTTTGTGTTGCGTTTTCATTTTATATACTTCGATAAATAGGCCCGTCAAAATCTACAGCACCAGGCCCGGGATGCTCTTAATCCGGCCCTGTTATTATTGGCAAGTAAGTACCCATAAAAATCACATAACAGACAATTAAAAGACATATAACACTGGACCGCGCATTTCCAGGGGCATCCCAATTAAACCCATAATCCCAACCCACAAACATTAGATTTCAATAAAGTGCCAGTACTGTAAACAATTCTTAAAGTGCATTAGTGCTAAAATGTGTGCAAACCATAATTCAATTGATACGGGGAGGCCGATTCATCAATAGCGCCAGGTAGCGACAGATGAGCGACTGTAGCGTGATTTTTTCAGCGCCAGCCAGTATTCGCTGTGCTTGGCCGGCATTAGCTTGATGACAGCGACTCAGTCGGTGTGCGGTAATGTTGAATACGGGCTGGGGGGTCGCTGTTTCACAGGTCCAGCGTTGTATGTGAGCGCCTGACAAAGAATGGCCAGAGCGAACGGCTAGCTTCATATTCATTAACAAATCACGCTCCGAATGTGCTGTCGCTGTCCATTCCTTGTTTAAACCCCAGAGCACTGGCGGCGATCTGTATTAACTAGTTTTTAACCCCTAAACAACCATATTTTTTGAATGTAACATTATACATGTTTTTAGAATCATTTTGTAATGTGAATACATTAATCTCAGACCTGTTAGATCAATTCTGCACATATTTTTTTTTTTTTGACTTAAAAATAAATCCTAACATTGCAGAAGTGGTCTCCGATTTTTTGACATTAAAAAAAAAAAAAAAAAAAATTATTACCAATTAATTATGAATAATTATAGATTGCTCCATTGAAATGCATTGGACATCGCCAGGGAGCGACAGCTCATACCTGGCGCTGTGAGGGAATTTGCAGCGGCGCTGTTCGGTCCAGGCGGCTTCATGATGAATGCCGCGCTAGCCGTCGCTCTCGCCGGCGCTAGCCTCATTTTGCTTGATAAATGCGTCATTGTGACCGCCGCCGGGCGTACTTGAGTCGGTAGTCGCCGTTAGCTGCCGCTACCTGGCGCTCGTCAGACACTACCTGGCGCTATCGCTTAATGAATAAGGGCCTAAATGTGTCAAGAGAAGAAAAGACTCAAGTACTAGATTACAACAAATACACAATAAACAAACACATCACCTAAATGTGCAGATCTGGGTATCCCCCAAGAATGTCCCAGGTCGAGTGACAATCCCCCCCAATGCGTTTCGTGGCCCCCCGCTCACAGGCCACTTTATCAAGGTATATAAATGAACAATAATAATAATAATAATGAGCGTCTCTATAGCGGTGCTTAGAGTAACCGCTAGCAGACGCTGTGATTGGCTATCGGGCGCTGTAACAGAGCACCTCAGTCGCTGCAGTAACCTGGCTGGCAATGCTGAATGAGATGTATGTTGGGTGTTTTAACACCAGTACAACGCTGCAGCGAGTGATATGTAGCGCCAGATCAGTGCGACCAAACCTCAGCGCTCCACACCATATTCAACAAAAAAACAGACACACAGCGTTGGCGCTCTGGATCTGGTCGCTATAGCACAGAGCGCCAGACGCGGTGTGATTAAAGTCTGTTTTTGCACACATATCCACCCGTAATAAAGCGAAAACACATGGAATGACATTGTTGTAACATTGTGACATTAATACTTTAATGCCAGACCTGTATTGACAATTCTGCATAAAAATATTAAAAGTCAAAGAAGTTTTCAAAAATGACTTTTTCTAGGCCAGGAGAGGTGACACAATTATTTGAGAGAAAAAAAATTGTAAAAGCAAAAAATCCTGTTTAAACAGAAGAAAAGGACCGCCCGTTGAAATGTATGGGAGAGCGACAGGTAATACCTGACGCTCTGGAAGTTAGAGCGCCGGCGCTATACGCTGAGCCGCCTGTATAATAATACATCGGATGCTACATGAATCGCCTTCATAAATGTGGCATTGCGTACAGCGCCCGGCGTTCACCAGGCGCCACTTGCCGCTACAAAGCACTACCTGCCGCTATCCCACGATAAATAACCCCCATAGTCTTTTCATATTGGGCTGAATTAGAAGAAAGTACAATAGTTTTTTCACCTGATGATGGTCCCATTGGTTTATTACCTGTGATGGATGCATGCTTGCTCTGAGGCGGGGTGCCATTGTCAGTGATGGTGAGGGGCACCTGGTACACGCCGGCTTCCAGATTATGGCTCTTCATGGACAGATTAGCGTGCGTTCCTGCCAGATAAAGAAATTGGGACTCGGATTAGTGCCAGAGCTCTGCTGTAAAGCATCCAATATACATCAATAAATGGGCACAAAGGGTTATTACATGGACTTGTTGAGACAGAGAAGTTTAATCCCAAATCCCTCAGCTTTGGTTTCTGGTAACTGTGCTGCCACCCTGCAGCCATTCTCCCCCAGATTGTAATCCTCATCTTTGTGTCTACCTCCCAGATTGTAATCCTCATCTCTGCTTCTACCTCCCAGATTGTAGTCCTCATCTTTGTGTCTACCTCCCAGATTGTAATCCTCATCTCTGCTTCTACCTCCCAGATTGTAATTCTCATCTCTGCTTCTACCTCCCAGATTGTAATTCTCATCTCTGCTTCTACCCCCTACACTTTAATCCTCACCTCTGCGTCTACCCCCCAGATTGTAATCCTCACCTTTGCGTCCACCTCCCAGATTGTAATCCTCACCTTTGCGTCCACCTCCCAGATTGTAATCCTCACCTTTGCGTCCACCTCCCAGATTGTAAGTCTCATCTCTGCTTCCATCTCCCAGATTGTAATCCTCGCCTCTGCTTCTCCCTTCCAGATTGTAATCCTCATCTCTGCTTCTACCTCCCAGATTGTAATCCTGGCGCTGCTTCTACCTCCCAGATTGTAATCCTCACCTCTGTGTCTACCTCCCAGATTGTAATCCTCACCTCTGTGTCTACCTCCCAGATTGTAATCCTCTCCTCTGCTTCTACCTCCCAGATTGTAATCCTTACCTCTGCGTTTACCTTCCATATTGTAATCCTCACCTCTGTGTCTACCTCCCAGATTGTAATCCTCACCTCTGTGTCTACCTCCCAGATTGTAATCCTCACCTCTGCTTCTACCTTCCATATTGTAATCCTCACCTCTGTGTCTACCTCCCAGATTGTAATCCTCACCTTTGCGTCCACCTCCCAGATTGTAATCCTCACCTTTGCGTCCACCTCCCAGATTGTAATCCTCACCTTTGCGTCCACCTCCCAGATTGTAATCCTCACCTTTGCGTCCACCTCCCAGATTGTAAGTCTCATCTCTGCTTCCATCTCCCAGATTGTAATCCTCGCCTCTGCTTCTCCCTTCCAGATTGTAATCCTCATCTCTGCTTCTACCTCCCAGATTGTAATCCTGGCGCTGCTTCTACCTCCCAGATTGTAATCCTCACCTCTGTGTCTACCTCCCAGATTGTAATCCTCACCTCTGTGTCTACCTCCCAGATTGTAATCCTCTCCTCTGCTTCTACCTTCCAGATTGTAATCCTGGCGCTGCTTCTACCTCCCAGATTGTAATCCTGGCGCTGCTTCTACCTCCCAGATTGTAATCCTTACCTCTGCGTTTACCTTCCATATTGTAATCCTCTCCTCTGCTTCTACCTCCCAGATTGTAATCCTTACCTCTGCGTTTACCTTCCATATTGTAATCCTCACCTCTGTGTCTACCTCCCAGATTGTAATCCTCACCTCTGTGTCTACCTCCCAGATTGTAATCCTCACCTCTGCTTCTACCTTCCAGATTGTAATCCTCACTTCTGCTTCCATCTCCCAGATTGTAATCCTCTCCTCTGCTTCTACCTTCCAGATGATTGTAATCCTCACCTCTGTGTCTACCTCCCAGATTGTAATCCTCTCCTCTGCTTCTACCTCCCAGATTGTAATCCTCATCTCTGCTTCTACCTCCCAGATTGTAATCCTCACCTCTGCTTCTACCTCCCAGATTGTAATCCCGGCGCTGCTTCTACCCCCTACACTTTAATCCTCACCTCTGCGTCTACCCCCCAGATTGTAATCCTTACCCCTGCTTCTACCTCCCAGACTGTAATCCTCACTTCTGCTTCCATCTCCCAGATTGTAATCCTCACTTCTGCTTCCATCTCCCAGATTGTAATCCTCACTTCTGCTTCCATCTCCCAGACTGTAATCCTCACTTCTGCTTCCATCTCCCAGACTGTAATCCTCACTTCTGCTTCCATCTCCCAGACTGTAATCCTCACTTCTGCTTCCATCTCCCAGATTGTAATCCTCACCTTTGCGTCCACCTCCCAGATTGTAATCCTCGCCTCTGCTTCTCCCTTCCAGATTGTAATCCTCATCTCTGCTTCTCCCTTCCAGATTGTAATCCTCATCTCTCCTTCTACCTCCCAGATTGTAATCCTCACCTCTGTGTCTACCTCCCAGATTGTAATCCTCACCTCTGCTTCTACCTTCCATATTGTAATACTCACCTCTGCATCTATCTCCCAGATTGTAATCCTCTCCTCTGCTTCTACCTCCCAGATTGTAATCCTCTCCTCTGCTTCTACCTCCCAGATTGTAATCCTGGCTGCTACTTCTCTCCCATCCAAACTGTAATACTCCCTGTTTTATCTCCCCTCAGATACTGTCTAATACTCACCACCGCTGCTCCTTCACCCCCTTTACTGTAATCCACAAGGCTACTTTTCTACACAACCCTCCCCCCCAGACAGTAGCCCCCACTGCTGTCCCCATCCTACAAACTGTAATCGAAGTGTACCAAAACCCACCGTGATCGGCCCAGGAATCCCTCCCCCCGGGCATCCAAAATCTAAATGCACCACTGTGTGAAACCCCCCCAGGTTGCCCCATAAACTTACCTTGCTTCCCAGTCCAATGGCGCATGCATGAGCTGCGGACGTATCCCTCTAGCAGGGCGCGTGCCAGACATTTGTGAATTCTACGGCGCAGGCACGCTCCTTGTTAGAGAGAAGCGGGGTATGTGGCCGTCAACATGCTCGGAGCCTCTGGCTTTAGACAAAGGCTTAGATGACTTGACCTCAGAGGCTCCGAGTGCACTGATTGGATGAGCGGAAATAGAATCGGGAAGAGGTGAGTTAACTTTGGCCATCTGGGGGGTTTCACACGCATTTCACAGCGATCTGGGGGGAAAGGACCAAAATCCAGAATAGTCAAAATCCTGGGTTTTGGTCCACTTTAATTCTGCTCTCCTCCCCAAGATGTAATCCCCCACCTCTGCTCCTCCCCCCCCCCCCCAGGCTGTAATACTCACCACTGCTTTCCTCCCTCAGACTGTAATCATCTCTGCTTCATCTCCACTCAGATTGTAATGCTCACCACTGCTGCTTCTTCACTCCCATACTGTAATCCACATGGCTGCTTCTTTAACTGCTTTTCCCATCCCCCACTGTCATCCTCACCTCTGTTCCCTGTCTCCTGCATATCATTCTAATCTCATTGCTGCTTTCCTCCCCCAGACTGTACTCCTCACCACTGCTGCTTCTTCTCCCACATTGTGTAATCTGCATGGCTGCTCCCCTACTTACCGACTGTAATCTTCACCACTGCTTCTCTCTCTCCTCCCCCAGACTGTAATCCTCACTGCTTCTCCTGCTCCCCCAAAACTGTAATCCTCACTGCTGCTTCTCCCTCTCCCCCAAAACTTTAATCCTTACAGTTGTATCCTCCCACCGCAAACTGTAATCCTCACCGCTGCTTCTCCCGCTTCCCCAAAACTTTAATCCTTACAGTTGTATCCTCCCTCTGCAAACTGTAATCCTCACTGCTGCTTCTCCCGCTCCCCCAAATTTTAATCCTTACAGTTGTATCCTCCCACCGCAAACTGTAATCCTCACTGCTGCTTCTCCCGCTCCCCCAAAACTTTAATCCTTACAGTTGTATCCTCCCACTGCAAACTGTAATCCTCACTGCTGCTTCTCCCACTCCCCCAAAACTTTAATCCTTACGGTTGTATCCTCCCACCGCAAACTGTAATCCTCACCGCTGCTTCTCCCACTCCCCCAAAACTTTAATCCTTACAGTTGTATCCTCCCACCGCAAACTGTAATCCTCACTGCTGCTTCTCCCGCTCCCCCAAAACTTGAATCCTTACAGTTGTATCCTCCCACCGCAAACTGTAATCCTCACTGCTGCTTCTCCCGCTTCCCCAAAACTTTAATCCTTACAGTTGCATCCTCCCACCGCAAACTGTAATCCTCACTGCTGCTTCTCCCGCTCCCCCAAATCTTTAATCCTTACAGTTGTATCCTCCCACCGCAAACTGTAATCCTCACTGCTGCTTCTCCCGCTTCCCCAAAACTTTAATCCTTACAGTTGCATCCTCCCACCGCAAACTGTAATCCTCACTGCTGCTTCTCCCGCTCCCCCAAAACTTTAATCCTTACAGTTGTATCCTCCCACCGCAAACTGTAATCCTCACTGCTGCTTCTCCCGCTTCCCCAAAACTTTAATCCTTACAGTTGCATCCTCCCACCGCAAACTGTAATCCTCACTGCTGCTTCTCCCGCTCCCCCAAATCTTTAATCCTTACAGTTGTATCCTCCCACCGCAAACTGTAATCCTCACTGCTTCTCCCGCTCCCCCAAATCTTTAATCCTTACAGTTGTATCCTCCCACCGCAAACAGTAATCCTCACTGCTGCTTCTCCCGCTCCCCCAAAACTTTAATCCTTACAGTTGTATCCTCCCTCTGCAAACTGTAATCCTCACTGCTGCTTCTCCCGCTCCCCCAAATTTTAATCCTTACAGTTGTATCCTCCCACCGCAAACTGTAATCCTCACCGCTGCTTCTCCCGCTCCCCAAAACTTTAATCCTTACCGTTGTATCCTTCCACCGCAAAATGTCATCCACACTGCTGCTTTTTTCCCACAACTGGAATCCTCATCCCTGCTTTTTCCACCAGACTGTAATTCTCCTACAGCTACTTTTTCGCCCTCCATCTGTAATCCTCACCGCTGCTGCTTTTTGCCCACTTTTTGGAGTTTTAAGTCTGATTCTTAATTCCTTTACAGATTGTAATCCCCATCAGTACATATCTTAATGCTGATTGTAATCCCCCCCTCCCCCCAAGACAATATCCCTCTCTGATGGTTCTCTCCCCTCCAGACAATTGCTACTGCTTCTCTCCTGTTGCCATTTGCTCTGCTTCGATTTCTACTTACCAGTTCCTTGCCAGTAATCATCGTCAGTGTTGTGTCTCTCCATTGCTCAGCAGTATTCATGAACATAATTGAAATAATTTTCCATTCTCGCCATTCAATTATTCTCATTACTCAGCTGACAAGGATCCGGTAATCAGCAGGGGGTGATATGAAGGTCCTTCAACATCACCACTACCAAGTATAACATGTAAAAGTCACACGCTTACCATTTATGAGGGTCACCATCCAGTGGGTCTGCAGGATGGCATCCTTGGGCATGCTGAACCTGAAGGGGGCACTGTGCTCTGGGGAATCCCTGTCGCAGGCCTGGATGATGATGCCCTGCCCCTCCATCCTGGGGCTGCAGAGATACCGGCGGCTAGAGTTGCCAACAAGTATTGGAAAGTTGTCATTGACGTCCAAGATGTGGATCACTAAATCTGCCGAGGTAGATAAGCCTTCGTCACCTGGAACAGATTGTAGCAGCTTACACAGGGTGCCACCGGCATGGCGCACACAAGGCAACTGCCATTTCCAGAATGTGGCAAATAACTGAAATATTATTTATTTATTCTTTTATTGGGATTTAAAATGAGACTAAAAGCCACTCACTTCAATCTCTGCTCCTACCACACCCTTGCAGGCTCTCCTCCAGTCAGCATGTATTGCCATGCATATTAACGCTTTACGTGCCAGCCTACCTAGAGTTTTTGTCACCCTCTTTTGCCAGACCATTTTTCACTATTTTGCGCTACACATGTTCAACTGTGATCTTTGAAGGGATTTCCCAGGCAATTGATATATTATTTTTTTTCAGCTGTGTCTGGGCTTTATCATGAAATGTCTTGTTTGCCATTCTTTAATTGTATTCTCAATATTTTGGGGTGAAATATGAGCAAAAAAAATAAAAATAAAAATTACAAGTTGTAGTGTTTTTGTTATAAAAATGTAAGTTTGTCAATAAAATCTTATTGCATGCAAAATCCCCATTTTTTCCGGTTACAACAGTACCACATATATATTGGTAGTCACGCTTTCCTGTCCAGGAGACCCCCCCCCCCCCCAAACTGAAACAGCACTTTGGGAGATTTTTTAAGAAAAACAACTCTTTACAATTGATACCCCCACCAGGGGTGTAGCTAGGGGGCCCCGGGTACAAGTTAAATCTGAAAAAGCAAGGTGCCCCGAACAGAACAACAACATGCATCAGTACTCTCAAGCATGCGCGTAATGGTGATTTTACTTAAAAATTTCAGCTCTGCAGACAAAGTGTACACCTTGCAATTTTTCAACCGAAACAACCCTTTACATTTAGAATACCCCCACAAACTGTATATTCCCTAAAAGTACACATGTCAAGCTTTCTAGGCGTACCCAGCTTGTTGGAGTGGCCTCATCTTTCTGGAAGTAGCCCCTTGAAGAATTCAATGGTTGCACAGTGTTTCCATAAAAATGTATAAAAAAGCTGAATAAAAAGGTCCACCGAGCAGAACAATACCCTACATGCATAGCTACTTTTAACTGCCAGCCTATTTGTCACCCTCTGTTGACAGGTCCTTTTTCACCATTTTGCACTATGTTTAACTGTGATTTTTGCAGGAATTTACAGGAAAATTACATATTTTTTGCGGCAGAGTTTAGGCTTCAACATGTAATGTCAATGTAATTTTTCCACTGTTTTTTTTTTTATATTTTTTTTAAATTGTCTCAATTAGTTTAAATAAAACATTTATTTTATTAAAGAAAACCATATTGCATGTGAAAGTCCCATTTCTCCTGATTTCAGCAGTACCACATATATATCGGGCCGCCCCCCCCGTTACTGTCCAGGAGACTGCCCAAACTGAAAAGAGCACTTTATAATATTTACGATTAAAATACCACTAATATTCACTATAATGGTCGGGGGGATTAATGGCAAGTCACCTGCTAGCTGCAGGTGACTTGTCAGCCCCCTAAACCTTGTGAACTCATGGATCCCATATTAGTTCACAAAGTTAAATTGTGTTAAATGTAAAAAAAAGACACATACTGTGTCCCACGCTGATCACTTTGGCTTCTGCACTCATGCTGCTGCTGGAAGCATTTTATACCTGCTGGGTGACAGGTAACAAAGGGTTAAAAAATGACATAGGGTCATTTTGCGTGGGGTCCCCCCTACCCAGCATCCAAAATTGTACAGTGAGCCATTCTAAAGACTGCATCTATTAATCATTGAAGCTTTTATTCACAAATATTAATAACATACAACGCAAATAACGCGTTAAAAGCCATTAAAATACATATACAAATACAGACAAACAAACATAAACAGAGGAGTAGTCGGTGGGAAGAAAAATGTAACAAACATCCAATATTGAAAAATATATACATCGTCCAACCGCGCATGCATGGGCTCTCGTCCAGTCAGAGCTAGTTACCTTTCGTCAACTGGCTCTAATTGTTTTCAATTTAGATAGGCTAGGGCAGTAGGAAGAGCTCTGATGGAATGAGGGCCCGTGCATGTGCCATTGGACCGAGGAGATCTGAGTTTTACTGGGCAAGCTGGGGGGTTTCACACAGCGGGGCATCCCAATTTGGGATGTCCAGGGGACAAGGAACAAAACCTGGGAATGTCAAATTCCTGTAGTTTCTTTTTGCTTTAAAAGAGGCATGAACTTGGACTCTGACTCTGGAAAGAGTGCAGAGGAGAGCCACCAAACTGATAAAAAAGATGAAGAAAGATTAGGGGAAGAAATCTGTTTAGAAAAAAACAGTTTTTTTCCCTCTGGCCGTTATGGCTCTAAACAAAATCAGTGTGAGAGTTTCTTAGTCTCTCCAGACATGCATTGTTGCTAATTCTTTTATTCTATACAATTAACCTGCACTAAACCTTAAAGTGGGCCAACACCCAGGGGGGATCGGCCACGGAATCTATAAGATTCCCGGGCCGATCGGATCCCTCCCCGCGGGGCATCCGAAATCGGGATGTCCCACGGGGTGAAACCCCCCAGGAAGCCCACAATCCCACCTTCTCCCTGTTCCAGCGGCGCACACGCGCCCGCCGCCGCCTCCAGCGCGTCCCTCTAGCAGGGCGCGCTCCCACGCTGGCCGTTTGTGAATGCCTGGCGTGGGTGCGCTCCCTGTAAGACGCGCTCTGCTTGTCCGTCGCTGCCTCCCGCTTGTCCATCGGCGGGGATTGGATGCAGCGGTCACATGGGAGCGGAGTGAGGTGAGTTTTCGGGGCTTTCTGGGGGGTTTCACACAGCGGGGCACCCCCGATCGGGGTGCCCCACTGAAGTGGACCAAAACCCAGGATAGTCAAAATCCTGGGTGTTGGTTCACTTTAATTACTGTTACTACTATGTTGTTGTATGTAATGTTAATGGCTCTCATGGTGTTTCCCCTTGCCAAAAAGCATTCCTTGTTTGTATCCTGTACTTACTTTGTGAAATAAAGTATCTAAGTATCTTGAGAGGATACGTCTAAGGGCGGACTTGATTAACTTGTATGAATATACAAATGCCCAATACAAAAAATATGGGAAAATACATTTCAGGTAAAATCCTCTCTTCGAAGAAAGACAAAAAGATACAATCTCCAAAGGAAACAATCCTTTTTTTGCTATAAGAACTATAAATCTGTGGAATAGCCTCCCACAATAGCTTGTTATAGCTGACAAGCTGCTCAAAAATACAATTCTGTAATTCTCACCTGTAGAATTGATTTCTCTCTTCTTCCAATCCAGGGCATCACCCGATCAGATACAAATGGGTTAACTCTCGTCCGAACGGGGGGATTGCACGAAAAAAATGTGTGGTTCCTCCCGGCCTATATATACTTCTGGCTGCCCTCCGCAATCCAGTAATTGAAAAGCAGTAGACACAGCTACCCAGGAGGCTGAAAGCAATCTAAGAGATCCCATGTTTAGGTGGAAAACAAGGAGACACATTAAAGCTTCTCTCTTCCCATTTTCCTCTTTTGTACTTTCTTTTTTTTTAATGCTAAATATATTTAATGCCAAAATATTTACATATACACAAGGCTTCACTAGGACTATGGCATCTAAGGAATGGATATAATAGGCAGATAGGGTGGACGTGACGTCCTGGAGTGGAAGACTCCAATTCTACAGGTGAGAATCACAGAATTGTATTTTCTCTCATATTCCAATCCAGGGTGTCACCAAATCAGATACGAATGGGACCTTCAAAAGCAGCACCCTTCGTCCAGGGTGGGAATCCCAAGTGTCGACCGTATTCCTCTAACCTGAGGAGTCAGCCATTCTGGAAAAAAATCAAACCTCAGCTGAAGAGCTCACCACCGCTTGTAATACCTTTCTACCAAAAGTAGCGTCCGCAGAGGCTCTAACATCTACCTTATGAAATCTGGTAAATGTATGAACTGAAGACCAAGTAGCAGCCTTGCAGACCTGCTCAGCTGAAACCTGGTGCTGAAAAGCCCAGGCAGCTCCGATAGCCTGGGTAGAATGGACCGTAATCCGAAAAAGAGGATTCATCCCATTGGAGACATAAGCCTATCACTGCTTGTCGAATCCATCGGCTGATAGTATACTTAGCTGGTGCTAGACCCTTCCGTGGCTCCTCAAATATAATTAACAAGGAGTCAGTCTTGTGGAAGGTCTGAGTTACAAAGAGATAATATTTAAGAGCTCAAACTATGTCCAAGGAGTGGAGGACTCTCTCCTTATGGCTAACCGGGAGCAGGACATAAGGAGGCAAAACCACCTCTTCATTAAGATGGAAGGGGGAAACCACCTTAGGAAGAAAGTCCTGTTTAAACGGAAGACCGCCTTGTCCTTGTGTAGGACTAAATTAGGAGGCCTAACCGATAAGACTACTAATTCAGAAACCTGCCGCACAGAAGTAACTATGGCCACCAGGAAGTTTACCTTATGTGTCATCAACCCTAGTGAAACTTCTGCCAGCGGTTCAAAAGGAGAAGCCTGAAGGGCCAATAAGACTAAATTCAGGTCCCAAGCAGGCAGAACAGGCTTTCAGGGAAGTTGCACATGGGTGACCCCCTGCAAAAATGTTTTTAAAAGTTTCATCAATGGGCTTCTAAAAAAAAAAGATAGATCAGAAAATGATCTTGAAGACCTTCATCGAGATCCCTTGCAAAAATGTTAGGATTCTGGAGACAGAAGATGTCCTACAAGCAAAGCCCCAGGATTCGCACCAAGCGATAAAGACCCGTGTGATAAATCTTTGACAAAGTCTGCTTCCGGACTCGAATCATTGTCCGGATGACTCTAAGGCCCTTATTCATCAAGCGATAGCGCCAGGTAGTGTCTGACGAGCGCCAGGTAGCGGCAGCTAACGGCGACTACCGACTCAAGTACGCCCGGCGGCGGTCACAATGACGCATTTATCAAGCAAAATGAGGCTAGCGCCGGCGAGAGCGACGGCTAGCGCGGCATTCATCATGAAGCCGCCTGGACCGAACAGCGCCGCTGCAAATTCCCTCACAGCGCCAGGTATGAGCTGTCGCTCCCTGGCGATGTCCAATGCATTTCAATGGAGCAATCTATAATAATTCATGATTAATTGGTAATATTTTTTTTTTTAATTTTTTTAATGTCAAAAAATCGGAGAACACTTCTGCAATGTTAGGATTTATTTTTAAGTAAAAATTAAAAAAAAAAAAATATGTGCAGAATTGATCTAACAGGTCTGAGATTAATGTATTCATATAACAAAATGATTCTAAAAACATGTATAATGTTACATTCAAAAAATATGGTTGTTTAGGGGTTAAAAACTAGTTAATACACATCGCCGCCAGCGCTCTGGGGTTTAAACAAGGAATGGACAGTGACAGCACATTCGGAGCGTGATTTTTTGATGAATATGAAGCTAGCCGTTCGCTCTGGCCATTCGTTGTCAGGCGCTCACATACAACGCTGGACCTGTGAAACAGCGACCCCCCAGCCCGTATTCAACATTACCGCACACCGACTGAGTCACTGTCATCAAGCTAATGCCGGCCAAGCACAGCGAATACTGGCTGGCGCTGAAAAAATCACGCTACAGTCGCTCATCTGTCGCTACCTGGCGCTATTGATGAATCGGCCTCTAAGTCTCTTTCTGCCACGATAGAAGTTTCAATAGCCAGGCCGTCCAAGCCAAAACTCGTAAACTGGGGTGTCGTAAAGGCCCCTCTGTGAGGAGATCTGGCTCATCAGGCAGCCCCATGCATGGGCTCTCGTCCAATAGGAGCCTCCTGCTGTGACTACGCCATTCGGTAGGCGGCTCTCATTGTTTACCATTCAGATTAGGGTGGGAGCGTGCACACAGCCAGGGATACGGGGGATCCAGAAACACGCATTCTGAAGTCAGTAAGAGCTTCCTGTGGAATGACATTGTCACAGCTAGCGGCTCTCATTGGACAAGAGGCCACGCATGCGTCGTTGGAGTCTGGAAGGTTGAGTTTTTATGGGCGTACTGGGGGGTTTCACACATCATCCTGACTCACGGAGGTGGGGAACAAAACCCGTGAAAGTCAAATTCCTGTGTTTTGTTCCGCTTTAAGAATTCCAGCGTCGTATCTGCAGGTGTTCAGTACGAGCCGGTGGTTAGCACAGAGATCAGGCGGCGAATTACAGAAATTAATTGTGCAATGAGCCTCATTTAAGCTCCACTGCAATTATCTCAATTATTCCTGGTGAAGCGAGGGGGATGAGTAATAGAGCGGCCGAGAATATAAATGTGAGCAAATGAGACACAGACACTGAACGGGCAGTGAGGGCACCACATGCTGCTTGTGTCTTACCAGTGTATTTACTATTGATTGGGAGACTGTAGCTTAAGGAACAACATCCTCTTCAACCATTAATCCTAGGGCATCCTGATTTGGGATGCCTCGCTGTTTAAAACTCTGAGGATTTAAAGAGCGCCCCTACAGGAGGCATTTCTGAATGGCTGGCACTGGTCTGTACAGCTGAAGGAGAGCAGCCAGCGGGTAACCTGCATTCAGGTTTCTAAACTGCTCATATGTCAGAGGTTAGCCTCTTTGGCTGCATTTGCCTGTGTATGAGCCGTAGGATCACTGGCGAGGTAAGTAAGGCAATCTGTGGGATTTCACACAGCAGGGTGTCCCAGATTGGACAAGCAACAAACACTGGGATAGTAAAAATCCTGGGTTGTGTTACTATTTAAATACTCCTGAGGAAGCAGCCTAGACCTACCAATAGCATGAAGACAATTTAATGGTGGGGTTTAAACCAATTTATGTTAGGACCTCTTTTACAATTAATATGTAACATTACATCTCTGTAACTGATTTGTTAAAGCAGACCAAACCCCTCTGCAGCCACCCCTAAAGTCTAAAAGATTTCAGGGCTGGGTTAAAGCTTATCTAGGCAATACCAATCTAGGTTGCCCCACTGTATGAAACCACAGGGATCGCCCATAAACTTACCTTGAATAACAGTACCACGGCACGTGCGCGGGCCTCCAGCAGCATCCCTTGCAACATATCTGAATGGCTCGCGATGGGTGTGCACAGTCAGGGGGAGTACAGTGGGAGGCATTCTGTCAATCCATTCATTCACAATAGACGGGGAGGCCGATTCATTAACAGCGGCAGGTAGCGACAGTTGAGCGACTGTAGCTGCATTTTCAGAGCGCCCGCTAGTAATCGCTGTGCTTGGCCGTTGTTCGGTAGTTGATAGCGACTCAGTCGGTTTGCAGTAATGTTGAATATTGGGTGAGAAGACGCTATTTCACAGGTTCCGCGCTGTATGGGAGCGCATGATAGCGACTGGTCAGAGCGACCGGCTTCCACCATATTCATTAACAAATCACGCTCAAAAAATTCTCGCGCTGTAAAATGCATGTTTAAACCCCAGAGCGCTGGCGGCGATGGGTTAAAAGTAGTTTTTTAACCCCCAAACAACCGTATTTTTGGAAACCCAAAAAAACTAGTTTTTAAAATAATTTTGTAATATGAATACATTAATATCAGACCTGTAATATCAATTCTGTACATTTTTTTTTTTACCTTAAAAAAATAATTTAAAATGGCAGAAGTGGTCACAGAATTTTTCACATTTAAAAAAAAAAAATTAAAAAATTAATAACAATTATTTATGAATATTTAAAGATTGTTCCATTGAAATGCATTGGAGAGCGCCAGGTAGCGAGAGGACATACCTGTCGCTGTTCAAGGTCGGACGCTGGCGCTGTGGGCTGAGGCTGGAATAATGATGAATGAGTCGCTATATGGCGCTATCTCAGTCGCTAAGCAGGATTGGCTTGATAAATGTGTGATCGTGGTGGGGAGCCGGCGTTCTCGTGGCGGGGACTAATGTTCCTATTCCTTGCATACAAATAACAATACAGGCATTGAGAAAGCCACAGAGGTGCGGCGAAACATGTCTGCCAGATATTGAGACAGTCGGTGGAGACTTCTTATCCAACCTTATGAAATTCTTTGGGAAAGCGTGAGCAAAAAAAAAGACATTATGTTATATACTTTACCAATTTCTGTATATGAAATGGCAATGGAATCATGTGATTTGTGATTTATGAAATGATATAATAAAATATATAATAACATCATATATATAATAAATATGAAGCAAGACTTCTTTTACAAAAACAAGTAGTGTGGTCATAATCAAATGCTCGCCACCCATACCGGACCAAGCGACATACTGTGGCAATAGCAACAGATTGCAGATAGTGAAAACTGCTCCCATAAAACACACATTTGCTATCATAGGAAAAAAAAGTAAAACTATTAGATCAGTGCAGCACAGTAAACACATTGTTTTGGCACCAAAAAATATACACTTTCACAAATTCCATTGAAAGTGGACTTGCCCTCTAAGTTCCAGCCTTGGCATTTAACCCCAGTCTTCAGCTAAGCAGATAAAACTGATTCTTTATCCCACATGCAGCTTCTGATAGCTCACTTCCCATTGCAGGGAGGGGCCATTTATATAAGCAAGTGTGCCGGCATCAGCTCACTCCTCCAGTATAAAAGGCCCCTCCCTGCAGCAGGAGTGAGCAGCAAAGCAAAGAGTAAGTGTAAGAAACTTACCTGAAGGTCTGTCCCGCGGTGAGCAGCCGCCCCTCCAGCTTTAGCCCCTCCGACAGCCGTACTCGTGCTCGCGTGCGCGCGTTCCTTTTATGCCCCCCGGCGGCGCATTCGCCGGGGGCAGGTTTAAATGGACCAGTCCTGATCCAGGATCCTCTTCCCTGGAGAGGCCAGGGACTGGACAGCCTGACTGGCCAGGGCGATCCAGTCCCTGGGGTTCTCCTATCAGGGGCTAGTTCCTGTGTTGCACCAATCACCACAGGTTTTGCACTAATCAGTACATTCCCCTTCCCATTGGCCAGTTATCATATAAATATTTTCCTGCCCAGACCACCAGTGCCCGTTATAGCCATTACTAGCTTGGGTGTGCTGTTGGAATTGCGTCTAGCGTTTTTTGATCCGGCTCCGTCTTTGACCACTCCTGTCTGCTGCCCGCACCGACCTTCTGCCTGTCTGACCTTGTCTCTGATTACCCCTTGGATAACACGCTTTTGTGATCACCCGGCTTTGACCCCTGCCTGTCTCGACTATTTTCTGCCTTGCCCCTTGGATTTGACGTTTCTGGACTCTGTTCGCTTGAGCTTCTGATTTGGGATGCCCCGCAGTTCACCCGTCTTTACCATAAGCCAGCAATCTTTGCGCCAGTAAGTCCTGGGGGCAACCGAGTCTGGAGAGGCATAACCCGTGTCTCCAGCGAGCGGGGGCTTGTCTATAGGCACAAGAGGCGGTGGAGATTGGGGATTGTTGGCTCACGAGAGAAGGGTGTCCAGCGATCCCTGACAGTTAGGAAGCTACAGACAGCAGCGTTGGACCGTGCAGGACAGCACCCGGCAATGGAAGGAGGTAAGTAGTAGTAAAAAAGAAAAAAAAATATATATATATATAAAGTTTTTAAATGACTTTTTACTAGTGTGCGTTTTTTTACACTTAACCTTTTGTAAACTGGTAAGGGGTCCTTAAGGCTATACCAGTTCAAAGCGCAGGAGGGGTCGGCCGCTCGCCTTTCGCACCCAGGTCTATCAGCTCCCATAGCTGGGGCCCAGGCTGGTAATGCTGGAGAGCAAAATGAGGCTTTTTCAATATGATTTTCTGAAAAACTTACAATTTCAGTTTAAAAAAAAACTACAAAATTTTAACAATAGAGTTTTCAATTCAGCCAAAATATTGAGAAAGCACTGAAAAAATTTAGCGCCAATCGTCAGAAATAGAAACTGTGGGTTCAGCCGATCCACATGTTCCAATAATTCTCCCTTGGGTGGGGGTGGAGCCATGCCAGTCATAGCGCATGTGACAGGCTTCCACCTCAGGCTTAACCTGGACCAACAGCCTGGCAGTTGAAAAAGAATGGTAGCGGCCATTTTGAAGGTTCCTCTTCCAGCATCTCAGCCATGCTGCTGCCTGGATTCAACTAACTGACAATGCACAGTAACAGGAAGCACAGCAGCACTTCCTGTTTACAGGTGGTCTACATATGCATGAGCTGTCATTTTGTTTCTAAAATTTAGCACAGCAGGATTTAGAAAAGGGTAAATTATTTTTTTGTGCAGCAATCTGAATTGCCCCGGGGAGGGTCTGGTTTAAACCATTTTTGGCTATTGGTCCCCTTTTAAATATGAGATCTATCTATTGATTTATCTATCTCATATCTATCTGTCTTTATATCTATCTAGTTTACCCCATATCTATCTATCTAGTAAGCTATCCATCCATCCATCCAGTTATTTTCTTTCTTTCTCCCGCACCAATTCGCCTATCTATTTCATATCTATCTATTTATCTATCTAGTT